>OX453313.1:17799392-18264056 GCA_949710035.1 Crambus lathoniellus | reverse complement strand
GGCCTTGTAACGGTTCAGAATCGCACCTGAACTATCTCGAATATTTCTTAAAGATTTAAAAGTCAAAATGTATTAATGTTACTTACCTCAATAACTTTTAATAGTATAAATGGATCCTGGTGTGGGAATAAATCACAAAGTCAAATTGGGTTGTGTCAACTGGGTTGTATTGAACAAAATTAGCCATTTACCATGTTGTTGCGCTGGGAATTTGCTTCATACTTTGTCAACACAGTGTATATGGGAGGGAGATTCTGTCTATAAGGCTTGGGGCTTGTTTAGTGGTTTCAGATTGCTTGAGGTAAACACTGAAAAAGAAACGGGTTAATGGTAGCGGAGCAGTTGTGGTCATTTGCATTTAATTTGGAAGTTTTATGATTAATCTGAGGAAGTTAGATACAGTAAATTTGTTTGAATTAGCGAGAAAATATAGTTAATAAATACCTGAGATTCAGGGATTGAAACAACGATGTTTCACAACAGTTGGACTCTGTGACAAATTATTTCATATAAGAAGATGCACTTTGTTGAGGGTTTTGTCAATCGAATTTGCTTCACGGGAGTGTGGACAATACTTGTATTTCGATATTGGTTCACGAAATAATCGACACGAACTGTTATTAGTTAGTAAAATTATAAATCTTGTTGTAAACAAATGTCATGTCAAAATGGAATAATCCTGTCCAAGTGCAACGACAACTAGCGGCAGAGTTGAGAACTAAGACAAGTCAAATGACATCACATAAATATAGCGAGAAGGTTTTTACTCACAGAATGTTAAATTAACATTATGTAAAACTTAAATAAAAATATGGGTTAAATAATCAACAGTACAGAATATTGGTTTCTATCTTAGATAAGGTTCAAAGTTTCAAATATGGTGAATGTATATCTAGAGATGATTCGTTCGGAAATTATGTTCGAACAATTACCATTTTGATAATAGTTTTCGTTCGTAAATAAAAAAAGGAATCATACAAAATAATGTGTTTATATTATGTGAGAAGGTAGTATTTTGAATAGTTTAGTAAATTTTATAACTTAATATTAGAAGTTTTGTAACTATCAAAGGTTTCTGAACGAAGGCCAGGCGGGGCGTTCGGGATGTTTGAAATGGGTTGGCGTTAAACGCTAGAGGGCGCTATGACGATAGAGTAGGAATGTGGGACGCCGCTTTTTGGCGCGTTTTTTGAGGTCTATATAAGCAAAAACGACGCGACGCCCGCTCTTATTTCTCCGGGAGAGACTTCGAGGCAACACGTATGGAAGACGAAACACTTTTTGAAGAAGTTTCCATTTTTAATCAAGCGAGAAGTAGTCTTCAAGCAAGTGTACAGTGAGTCCTTGCACCATAGGGCGTTTATTGGGTTCGCGATCTTTTAAACGTTTTAATTTTGGAATTCTGACTGGTAAATTGGATCCGAAATTAAAAGGTCTAGTTTGTTTACAGAAAGCATTTCAATTAAAGTAAATTATTCCCAAGTAAAATCCTAGAAAATGGGCTTAATTTGAGTCAGAGAGGGTTGGAAGCATAGAGTTTGTTTCTTCAGGAGTACATTTTTATGTCTCCGGGCTCCAGGCAAGGCTCACGGGAGGTCGCTAGGTAAAGAAAGTCTGGCATTGTGGAGTGTCAGATGAGTGTTCATTGGATAACGCTTAGTAATTTCCACATGGTTTGATCAGGCGGGCTGTTTTCATTGACAGTTTTTCAGTTAACACGTCTGATGGCGCGGGGCGTATGCCCCAGATTTGGAGGCAGTTGCGGCCTGATTGAACCATACCTACCTGTAGGGTGTCTATCTGTTCCCTTCCCAAGCAGATGGACCACGGCATGAGCGATAGGATTTTAGGGGGCCCACTCACCCAAACTTGACAGAATTGGGGCGTCAGAACTGGCGATACAGGCGCCAGGTTTGTGTTTGTTAGGAAAGTCGCATTTAGTCGGAAATTAGGCAGGTAAGTACCTACTTAGAATCACGAGCTAGGTAACTCGAAGACCTTTGTTCTGGCAGAAAGGGGGAGGTCTGCTGGGGCAAGGCTACGAGGGGAGTCTGGTATACAGAGTAGGTAGAAAGAGTAGGGTCGCTGTTAGGTCTATAAGTAGCATTATGTGTTATCACAAATTTATCTACGATCAAATCCGAATTTTGTTGACATCCCTAGCCATAGAGTCTTGTGATAGACGAACAAACCCGGGCAATTTGACAGAATGATTATAGATAGTGGGGAAAAGTCCGATTGACAGTTTCCAGAAAAATGGCTGTCTTTATCTAACAAAAATAATGTTACATCTTAAGAAGAGAGATTAGGTCAATGATTAGTGCGTTGTAGCAATGTAGTCTACAAGTTATATGATATTCAGTGAGGTATGTAAGAAATTAATAGATTTGAAAAGGAAAAGGTGACCAATGGATACCTAGTGCTTTCAGTATTTGGGAAAGGATTTGTGAGGTAACAATACTAGTGGAACAGTCCAAAGAGCTTGATTAGAGTAATCTTTATAGGTTCACGCATTGCAAAGATATGAAGGTTGAAATAATCTATCAAACATAAGTGGAGAATCTAAATTTACCTATATATTTGGCTTGACAAAAGGTAATATATTCCTATGATGCAAAAGGCACCTATAATAATCTATAAATTGAGCTGGTTGCGGAAGAGTTCTCTGGATCAGACTACTGCTAAATTAATGTATGAAGAGGATTTTGTTTGGTGGCGAGAGAAGATGTTTAAACTCGAAGGAACTCGGTGTAACGTTGACCAGTGTCTTATGGAAGCTGATGTGGATTCAAGGTTTTCCAGATACTAACCTATTGGGTTGGAACATGATTCTATTTTAGCCATAAATTATGTAAAACTATCGGGGTGAGGCGAAAGCTTCTGTTCAATTTGGTTGGATTCTTAAGTTATTTCCAAGACCAGTCCAATGGTGAGATTAAGGATATATTACCAAGAGTGAGATTCTTTAGAGACAAATTTTAACCAACAAGTTGCAAGAGTTCAATAAGATCCGAGTCAGACACATAGACATAACTAGGGAATTTAGTTCTACGGGGAAACTTGGTCATAGAAAAGGTTAGGAGAGTCTATATTTATATGTACTTACTATGAATTAGATTTGAGTTCTTTCCCCCAGGAGTCGGACTTGCTAGTTCTCCTAATTTAAGCACTCAACCTGTTGGATTTATCCCAATAAGGATTATTCAACAAAAGGAAAAGGATATATCAATTAACGTTAACTTTAACTGCTGCTGCCATGAAGGAGAAAGATCTCTTCATGTAGATTAGCAAGTCGCTTTGAAGCATTTAGCTTGGTCCTCTTATATATATATATACATAAAGAATTGACGAACATGACAGCTTGACTTTATATGTTGAAGTTTGTTTTTATATGAAAATGTAATAAAGCAGCGCCGGAGGAGGGATGTCCAAGTCTGGTGACGAGTTCCACTGTTATGGGCGGCGGAGGTGCCCTGACTTTACCGGTTAAATAATATTGCTGGAGCATTTGTATTAGGCCAAGATGGTGATTAAGATCAATAGACTCTCTTCACCCTAATGATTATACCAATTTCCATCTCTGACTTTGCAAGCAAAACCATATGCTGAAGCTAATAGGTACTATTATAGATGTAGTGTTTCCATCTTCTAATAGAGATAACAAATTTTCATCTCTAACTTTGCAAGCAAGGCCATATGCCTAAGCTAGTAGGTACGGTTATAGATCTGATATAGTGACTCAGTCTTCCAATAGATATAACAAATTTTCATTTCTAATTTGCAAGCAAAACCATATGCTTAAGCTAATAGGTATTATTATAGTAATTGTGTCTCCATCTTCATATAGGAATATCAAATTACATTTCAAACCACACATGCCAATTTCACCTTAGACCTTGCAAGCAAATCCGGATGCTGTTACTAGTTTCAGTTCCATTGTAACCTAAATTATTAAATTCCACCAGTTTTAATAGACAGTTAACCTTGGGTCAGTAACCAGAAAATTAGCATGGTGGACTCAGCAAAATAACTCACCAGGTTTTCAAAGTATATTAGACCTAGGAATCGGTTAGGACCTAACTGTTAAATGTCCAAGCAATGTAGGGGTAAACTAATGTTAGATTTATACAAGAGTATTAACTTATTTTGAGTGTCTTTGTCGCTATAAATGAGGTTAGAAAATTAGAAGCAACGGCCATGTAATATGAACAGCTGTTAAGTTGATGTAGGCATATAGGCAGTTCAAAGTATGAGTTAGTTAGTAGTAAGGTTAGTCTCTGTCGCTTCATTTAAAAGATCATGGGTCTACGCTTTACAACCAGGGTTCTCCATTACGACATCACAGGCCACTTCAGAGTTGATTCAGAGCATCCATAGTAGTTATCTATATATTAATCGGACAACAGTTAGGTATTACAGCGTTCAAGCTAGCTAGGTATTTTAGTAACTAATAGAATCCTTGACAGAGGTTCAGTATTAGCTTAGAGTAAATACTAGAATGGTTTGTTAGTATATTTAGGTCATCTATTATTATTTAGGCTAAGCGATTAGAAAGCATAGGTAGGTGTTACAATTTAGTAGTGCCGTTACCAGGATTAAAAATTAACACATATTATAGCAAATCTTGTATAGGAATAAGAAAATAAGACAATATTTACAAACCTTTTTAATGAGTTTAGCATATAAATTACATTGGAGCTCTGAGTATTTCTGAAGGTAAGTGGCTAGTTTACATTGAGTTGGAATAGCCACAATTTGTTGTTTAGTGCAGAAGGAAAACTGAAGCGACGGGGTTAATATTAATTATTTAATTAAACTTCTGTTAAGCGTCCCCGGGCAGGATGTTTCTTAATAAGGGTCTTTTGAGAACTGTTCATAGGTCTTGATTAGGTTTAGTTAAGTATAGCAACTTGTTTTCTGAAATGGAAGAAATAATTCATTATTGTAATATGCTAGCAGAATCAAAAATAAGAAAATGTTTATCTTTTCAGAGATTTCATAGGTAGTAATGTTGAATTTTAGTTAGATGAAATGCTAAGTTGGATTGCATTCTGTTAGAGAATAAATAATTAATCACATAATTAAACAAGTACTTACTATTAATTGTCTTTTTATTAAAAAGAACAATAGTTATAATTCTTGAGTAACATCATATTGTGGTTTCATAGATTACCAATATTATCTCTGTTGAAATTCGTCAATAATTAGGTAATTTAATTGTCGAAAGCCGGGCAGGTGAATTCACAAACTTGTATAGCACAATTGTATAGTTGAAAGACTTTTGAGTAGAGGTTATATGGAGCTAATCAAAGAGCATGTATGAGGAACACATGGAGAATGACATTTGTCATTGACAAGGTTGTTTCTCTCCTTAGTGTTAGCTCTGGGTAGGCGAACGGAAAAATTATGGGAAACTGTATGGACCTTGTTAAGTACAAACTTTGTATGGGCTTGCATATTTGTATACAAATAAATTATAGAGACACGTTATATGACAAGTAGTACGGTTTTGATGTTTAGTAAAGACTGGGAGCTACCGCGTTACTTTATGGGTATGAACTTCATACGTTTTTGGGAACTTTGAGTCAATTTTATAAAGAAAATAGTCGCTATCGGTTCCTTGTTTTGTGACGTCGGGTATAACGATAACTAGCTAGCAACGTTCAACAGAACAAAGCAACAAAAATCTATCAGAATAGGGAATTCAAATGACAGTTGAAGCCCATACCCATATCCAGATTTCTTAGCCGGTAGCCCTCTATTCACAAAATTAGATTTTGAGGTTGTTTCTTGGAAAGGTCGATATTTAAGAACATGAGTGACAGGATAGATTTTCTAGCTTCCAAAAGCTTCGCTAGATGGCGTTGAACGAAGTGTGTAGCGGCTAGTATATTTTGGTATGAATCATATTTAAATTAAAAACCCAAAGGAAACTAATAATAAATTAAATAAGTACTACTGTGAGGAACAGAAACGAAATAGTTAAATTTTAAAGATTAAGGTAAATAAATGACTTCTGTCTGACGTTCCGTTTTACAAAAAAAAAAAGGGTCAAAGTAAAATTTCATGTTTCGTACCTTCTAACTGCATAGATAGGTGGGACAGCGCCATCTAGTGATCGAGCTTTTAGGAAATCGCCCATTAGCACGGCATCACAAGAAAGTTAGGGCAGTAGTTACATTTTTACTCAACGGAGGTCGCCACGGGTATTTTCGAACGAGTGGAATTTGGTTAGTAACTTTAATGATAATAATAAATAAGGCAGAATGTTATTGATGAATGAGTTCTAGCAAAAACTTGTTTTGTTTTAAAAGGGGCAAATTCTTTTAGCTAACAGGGTAATTACGCTACTGCGTGATAGATGTCGCTACCGGTAGGTTACGAAAAATTGTGGTTCTTATTAATGTTAATTAAAATGGGTTATGTTATGTGTCAGAATCAGGTAAATTAATAGACTATGTGATGTGCGGTCCGAGATTGTAGTTTAAAGGCGTGTTTAAAAATGTTTGGGATAGATAATGACATACATTAGGTGAATTAGCGGGTCTGCCTTCCTTGTAAATAATAGTACACACCGGGGCGTAATACTTAACGGCGTTGATAACGGCATGCACGTCCTGGCGCGTTTATGGTATCAAATTAGTGCGCTAAAACCCGAACGCATCTACGTATTATATCAAACGGCGCGCTAATTGGTGGCATTATATGCAGGTGAAACCCGTGCATCAGTGTGAGACCATAGTTTGGCACAGATCAGATATTAGTTATTGGTGTCAAAGTGACAGATGACAGGTTTGTTGAAGTTGGGAGGGGGGCGATCACGTTGTTCTGTGGTGCGCTATTTTTATTGTTGTTAGGATATAAATCCAGACATGGCTTAAAAAACTCGCATCCAAGCCAAAAACATTGGGAAAAAAAAAAAAAAAAAAAAAAAAAAAATAATTGTTAGAAATGTTTTTGTTTTCATCAAGAAAATTTATGAATTATAAAAGGTTGAGTGTCATCTAAGTTTGTGAAATTGTTGAAAATGCTGAAACTGTCTGAAGGATAGATCTGTGGTTGTGTTTATCATTATTGTGAAAATATAACCTAAAAAAAAAAAAAAAAAAAAAAAAAGGACATTAAATAGTTATGCAAATAGGTTTTAGTGTAAATCACAGTAAGAGTTATGAATTTGAAGTAAGAAAATAGTATTTTAGTTAATTTATAGTTTGTACAAGGTATTTCAAAGGGGTAAATAATTAAAGAGTTTGGCTTGGTTGAAAAATGTGTCTTGATGAGAGTGATTTCTCATGGAAATAAGTGGATAAAGAAAACTGAAGAAGTGTTATGAGGTCTGGCTTTTCATGGTGTACATAAGAGAGGGAAGACCCTTTCTGACTTATAGATTGGATAACAACCACTTTGGTAAGTTAATCAGAGATTTAGTTTTAATTAAATTGTTGAAAATTTTTAGAATTAGACACAATTAGTACCTACTTGTTTGTGGACAGTTTAGACTCAAAGAGGGTAATTTTGTTTGAAGGGAACGGTATTTGCAATGCTAAATAAGTCAACGGATAACTTAGTAGGGGACGGTTTGATTTTTCAAACGCTCGGTTAACCTAAAAGTTGAAAATAGTTCAGAATTAAAGAGAAATCTTGCCTCGATGAATGATAGAACTATTAGTTTGTATTTTGGGGTCGGTGATAAAGGTTTAAAGAAAAAAAAATAGATATGTCAGTGGGTAATAATTAGATTCTTAACTTAGTGGAAGAAAATTATATTGCTACAAACTAAAACAATGTTAGCTAGTTGTTAAATGTAGTTATGGATATATTTAAAAGGTAAGGTTTAGTGGTTTTTGTATTAGGTTAGTAAAGTGAGGTAACATTACTTCTTACTCCTTAAAACTTAAAAATAGCTATTTGGGTAAAATAATGGGTTCTTTTACTAATAGTTAGGTATTGGAATTCATGAAATATGAACCAAAAGGAATTTGTTAGTGAAGATTTTGGATTGGCTAGATTAGAAACATTAGATTCAATGGTTTCTAATTTGAACAGCAAGTAGAGAGAATTTCATCTAAAATGGTTCAGTGAGTTTGGAAAAACCATAATAGGATAATTTCATAATTATTAAACAATCTAATATATGAACAAGAAGGGAAAAATTACTTGGTTTAGGTAAGTAATCAAAATTTTCATCCGGGAACATAAAAGAAACTTAGATGTTGGTTATAAGACTTGCAGAAATTTTATTATAATTACAGTGGTTTTGATTTCAAGTAGGAGTTGTTGTTTGGATGGATAAGTAGTGTAGACTAGGGTGGGGTGGTGTGTTAGTCCGGAACATTATAGATAAATAGGTACTTAACAAGAATAAAATAGGGTTAAATAATTCTTTACCTTTCGTTGAAATTTGAGTTAGAAAATTCAACGACGGTTTAAGAAGGAATACAACAATGTTATAAAATAAATCAAGTAATTATTCTTATGTCAATGAGAATTATAGGAGATTGCTTGCCTAACTAATATTGCTTCTCTTAGGTATCCAGTTAAGTTTTATAGGTTGCTATGTCTAAAAGTAGGTAGTAAATATTACAAATTAGCTTAAATAGGTAAATAATGTAAGAACCAAGTGTGTCTGACAGTTTGGGGTCGCTGGCGTGATGTAGTGAACAACTGTTGACTATTTATAACTAGTTATGGGTAGCATTAGTGTTACAGGTATGCCGGGAATATTCATAGACTAATTGTATATTCTCTATATAGAAAAAAAAACAGATGGATTTAATTGAAACATAGTATGCCAGCAGTGGTCCTCGTTCACTGGACATGATGATGTTGAATAGGGGGTGGTGAATGGAGAAGGAAAAGAACTTTCATACAGGCGACGTGATTGGTTTGTTGTTCTTTTTATCAATCTTGGTTCTATATTAGTAACTAGATATACGTTCTTAGTTGAACCATTGGTTAATCTTAATAAATTACTTTGTGATAGGACTATAGGTACGTTATGTTTGAAAAGAAATAACATATGGACGAGGTTTGGGTGTCATTAGGGATTATTACTATTATTATTCTTATTTATTCGGACAAGCAGTGAGACAACTGATAGATGCTGTTAGAAAAGGTAAGGAAATTGTCGTTATGCTAAAAGTACCATTGTGGGGAATATTTTATTAGAATGTTAGTCATACATAAATTTTATAAATTGAAAATTTACTAGTTGCATTGAGAGAACATCATTCTCGACTATCATCCATAGGGTAGAGATTGGTACTTGCAATTATAGGGAAAAGAAAAAAAATATGATGGCTCCAGTTTAGGCAAACGATGAGACATTTGAATTGATGTATCGAATTAAATGTTATTAGTTAGTTAATCCTTTTTTTTAATTTATAAGTGTATGATTTTCAATACAAAATAATTATAGCTAGAGGATTTTTACGGGTTTCGCTAGTGTCGTGTTGGGGCCTGTTCCAGGGGGATTTGGGAGGTAACTCATGTCACTTAATGGTCAAGGAGAGTTTTGTTGGCTCGGTCTAGTGTCTGCGGACATGATTATCGTAGACGAACGAACTAGTGGGCAAACAACTTTGGTTTTTTTGTAATATCAGTATAGATAGTGCAGCTAAATTTATAGTTTGTTGGATTGGGGGTCGTGGAAAAGTGTAACTACAGTTACAGGTTAATCAATTGGTAGGGTTTAGAATTAATGTAATTAAAATTACTAGGAATTCTATTTAGGTTAGTATTAAGACCTTAGAATTAAATTAGCTATAGAAAATGATATTAAGTGGGACGTCCATATGATAGGTTAACGACCACTGGGGTCGAATGGTTTGGAAGTCACTATATGTAGAGGTCTCGGGTTCGATTCCTGTCCAGGTGATTGTCGTAGACAAACTGTTCAGTGTTGCTTTGGGGCTTGGAAGTGTGATGATACCCGTCGATGTTTGGTATTTATGATATAGGTACCTACTTATTTTGTAACATAGAAGAATATGAGCGGGATAAGTGAAATAAACGTTATTAATTAATTTCATTATTAGTAACCAAAGTTAGAGATGGATAATGGGGTTTATAATGGGGAAACTTATTTACTAATTTTGAAATATGGTGTATTTTTCAATTAGTTAAATAAGTTAAAAATAAGTTTTACAGGATAAAGGCAGGTTATAGTTATAGGAATCTTAAAGGAACCAATATAGGTTGTACTATAGTGTAAAGGTTGGTTGCGAATTTGAAGTAGAAGGAATTTAATTGTTAAACAAAAATGCTTCTTAGTAGAAGTCAATTCTCATGCTCTATACTTTAAAAATTAGGGCATAAGGTCAGGTACTACTTAAAAGTGGGGGGGGGTCGAAAGGTTAAAGTTGAATTCCATGAATAAACTTTGACCCTAAATTAAATTAGACGTTAACACCAAACGTGAATTGGAGTTAAAACCAAAATTAGGATAAGCCAAAACCAAATATGTCATTAGAGGGAATAAGTATTGTTATAGTTTTTTTTATAGGCATAGTTAAGGAAGACACTTAGTAGAACTTTTGAAAAAAAAAAAACTTAATATTACTTATCAGGATTAAAATGTCAAAGTTATGTTAATAATGTGAAGTTTACAATTAATATTTAAAAGAGTTATATAGGGATGTTAGTTGATTAATAATTTAATTTTTATGTACCTAACATGAATTGAGCTCTGACACGTAATGGACTTAATAGATGGTAGCAAGAAGGTGATAAGTGTTGATAGGTTAGCAAAATTCGCTGATAGCATTCGGATAGAGAGTAGTGGGAATAGACTTTTAGTAGTTTGTCTAGGTTAGGGAAGTTGTTAGATGAAAAAAAAAGGTAAGCGTTGATAGGTTGGTCGGTACTGCGGTATATACCTATATTAATATATATTGGGGGTATTTATATATTTACTTAGGTCGGTTTTATAGTTCGATGCAACAGTGATGGTAGTGATGTGTTTCAAGGTTGAAATTGTTATTACGAAAGGGGTATTACGTTCTTAATTATGGTAAATGTTAGGATTGGGTTGTTAAATTTTGTTAGAGGTTTAATTCAATTGGTGTAATATTGTCATGTTTTAGATAGACAATTGACATTTGCTAACGGGTAGGAAATGTTGGTCGAACATGTACAGTTGGCTTTGGGTCATTATTAGCAAAGGAAAGGGATAGTATTCGGTCATGTTAGATAGTCCAATCATGTGTTGGAGTCAATTCAGGCACTTTTTATGAACCGAATAACTATAGGAAAAAATTTATTAATTTCGAACAAATCTGAGCGTAAGGATTTGTTAATAAATTAAACAAAAGAGGAGTTCTTATATATATAGGGAGGGGAAAGGAAAATAGAAGAGGTGACAGTATTATGAGGATCGGTAGTATTAATTTTACAAATTAATGTTAATAGTTTTTAGGGCAATATACTACAAGTAATCAGGTGAAACGTTGGTTATGTTCATGGTGGCGCGGATGTGAGTTTGAGGAAGGACGGAATTGTTAAAAAGTGACGAAGAGTGGAATCTGTATATATATAAAAAAAAAATATATGTAAGTGTATATATATACAGGGTGCATTTTTAACCACTCTCCAAATTTTTTCCAGGCTTTATGTATCATTAATAGATCACATTTATGGAAAAAAATAGATAGGTAAAATTTGCACATTAAAATGATAACGATTAAATAATTACCACGATCGCATAGTCACCTAGTCACGTAGGTCAAACCACGGTCAAACGCCTCCCGCGCACAATACAATGAATGAAACAGCCGGTAAGGCGCGGGTGCAGGGGCACGGGGGGAACCGCGCCCGCGCCGCCCCGCCGCCGCCGCCCGCCGGCCGCCGCGCCTCCCCGCCCGGGTGCCCTCGGCAACCGGCAGCAACATCAGTCGGCCGCGCAACTCCTTTGCGTACATACATTTCCGTGTTTACTTCCGTGTTGCGCGCGCGCCGCCCCGGTCGCGCCAGCGCCGGTGCCGCGCCGCCGCCGCCGCCTAGGCCGCCTGCCGTAGCGACACCCGCATGTATGTTTCGCGATGTATTCGATTCGGTCGTGAATAGGTAGTATGAAATGGTGCGTTGTTGTTATAATTTACATGTGGAGTGGAATAAATGTCGTGTTTATGTCGAGGAAGCACAAAGCCTAGCAAGCAGCATTTCAAAAAGTGAAAAGTGACACTGTAGGTACCTATTGTAGTGCGCGCAAAGTTAAAGGAGAGTGTAAAAAGTGCAAGTCTCTGCTTGGCGAGATACGGTATGCACTTTGAACAATTCATAAAGTTATTTACCTATTCGTAGCGTAGTAAGCAGGAGCAGGTCTTAAAAGTTAGGTAGGGTGAATTACGCTGTTTGATAAATGATTTTTCTTAGAATACCTAACGAAAAATGCATATGAAATTGACCAGCCGCAATAAACTTAAAATGTTCACAAACCCGTAGGAGTACATTCGCGCGGCAGCGAGCGCAACACAAGTACACATGATCAGCTGTTCCAGTCAACCACCGCTCAGTTTAAATAGGCACCGTTAAATTTACGAGTAATTCAAGATATTGTATTGTGGTGTCATTGATTGTGGTACTAACATTAGATCCTAATGGATTAAATTAGGAATGCGTTTTTTTCTAACGATTACGTTTCTTTAAGTTATGTAATTGCTCGCTACATAAGTACCTAGTTACTTCGTATTATTTTTTACTAGGTGATCAATACAAAACAATTGCATATCCTTGTAATTATCATTCCATCTAAGCAGGAATCCCAAAAAATCTAAGTTTTCTTATTACGTTTACTTTTTACATTCACAATGCAATTTTTATTATTTAAAACTAGCCTTCCGCCCGCGGCTTCGCCCGCGTGTACTACACGACGTTATCCCGCGGGAAGGTGATATTTTTCAGGAATAAAAAGTAGCCTATGTCCTTTCTCAGGCTCTAGACTATTTCTGTACCAAAATTCATTCAAATCGGTTCAGTAGTTTAGGTGTGATTGTGTAACACACAGACAGACAGAGACGCATTTATAAAAAGTAAGGATTTTAAAATAAAGTACTTACCTACCTATTAGAAAAAAAACGACCCGTCTCACAACTAGCTCCGAAGGGACTCGAACCCACGACCTTTCACTATCCGGGCGAATGCTCTAACCACTGAGCAACTGAGTAACGACTCCGTATCTTTTAAACCCCCAGTACAAGTTGGCCGACCATGGTCGGCGACCATGACCAATACATCGTACATTGACACTTTTGAACGAACAAGTTTAAAAAGGTTCTTTCAAAAGTGTCAATGTACGATGTATGGGTCATGGTCGCCGACCATGGTCGGCCATCCTGTACTGGGGGCTTTACCTAATCCTTAGAACAAAGAAACGTACTGTACTGTAACTGGCGCCAAAATCACCCTAATGTTATCTGACACGGACTTTGTATCCGGACGGGGGCAGCGGTGTAGCACTTAGCCTTCATCATCATCACACCTGATGTTAAGTGGTGATAAGGCTGAGGGTGGAAGCAATACTCCCGATCCCGACATCTTCAATCACTGAGGAACTGGCTATCTTATCTCTAACTGCCTGAACACAATAATGCTAAAAACATCATTGTTAGTACATCAGACTAACAAGCCCTACCACCAACCAAATCAAATACAATGTACCCCCACTAAGAAGTGAACCCGAGACCTCTGGGTCTGATGCTGGTGGTGTGTACCATCACTACACCACAGAGGTGGTTAAAGCGAACTCTTGTAGTTGTGACCTTTGGTGACCCGTCTCGGCCGCCGGGACACGGGGTGGGCGCGGGGAGGGTATGCGGTCTGTCGCTCGCGCGCGCTCGGCCGTCGTCGGCGGGTCGGTCGGTCGGGTGCGGGGCGCGGGGAATATACCAGGCTATCAATGAACTTACTCTGAGTGTATGTTTACTTAGCGCAAGCGGGCGGGGCGTTGCGCGGTGACCAAAAACGTAGGTCCTTTAGGGATAACTTTGTGATGACTCAACTTTAAAAATTTGTACTAGGCGACACTAAAAGAAAATATACATATTTCATCATTTTGCCTAAAGATTACCATATTCAAATTTGGAGAGTGGTTTTAAATACTTCCTGTATATATATCTATTTTATATATGAAAAAAAAAAAGATTCAAAATATGAGGCCATGAGTGTAAACAAATTGGGAAGCCTGATTACAACCATTATTATTAACCCAAAAGATAAGATCCGCACACAACAGCACGTGATAGGGATAGGCGTAGAGCACGTGTTAACAGACTTGAATTTTGTACAGTGGGACTTTGGTGTTAGGATAAATAAAAAAAAAATATATATATATACAAACAGTGTTTATGTTTGTATCTTGTCCCGGTGTAAACGCCTGTACTAAATTTACACTTTCCGTGGGTCAGGACGGGCCATGTTTAACTCGACAACTATACATTCTCCAAAGTGATATCGGAGGCTATTCCAGAGTTTTGAGTAAGCTTTTTGACAAAAAGGTCTTTGTATATGCTTCATTTAGAAGGGGGCGTACAGAGATATGCAGGGGCACTTTGGGGGTATAAATTGCTGCGCTAGAACGCCATGTAATCGTAAGGTTGGATTACTCTTTATACACCGAGGCGAGTTTATTCTAAACTGCGGATTCACAACCCGTACCTTTCACCATGCTTTGTACGTCTCTGGTGTCGGATATACATACGATGAATTTGGATAAAGCAATAAAAATCACTTAAAGCTCGCTTGATAACTTTTGATATTATTTTGGTCTAAATACACTCTACACTCTTAATTACATAATCACTAGGGCTCACTAAAAATTGATTCGATAGGGGTCGGAGGCCGCAATGTCCTTTGGTAGGACAAAGAGCATTGTGTTTTTCTTGGTCCAAATTGATTCAATTCTTTGATTTTGGGAAAATAATAAGAGACAGGGATATATATATATAAAAAAAAAAAAAAAAAAAAAAAAAAAAATATATATATATTGATATAAAAATAATAATAATATATATATATAGATATTAAAAAAAAAAAAAAAAAAAAACATGTCTATATATATATAAATATATGTGTAAAAAGAAATATTAGAGATTTGGATAGAAAGAAAAATTCTACTCCGGATCCAATACTTGGTACTGTCACCTTTGAAGAATTTTGGGGTCGGCTGTAACGGTTCAGAATCGCACCTGAACTATCTCGAATATTTCTTAAAGATTTAAAAGTCAAAATGTATTAATGTTACTTACCTCAATAACTTTTAATAGTATAAATGGATCCTGGTGTGGGAATAAATCACAAAGTCAAATTGGGTTGTGTCAACTGGGTTGTATTGAACAAAATTAGCCATTTACCATGTTGTTGCGCTGGGAATTTGCTTCATACTTTGTCAACACAGTGTATATGGGAGGGAGATTCTGTCTATAAGGCTTGGGGCTTGTTTAGTGGTTTCAGATTGCTTGAGGTAAACACTGAAAAAGAAACGGGTTAATGGTAGCGGAGCAGTTGTGGTCATTTGCATTTAATTTGGAAGTTTTATGATTAATCTGAGGAAGTTAGATACAGTAAATTTGTTTGAATTAGCGAGAAAATATAGTTAATAAATACCTGAGATTCAGGGATTGAAACAACGATGTTTCACAACAGTTGGACTCTGTGACAAATTATTTCATATAAGAAGATGCACTTTGTTGAGGGTTTTGTCAATCGAATTTGCTTCACGGGAGTGTGGACAATACTTGTATTTCGATATTGGTTCACGAAATAATCGACACGAACTGTTATTAGTTAGTAAAATTATAAATCTTGTTGTAAACAAATGTCATGTCAAAATGGAATAATCCTGTCCAAGTGCAACGACAACTAGCGGCAGAGTTGAGAACTAAGACAAGTCAAATGACATCACATAAATATAGCGAGAAGGTTTTTACTCACAGAATGTTAAATTAACATTATGTAAAACTTAAATAAAAATATGGGTTAAATAATCAACAGTACAGAATATTGGTTTCTATCTTAGATAAGGTTCAAAGTTTCAAATATGGTGAATGTATATCTAGAGATGATTCGTTCGGAAATTATGTTCGAACAATTACCATTTTGATAATAGTTTTCGTTCGTAAATAAAAAAAGGAATCATACAAAATAATGTGTTTATATTATGTGAGAAGGTAGTATTTTGAATAGTTTAGTAAATTTTATAACTTAATATTAGAAGTTTTGTAACTATCAAAGGTTTCTGAACGAAGGCCAGGCGGGGCGTTCGGGATGTTTGAAATGGGTTGGCGTTAAACGCTAGAGGGCGCTATGACGATAGAGTAGGAATGTGGGACGCCGCTTTTTGGCGCGTTTTTGAGGTCTATATAAGCAAAAACGACGCGACGCCCGCTCTTATTTCTCCGGGAGAGACTTCGAGGCAACACGTATGGAAGACGAAACACTTTTTGAAGAAGTTTCCATTTTTAATCAAGCGAGAAGTAGTCTTCAAGCAAGTGTACAGTGAGTCCTTGCACCATAGGGCGTTTATTGGGTTCGCGATCTTTTAAACGTTTTAATTTTGGAATTCTGACTGGTAAATTGGATCCGAAATTAAAAGGTCTAGTTTGTTTACAGAAAGCATTTCAATTAAAGTAAATTATTCCCAAGTAAAATCCTAGAAAATGGGCTTAATTTGAGTCAGAGAGGGTTGGAAGCATAGAGTTTGTTTCTTCAGGAGTACATTTTTATGTCTCCGGGCTCCAGGCAAGGCTCACGGGAGGTCGCTAGGTAAAGAAAGTCTGGCATTGTGGAGTGTCAGATGAGTGTTCATTGGATAACGCTTAGTAATTTCCACATGGTTTGATCAGGCGGGCTGTTTTCATTGACAGTTTTTCAGTTAACACGTCTGATGGCGCGGGGCGTATGCCCCAGATTTGGAGGCAGTTGCGGCCTGATTGAACCATACCTACCTGTAGGGTGTCTATCTGTTCCCTTCCCAAGCAGATGGACCACGGCATGAGCGATAGGATTTTAGGGGGCCCACTCACCCAAACTTGACAGAATTGGGGCGTCAGAACTGGCGATACAGGCGCCAGGTTTGTGTTTGTTAGGAAAGTCGCATTTAGTCGGAAATTAGGCAGGTAAGTACCTACTTAGAATCACGAGCTAGGTAACTCGAAGACCTTTGTTCTGGCAGAAAGGGGGAGGTCTGCTGGGGCAAGGCTACGAGGGGAGTCTGGTATACAGAGTAGGTAGAAAGAGTAGGGTCGCTGTTAGGTCTATAAGTAGCATTATGTGTTATCACAAATTTATCTACGATCAAATCCGAATTTTGTTGACATCCCTAGCCATAGAGTCTTGTGATAGACGAACAAACCCGGGCAATTTGACAGAATGATTATAGATAGTGGGGAAAAGTCCGATTGACAGTTTCCAGAAAAATGGCTGTCTTTATCTAACAAAAATAATGTTACATCTTAAGAAGAGAGATTAGGTCAATGATTAGTGCGTTGTAGCAATGTAGTCTACAAGTTATATGATATTCAGTGAGGTATGTAAGAAATTAATAGATTTGAAAAGGAAAAGGTGACCAATGGATACCTAGTGCTTTCAGTATTTGGGAAAGGATTTGTGAGGTAACAATACTAGTGGAACAGTCCAAAGAGCTTGATTAGAGTAATCTTTATAGGTTCACGCATTGCAAAGATATGAAGGTTGAAATAATCTATCAAACATAAGTGGAGAATCTAAATTTACCTATATATTTGGCTTGACAAAAGGTAATATATTCCTATGATGCAAAAGGCACCTATAATAATCTATAAATTGAGCTGGTTGCGGAAGAGTTCTCTGGATCAGACTACTGCTAAATTAATGTATGAAGAGGATTTTGTTTGGTGGCGAGAGAAGATGTTTAAACTCGAAGGAACTCGGTGTAACGTTGACCAGTGTCTTATGGAAGCTGATGTGGATTCAAGGTTTTCCAGATACTAACCTATTGGGTTGGAACATGATTCTATTTTAGCCATAAATTATGTAAAACTATCGGGGTGAGGCGAAAGCTTCTGTTCAATTTGGTTGGATTCTTAAGTTATTTCCAAGACCAGTCCAATGGTGAGATTAAGGATATATTACCAAGAGTGAGATTCTTTAGAGACAAATTTTAACCAACAAGTTGCAAGAGTTCAATAAGATCCGAGTCAGACACATAGACATAACTAGGGAATTTAGTTCTACGGGGAAACTTGGTCATAGAAAAGGTTAGGAGAGTCTATATTTATATGTACTTACTATGAATTAGATTTGAGTTCTTTCCCCCAGGAGTCGGACTTGCTAGTTCTCCTAATTTAAGCACTCAACCTGTTGGATTTATCCCAATAAGGATTATTCAACAAAAGGAAAAGGATATATCAATTAACGTTAACTTTAACTGCTGCTGCCATGAAGGAGAAAGATCTCTTCATGTAGATTAGCAAGTCGCTTTGAAGCATTTAGCTTGGTCCTCTTATATATATATATACATAAAGAATTGACGAACATGACAGCTTGACTTTATATGTTGAAGTTTGTTTTTATATGAAAATGTAATAAAGCAGCGCCGGAGGAGGGATGTCCAAGTCTGGTGACGAGTTCCACTGTTATGGGCGGCGGAGGTGCCCTGACTTTACCGGTTAAATAATATTGCTGGAGCATTTGTATTAGGCCAAGATGGTGATTAAGATCAATAGACTCTCTTCACCCTAATGATTATACCAATTTCCATCTCTGACTTTGCAAGCAAAACCATATGCTGAAGCTAATAGGTACTATTATAGATGTAGTGTTTCCATCTTCTAATAGAGATAACAAATTTTCATCTCTAACTTTGCAAGCAAGGCCATATGCCTAAGCTAGTAGGTACGGTTATAGATCTGATATAGTGACTCAGTCTTCCAATAGATATAACAAATTTTCATTTCTAATTTGCAAGCAAAACCATATGCTTAAGCTAATAGGTATTATTATAGTAATTGTGTCTCCATCTTCATATAGGAATATCAAATTACATTTCAAACCACACATGCCAATTTCACCTTAGACCTTGCAAGCAAATCCGGATGCTGTTACTAGTTTCAGTTCCATTGTAACCTAAATTATTAAATTCCACCAGTTTTAATAGACAGTTAACCTTGGGTCAGTAACCAGAAAATTAGCATGGTGGACTCAGCAAAATAACTCACCAGGTTTTCAAAGTATATTAGACCTAGGAATCGGTTAGGACCTAACTGTTAAATGTCCAAGCAATGTAGGGGTAAACTAATGTTAGATTTATACAAGAGTATTAACTTATTTTGAGTGTCTTTGTCGCTATAAATGAGGTTAGAAAATTAGAAGCAACGGCCATGTAATATGAACAGCTGTTAAGTTGATGTAGGCATATAGGCAGTTCAAAGTATGAGTTAGTTAGTAGTAAGGTTAGTCTCTGTCGCTTCATTTAAAAGATCATGGGTCTACGCTTTACAACCAGGGTTCTCCATTACGACATCACAGGCCACTTCAGAGTTGATTCAGAGCATCCATAGTAGTTATCTATATATTAATCGGACAACAGTTAGGTATTACAGCGTTCAAGCTAGCTAGGTATTTTAGTAACTAATAGAATCCTTGACAGAGGTTCAGTATTAGCTTAGAGTAAATACTAGAATGGTTTGTTAGTATATTTAGGTCATCTATTATTATTTAGGCTAAGCGATTAGAAAGCATAGGTAGGTGTTACAGCCTTCATGCTGAACAACGCACAGCAAGATTTTTTGTCGGAAATGAAAAAAATATCTCTACTCTCCATACAAAATGTCCCGATAAGTTGCTTACTTGTATGAAAGGTCCAATTTATTTTTCATTCCCGACAAAAAATTCTTGCTGTACGTTGTTCAGCATGATGGTCTGAAGCCATGGTTAAAGTTTTTGCAAGGGTGCCGCTAACATCCTGTATATAGGTAGTCCTGTATATAATTCTTACACGTGAGCCAGCATTTATTTCATCAATGTGAAGATTACACTTCTCTCGATCGACACTCGAATAAAATATCTTTCCAAATATTTGACATCAATAATTATGATGAAAAATAATTTTATTGCTATTTCACAATTATTGTTACTTCGTTAACGTTATTGCATTCACAATGCAATTTTTATCTTTTATTAATTTACTTATAGCTAGCCTTCCGCCCGCGGCTTCGCCCACGTGAAATACATGACGTTATTTCGCGGGAACCTGATATTTTTCCGTGATATGAAATTTAATAGCCTATGTCACTCTCTAGCTCCCACAATCTATCCCCATCTCAAAAATCATGTCCAGAGAAAAAAATATTTCCGCGTTCGTTGCTCCGTTTCGATGTGAAAGATCTTCGATCATTGAAATCAGTCATAAAATTGGTGTAATATATACAAGAATTATACATAATACATTTACTTTATACTAAAACAGTGCTACAAAAATGAACTTGACAATAAAATCGACTTAATTTTCCAAGTAGCTCCGCCGGGAATCGAACCCTAGAAAGTTGTTATTTTATTACAACATCCCCGCCCCGCCCCCACATCGCCAGTAGAACTGACAACCGTTGTGGAAGAAAGGTTCTGGAAACAATTTGGGATAAAGTACCTAAATATTTTAATATTTTTATGCATTCTCAATGCTATTCCGTAAGTAAGGGAAAAAAAACCACCAGCCCCTGCATGCAAGTAACCTTCAGGCGGCATTCGAACCCGCGACCCCGGGAATCCGGCCAGAGCATCGGGCCCACCGGGCCGGATAGGGCTGTTGGTTTTTTTACTATCAAAGTTTTTCCCTAACTTTACATTCTCGTTGGAATATTGGGTTGGAAAAGTCTATGTGCGATTGTAGACTGTATTCTATCTCTTTGCCAATTTTAATCCAGATCTATTTTTCCGTTTTCCACTGACTTCTTCATCACTTCCCTTCCCTACTCCATCATCAGACCCTCACCACCAGTGTAGCGAATAGGTCTCATCAGAACGAAACAAATGAGCCCAAACTCGAGGGATTTTCTTGTGGTCATTAAGGAGTTTCACTGGCTTTCTCCCAGCTCCATCACCAGACCCTCACCACCAAGGGTAACGAATAGATTTTATCAAAATAAAACAAATGAGCCATAACTCGAGGGGTTTCCTATTGGTCTCAATGCTATTCCGTAAGTAAGGGAAACAAAACCACCAGCCCCTGCATGCAAGTAACTTTCAGGCGGGATTCGAACCCGCGACCCCAGGAATCCGGCCAGAGCATCGGGCCCACCGGGCCGGATAGGGCTGTTGGTTTTTTTACTATCAAAGTTTTTCCTTTACTTTACATTCTCGTTGGAATATTGGGTTGGAAAGGTCTACGTGCGATTGTAGACTGTATTCTATCTCTGTGCGAAAAATCCAGATCTATTATTACCGACGACCGATTAGACGACCGATTTGGCGCAGGGGTAATCTACCTACTGCGCCAGAGGTCTCGGGTTCAATTCCCGAACAAGACAAATATTTGTGTGCATGAACATGTATATTTGTCTTGGTCTGGGTGTTTTCTATGTATATTAAGTATGTATTTACAAACAAAAAGTATTTAAGTATATATTTATCCGTTATCAAGTTCATGTAGACACAGTTTCTTAAGAAATTAACTACGGGCTTAGATAATTGGTGTGATTGTAAGAAAATATTTATTTATTTATTATTCCGTTTTGGTTAAACATGCATCCAAATCTTCCCTTTTATAATATTAGGAAGATGTGTTTTTGCGCCCGTTGTTCTTGTCAGATAAAAGATGTCCTTAACGGCGGTGGTGGTAGGTAAAAATGTTGGACGATTTATAAGCATTAATTTTATTTAATCTGTGAATTAAAAGTTTTTGGCTTGGACTTTTAACTTACACAAAATATGGAAAGATTTAAAGACAAACACCAAATAAAACAGAAGACAAATATCAAAAATATAATTTATCTTTATTTACAAATTCAGATATACGTTTTCTGATTAAGCAACATCTGAACCATATCCAGAGTCAACCCCTTAGTTTCAGGGACGTAGTAGATGCTGAAGATAGCAGACAGGATACAGATGAAGGTGAAGAGATAGAATGTCGGCCCCAACCCGATGACAGCCACCAGAGGGTTGAAGATAAGCAGGATGAGGAAGCTGCAGATCCACATCCACTCCACCACCAGCATTGTCATGAAACTCTTTACCTAAAATGACGCAATTGTATAAATACCTTAAAAAACAACTACCCCTAAACTACTCTCAATCGGGAATCTCAGTGGAGAGCAAGTCTTTTCCTCTATTCCTGATTGCCACCAACTCGATCGCCACCACTGGTAGCAATTCGGATATTTTTTCCTGATTGCCACCAGTGGTGGCAACCAGGAATATTTTTTCCATATCGTCACCACTGGTGGCAAAACAGATTCCTGATTGCCGCCCAGTGGTGGCAATGAGGGATATTCTTCCAGATCACCACCACTAGTGGCAATACGGAGATTTTTTCCTGAATGCCGCCCAGTCGTGACATTCAGAAATAGACCTACTAAAATTCCCTCTGCTACCAAGTAGCTATTATTTTTATATAAACTTTTAGATCTTATATATTTATGAACTTCTTACATGCAATCTATTAACACAGTTGACATGGCTTGATGAGAATTTATTGACAAAGCATTTCCACAGGCAGCACCCGTTCACGAGCACGATAAAGTGGACATGTCTATAGTTCTATACTGGAGGTGGTGGCAACCAGGAATAGACGAGTCTTTTTTGCGATTATTGTAAATGAAAAAAGTAAAAACATAGTAGGTAATATAGTTATCTCATCAAAAACATAAAATATGTGAAGTGAGAGCCAACTTCAATATTAGGAAATATGCCTTGGTTGTTGACTTCAACGACAAAAGATGTGAGATCTAAATGGGTGCCAAGTTTAACGGTCAGTCCTAAAAAATTTAGTACTTACATAAAATGTTTTATAACAACTTAAAATATAATTTCTTCTTATAACTTAGGATAATATATTGAAGCCTAAGGTCTGACTTGGCTAGTTCTTGTATACGAATTATTATTAGGTACTTACTGAAACAGTCATGGAAGAGCCCTATGTTCATCTCTAGTTTCTAGTCTACCAGCAAGCCAAATTTTCGGAAGAATACAATAAGAACTTCGGCTTTAGAGCTTGCGAAGGCCACAAAATAATCAAGATCGTTTATCAAACTTCAACATTATATTTTTATCTGCTCATAATAAAGAATATTTGATTGTTTACTTTTGAATGAAAAATAGGTTGATTTCGATAATTTGGAGGTACGTGCCCTTAAACTTTTTCATGAATAAGTGATATTAATTCCTAGTACTCTTAATTATTAATTATGAATATTTTAAGTTCAGGGGGGAGCTCTTTTTGGCATGTCACACGGCATATTGCTTAAAAAAAAATGGAAATTACTGAATATTCTGTAGAAACACGCGTCCAAGTTTATGTGTGCGTAGTAGACAGCTTCTCTTATCTTCCTACTAATATTATAAATGTGAAAGTTTAGATGTTTGGATGTTTGGATGTTTGGATGTTTGTTACTCAATCACGCCAAAACGGCTGAACGGATTTGGCTGAAATTTGGAACACAGATACTTTGTAGCCTGGAGAGGAACATAGGCTACTTTTTATCCAGGAAAACTATCACATTCCCGCGGGATAACGTCGTGTAGTCCACGCGGGCGAAGCCGCGGGCGGAAAGCTAGTAGTAAATATAACTTTATTAAAGAACTTCATTTATTGCCCAAAAACAGTATTTTTACAAAAATCTAAATTAGATTCATTTATCGGAAAAAGATTTCTCTTGTAGCGTTCGCGCACACACAATGATGCATCTAAGTAATATGCAGGACTGGGCCGAAGGTCTCACATGACAAGAGTAGGGTACGTTACCGAACCAGAGACGTTTTTAAAGCGTTTTGAGGATAGGGTTGGGTGGGGAAGGATTAATATCGAAGCTGCAACAGGGGTGAAAAAGAGATTACAACATACAAACCTCTGGCAAGAACACTTCAGCGAGCAGCACGAAAGGAACAGTCCCTCCGCCGAAGCTGTACACCGCGCAGAACACGTACATAATGACGGCGGTCACCCAACTAGGGGCCCAGCCTAGCTGGATCTGGGTGCCCAGGAGGATGCAGCAGATCGCTGACCCGATTGATGAGTAGGTCATGAGAGGCTGTAATGAAAAAGTGATAGATGAGAGAAAAATCTTTGATCATTTTATTTAGCAGCTATTGGAATAGCTTGCAGCTGGACGTATGTAAGGTCACACGCAAAAATATGTCAACTGATGACGGCGGTTACCCAACTAGGGGCCCAGCCTAGCTGGATCTGGGTGCCCAGGAGGATGCAACAAATCGCTGACCTGATTGAGGAGTATAGGTCATGAGAGGCTGTAATGAAACAGTCATAAATGAGACAAAAATCGTTGATAATTTTATTTAACAGCTATTGGAATAGCTTGCAGCTGGACGAATGTAAGGTCACGAGCAAAAATATGTCAACTGATGACGGCGGCCACCCAACTAGGGGCCCAACCTAGCTGGATCTGGGTGCCCAGGAGGATGCAGCAAATCGCTGACCTGATTGAGGAGTAGGTCATGAGGGTGTAATGAAAAAGTGATAGGTATATGAAACAAAATCGTTGATCATTTTATTTAGCAGCTGTTGGAATAGCTTGGAGCTGGAGGTATGTAAGGTCACGAGCAAAAATATGTCAACTGATGACGGCGGTCACCCAACTAGGGGCCCAGCCTAGCTGGATCTGGGTGCCCAGGAGGATGCAGCAGATCGCTGACCCGATTGAGGAGTAGGTCATGAGGCTGTAATGAAACAGTCATATATGAGACAAAAATCGTTGATCATCTTATTTAGCAGCTATTGGAATAGCTTGTGCCGAGGAGGATGCAGCAGATCGCTGACCCGACTGAGGAGTAGGTAATAAGGGGCTGTAATGAAAAAGTGATATATGAGACAAAGATCGTTGATCATTTTATTTAGCAGATATTAGAATATAGCTTGCAGCTGAACTAATGTAATAATTTGACGCTATTCTGCAGTTGTAGGTTAGATACTGATATTCAATTCGTAAGAGGGTGGTGTGATGTCCGAAGCAGAAGTACCTATACTCCGAGAATTTGATCAACGTAAGTTATAATTTGATACTACTTGTTTATGATTCTCGAGCAATCCTCTGCTGTGGCAATACAAATTACTTCGACGATTGTTTACCTAAGGTAGGTAACCCGTGTAGACTCCGGATCAATAAGAGACTGTTATGATATGAGGTATAATATAAAATAACAACTCCATTTACCCGTCTCCCAACAATATCACTCATGTAGGCAGCGACAAAGCTAGCAATGGCGATGGCTACGGCGAACAGCACGCTGCAAAGCGCTGGTGACATGTCTGGTACCGCCTCCGCGAACAGGGGTTCAGCGTACACCTACATTTCAACAAAAGAATAAATTTAAAATAGCATATTAGCATATTTAAGCCGAGGCCGCACTGCTAACCGTCACACGAGCCACACGCGTCAGCCACTTGAAGCTTGAAGAAGGAACAAGTGACGACTAGCGGCGGCGGCGGGTGTCACCCGTGTGCTGCGAGTTCATTTATAAAATGTATGAAAACTACAGGAAATAGGCCGGTAGTGGCATTTTGTGGTTGTGGTCGGTGGCCCGTGTGAACTGTGACGGGACGGCGATTTTGTGAAAAAGAAACTTAAATAAACATTATGTCGGTGCTCTAGATTTGTTCCAATTGGCGCCGCCGCATTGCTGTCGCCGTACTAGTGCGACATCGGCCTTAGTGCAGGCAGAGAGATCAGCAAAAACAGGTTAATAAGAAGTTATTTGCTACCGCACCGAAGAAGAGGGAATCATTGATGCGAACATTCTTAATAACTCAGTTGGTCCTAATGTTCTTCTCGACTTTGGTGGTAATCACGTGGGTGGGTAGACCCTCGATCTGATGTATTAGAAATAAAGAATTCACATTATATTTGTACAGTCGCCAGCACGTCAGGTTACTACAAACTGTCAAATTTCTTTAAATAAAATTCATCCTTATCTCCAACAGAAAGAGTTCAGTTTCAATTAATAAATTTTGACATTTTGAAGTAACCCGACGTGCTGGCGACCGTACTATTAACTTCTCCCTCGTCTATTATTAAATCCTTGTCAAGTTTAGTTCAGGATTAGCTATTATTGGACATACCTAAAGGATATCCCTAAAGGTTAAAGAAATAAAGATTGAGAAACAACTTAAATCTACTCTTAAGAGTCAAGCCCTGGTATCATACCTGGGCAATGCTTGTCGCATATGCTAGACTTCTGAAATCTAGCAAATGTGACAAGCATTGAGGCGCAACCTTATTTTTCTCGTGAGCGAGTAAAATTAAATAAAAGTAATACCTGCACAACCACCAGTCCTTGAAGCATGGCAGCAGACATGAGTGCCATTGTGATGACCAAGCCTCTTTGAGTTGGACGGGACTTTTCTAAAGGCAAAAACCATTTATTGGCCCCATTGTTGGGCTTGCTCAAACAACTCGACAAATACAATCACAAAATTAATTATTCCAGTAGATCGACTAAATAATAAATTGTTATAGGTACATAAATTGATAAAATAATTCGCGTAGAATCGAAGGAATATCAATATCGGGTAAAAGTGACATACAGATTTAAAATATACCTACTTACTGTAAAATTGCCACACCGAGAGTTTTTTAGCATTTTGTAATGATTTCCTGATATTTTCTTCATTAATTGATTCTAGAAAAAAGACCGTTTGTAAGATTCATGTTCATTAAAAAAAGTTAATTTAACGTAATAGTTACAAACATAAGTAAGTAACTCACCAAGACAGCCAGTGGGGTTTTCAGAATGTCGAAGATTTACTTCTTCGGGAATAGATTCTGTAAAATGGTAACCATGCCATAACTGGTCAAAGTCAAATAAATAGGAATGCAACTTATGATACAATATTTGTGCTTGTCTGTACATTGCCTGTCATTACCATAAACTTATTATAGGTACTCTAGTAAATAAGTTTATTGTCATTACATTTTACTGTGTGATTTGGCGTTGTTTCAGTCTTTGGTTGGAAATGTGGCGGCGTTGTTTCAGCCTTTTGGATAGGTAGCTTGAGGGATATAATAGATAAAACACAATGGTGATCGTTATAGAAGATAACATTGGGAAAAAGTGGTTGGACATATTTCATGAGTTGTCCGCGAGGCGCGGTGATCGGGTCGCCGATATGCGGCGTAAACAATGTGAAGTGGATCACACAAACCCCGTTATCCACGTACTCCAGGAGTTATGTTTAGGTCTTGTTTAATAACAATAATAATAAAACTTTTTTGAAAAAAAATATGTAACCGCCTTCAAAACGGATCTTCAAACAAAAATTAACAAACACTAAAAAACGAAAAAAATAATAAGATTTTTTAATTCAAAGGACGATGATACGTGACTTTTTCTAATTTATCTTGGTACTTACTGAACTGTTTGAAGTCGGTGCCGTCTTATACGTATTGAGGTAATTACCTCCTACACCTCACGCTTGGGACCGGGTTTTTTTTTATATGTTAGTTATTTCACTCAGTATATTTCGTTCTTATTCTTTTTGGCTTGGCACCGACTTCAAACAGTTCAGTAAGTACCAAGATAAATTAGAAAAAGTCACGTATCATCGTCCTTTGAATTAAAAATCTTATTATTTTTTTCGTTTTATAGTGTTTGTTAATTTTTGTTTGAAGAGCCGTTTTGAAGGCGGTTACATTTTTTTTTTCAAAAACGTTTTATTTTTCGATTTTTAGTGAAGTAGCTTAAGAAACTACATGGTGATTATGATAAATTGTTGTAAATATCCTATCTGTTACGGAATTCAGCTTTCCATCTTTAGCTAGTTAGATAACTTGAAGGAATACAACTGAAGGTCCATTCGTGCATATGGTATCTATAAAATCATCATAATATAACTCCTAACTGTTGAGTTTCACCTCTCATCAGCAGCTCACCCTAATAACCTGAAAGAATATAAATATTGGCCAATACGTTCCATAAATACTTAAATAAATATTCTCCGGCTCCTAACCGTTAAGGAGTTGTAGCTTCCATCATCAGCTCATCACTATGAGATGATGACTACCAGATGCAAATACTTGACTAACTTCAAAAATAAATGGAACGCATAAGGCTTGCCTATATTTGAGAATTTCTCTCAATTTTCCTGGGATTTGATCCCCTGGTCCGGACTTGGTGAAAGTAAGATCAGGTCAGAAGTACCAACTAACGAAAAAAAAAATATTTTGAAAATGATCCCCAATTTGATGAAACTATGAAATCGTCCATATACCCAAATAAAGTCTGAATACACATTATTCAGGATAACTCCTGAACTTCTTTCCAGTTCTTGATAAAATTTGAATGGGACCAAACGAGAAGCGTCACCTTTTAAATAAAAAATGAATTATCCAAATCGGTTCATTAACTAAAAAGTTCTGAGGTAACACACATAAAAAATAAAAAAAAAATATACAGTCGAATTGATAACCTCCTCCTTTTTTTGAAGTCGGTTAATAAAGTTTATATTCTTCCACAAAACTTGTCTTTTAAGCTAAGTTTACAAAAGTGCTAACTTAATTAAAGTTTTGTAGGAGCTGAAGCTTGGCTTGGGATGTTTTCTGGTCTCCAGAATAGGGAACTTTGAATAAATTCATTTTACAAATTGCTATCGTAACTTTAGCACTACGTGTATATCTTAGTAGGTATGTAATATGTATGTATGTGCCTTATAAGAACAGTACCTGTTATTTCAGGATTGAGAGCAAGTCGTAGATTTATGAGTTCTTGTCCTATTAATTTGGAATCAGATGGCACCTGCCTGTAGAAAGCAATAGACTCAATTGCCTCCTGGAAGTAATGTACACATTGCGTAAGATAACATCATTTTAATTAGGAAACTGCAAAACTTTCTACTCGACTGCCAGACGATTTCCAAAAAAGGAGTGTATAGATTTCATGTATTTATGATTTTTTGTTTAGATTTCAGTAAAAAGGATCTCACCTTTTCCTTTCCTTGCTTCAGCAGATACAGAGGCGATTCCTTCAACCAACTCATGACGGCCACTTCGACAGCAGCAAACGCCATAGCGATATAAATCATCGTCATATAACTAAAATACCCCCCTAAAATATACGAGATTAGGAGCCCGACTCCGTAGAACACCATGGAGCAGGAAGCCATGGTCCCTCTGATAGACTCTTGGGTGAATTCGCTGACGAAGACGGGAACTATGAGGAAGGAAGCTCCTCCGAAGCCGGAGAGGAAGACAGCAGTCAGGATCAGTTCCAGGTTCGATGTGCAGGCTATTGTTGCCCAGGATACCTGCGGAAGATCTATAAAATCTGAGCACAATCAAGTGGAATAACTAAAGATATCTAACGACATGGAAATAATAATAATCTGCAGAAACTTTAAACTTGTTTTTTAGTAGGTATTTGCATTTTGCATGCCCTGTTATAGTATTACAGATCTCCTATAGATTCGTTTCGTTCCATTTATATGGCATTTTTCACAACGCGAACGTGATTACCGCGATTTTAGCTGCGCGGTAGGTATCCGTTTCAGTAGGGATATCGGGATCGTGAAGGAATTTCTGAAATCGGCCCAGTGAATTTTGAGTTTATCAACTGTAATCAAACAAACAAAACATCAAGTCTTTCGTCTTCGTAATATTAGAGAATATTAATATAGAAAGGTTGATTAACTAGGATTAGGTACTCTTAAGTAGGTACAGCTGTTGTGTGTCATTCATTCATGTGCGTATCAAGAACGTATGATGTGATGAGATTCCCCATCTTATAGAGCTATAATTCAGCTATGATGGTGCACCTCCTTCTTTCCACCCTGTCCAGTAGCACTGCTATGAACACCGTCCCAATGAGGTCCCAACCATAGCGCCTACAGAAGACAAGCTTCCGAAGATTGACTCCTCGAATTCAGTCATCCGTCTGCTCATGGTGGTGTTTGGAGACGTGAAGAGAACTATTAGGTAGTAAACGGTTTGCTCTTGATCCTAATCTTGCCAGTACCTACGGTGGAGATGACCCAGCCCAGATGCCTTTTTACAGTAGACTTGAAATCTTGGTTGTATAATATTCCAAATTTATACAACAGCCGGCTGTCGAACACTGATAGTTAAATACAGAAATGATGAATCATACCACGCTAGCTAATCCAGCTTTGATGGTGCTCTTCTTTCTCCCCACTTAACCTAGTAGTATTGGTTTGACCACCGCCCCAGCCATAGCGCCCACTGAAGATAGGCTGCCGAATACTGACACCTCGAACTCAGTCATCCGTCTACTCAGGGTTTCACAGAGGGCATGCTGCCGAAGACGGCTACTCAAATTTATTGATAGTAATATACCAAAACATACCACACTAGCCAATCCAGCAATGATGGTACAGTTCTTCCTCCCTATTCTGTCCAGAAGGGCTGCTATGACCACCGTCCCAACCATAGCGCCCACAGAAGATAGGCTGCCGAATACTGACACCTCGAACTCAGTCATTCGTCTGCTCATGGTAGTGTTAGGGGACGTGAAGAGGCCAATGGTAGAGGAAGGCCAGGCGTACATCACGCCCATGTTCACGCAGGGGAAGCATACTAGAAAACGTAAAGAAAATATTTTGGTAAAAAGGTATCTACTTAACTGCATTTAAAAATTACAATTGAGTTTAATTGGATATAACTTACGCATCATCATATTTACTTACCTATAACGGTTGCTATTACTTGATAGAGAACTGCCATTATTAATAGCACCAAACCCTGGAAAAGAACAAAAAAGTTGTTAAATTCACTCAAAAATCCAAATCAATTTAGCTGAATATTTGAATAAAGAAGTATGGAAATTAATTTTAAAACTCGTTTCTGCATATTTTGTACACTCCAGTTAAACAGTTGAACTGCGATAACAGCTTTTATTACGTAGGGCATAAAGGCGATCTCAAGGTCGACGTGTATAGTCTTATGTGCCGCCGTGTGTACATGATACATAGGTAGGTAGTATAGGTAGGTATATAAGTAAACAGGAAATTGATGATTCCTGGGACCCATTATTTTGAGGGTCACGTTGAAATATTAACTGGAGTAATGGACCTACATAGCTAAAATAGAACTCCAAAGTTTACTGAACTATTGTAGTATCGAGACCCATTGATTAAAATGAATATTTTATGAAATAAATTGGTTAAATATCCATTGGAAACTGAAAAAACGCGGTGATTTCACTCGATTTTCACGTGTCACACGCGCGACTCTTGCTTTGTTATCGCGAAAAATTTTTTTACGATCATAGTTATACATTAATATATACTTCTAGAGTGATATTTACAGAGTGATTCTATCAGATTATCAAGGAACTGTTCCAAAAGTTTCAAAGTTAAGTATACTTTTATTCGTTCAAATACATGTCACTCGAAGGGCATAGTTTCAATCTCGCGACCATTATTTTACTCTTTGCTCGCGACGAAACTATGGCAATTTATTTAGTTGAATACGCGGTAGGTAAGCGTCTTGCGATTGGTCCAAAAGATCGCCAATTGACCAGCAGTGTTCCGACGGGAAGGTGGTGTCCGTAGATTTCAGGGTCAAAAATTTTAGGTGAGTTGTTTGACCTTATCCCATTTTTGTCCAACGGGGTAGCTATAATGGCTATAACTCGTGGCTCGTTTTGCTGTTAAATTGAGTAGTTAGTAGTATAGTTTCACTTAACTGGTCCTTGATTTTGAATGCGTATTTACCTGTGTGGGACTGAAATGAACATAAACTAGGATTTTATTTTTAGTTTTATGTAAGTAATACCTTCATATTTAAATTATCGTCAGATCTCTGGGTACCTATAAGCCATGGATCTGACCATATATTATAGCTTCAATTATTTTCTTTAAGTTTTCCTTCTCCACGTACCAAGTTCAAGTTCTTTTATTTTATTTTATTTTATTAAAGATAAAAAACGGTTGTACAATAAAGTGTAAGGTTAACAATTCAAATGTAGTATAGACTTAAGTCAGTGTACAGCCAACCTCATTATCCACTAATTACCGTTATAAATTAAACAATTGCGCTAAGACATAGAACTTCAACAGTACGGTGGTACATTAAAAATACGAAATAAAAAAGGTAATGAATGATTTTAACGTAAACATCCACAAGACAGCTAGGTAACTTATTTTATTGATAATTTGATCTTGTGCTTACTTATAAACTGAATAATATAGTAATAAATAAATAAAAAAAGAGTACTTTTTTATCTACTTCCAAAACTCCAAGGTTCATGTAAAAGCAATAAGACAAAGACACAAAAAGACTACTTATGTGTTAGGACTAATTTGACTTGTTTTTTGTATTGAGATGGTGACAGACAAAACATCGACGTTGTAAAGGCTAAAATTCCTTATTGCATACATGTTGTACAGTAGGTGTTAGTTATATATAAAAATAAACGAAACAAACATGACCCTGCAAGGGCACAGAAACCATTTTAGGACAATAAGCCAGTTACAACACTGTTACATGCCATTATCAAAAAGAAAACAATAATTTAAAATAAAAAAGAAACATATTGATTTAAAATTAATGGTAATGATACACAATAACTCTTAACATTTTTCAATAAACTCTTCTAGGCTATAAAAACTGTTATCCAGCAAGTACTCTTTTAGTTTTTTGCTAATGGTGTTAGCCACAGAACTTTGAAAAATTATACTTATGTGTCCCCGGACTATGGAGTTTTAAGTTTGATGATGGTAAAGCTAACCGATTTTTATGTCTAAAATTCATTGTTCCGGTGTAGAAATCTTTTGCTTGGGGAGAAAGGTGTGGATTATTTTTAACAAATTTCGTATTGTGATGTGAAGCTTTTAAAAATAGTGTCTCCTGCTTCCTGTGAAGTATTCTTAAGATTCTTATGCATTTTTTTTTGTAAGATTAATATTTTTGAGGCATCTGTGCTGTTTTCCCATAAGATTATTCCGTAGCTAATCCAAGAGTGCGAGAGAGAGAGTGATACGTTTTTTTTTTTTTTTACCCAGCACAGTGACATGGCTCCTCTGCTATTAGGACTAAAATTAATAATTTATCTAAGTATGTGTTATACTTTAATATTATTATTTTTTGCATTCACAATCCAATTTTTATGATTGAAAATATCGACCCGTCCCACATCACAACTAGTGGGATCATCATAACTCCGAATCCCAACACATCCGTCCTTAATAAGTATTCGTATTATTCTATTGAGGATAGATTTGATTTTTTGTTTGTTTATTTGTTTGTATGTATGTTTGTAATAGATAACCTGAAAAGCTACTGGACTGATTTTAAATATTTTTTCACCATTTGAAAACTACATTATCCCCGAGTGACATAGGGTATATTTTATCCCGATACTCCCACGGGAACGGGCACCACGGGGTCAAACCGGGAGAAACTAGTCTAATATAATCCTAAATAACAAAAGTTCTTAAAAAGTATCTTTGTACAGATAATATATTTGTCTTTGAAAATATAATAATTGATGCAATTGTGAGAAAATTGTAATTAATAATATAATTTATAAAGATGAAAATTAATAACTCACGTGAGAACGAAGATCTTGTTCACGTGGCTGCCTACTAGACACTGAACAACGATGATAGTTAAAGTATTAACTTTAGATTAACTTATCATATAAGACGAAAGTAAATAGACGTACTTACATACGGCAAAACATAAAAAAATGTTAAGTAGTTAAATTAGTTGACTTATGATTTGTATACACAGTTGCAACTGCTATGACTGTGACATTGATAACTCCATTCTCTTAAAAAGGAAGTTAAAAAAATAATAAGCAATTACTTAAAGCCGTTGGTCCTCACTGCATTTGTATTGTACTAATTAGTTGTAGTCGTTAATACCCACCAGTACGCCCGCGCGTGCCGGCCGCGCGCACTGGGTCGTGAAAATTTTCATAATTTTCCCTACTCATAAGCCCCATCAGTGCGAAAAAATTGTGATAGAAAAAACCACCAGCCCTGTAGGTAGCTTTCAGACAGGATTCAACACCGTGCCCCTCTGAATAAATTTGAGAAAATAATGTTTTGCGAATGTACCTAATAATAATAATGTTTTGCGAATGTAATAACTCGAGAGTGTAATATTATGAGAACGAAGAAAGATACCTACCGAGGCAATACAAGCAATGAGTCTCTAGAAACAACCAACTGAGCTAAAACTGGATATTGGCGGAATCCGGGAGGGAATAGTAGATTGTATTACAAGGGAGCAAAATAATATATTTACGGCGAGGGCGCTATTTTGAATCCAGAGCGCAGCGAAGGATTCTAGAGTAGAATCTCGAGCGCAGCGAGGGATTCTAAAGTAGAATCCTGAACGCAGCGAGGGATTCAATATACGCCGCCCGAGGTGAAAATAATTTTGCGGCCGAGTAATACACTCTGCTTTTCATCCCTCTTTATAAGAAAAGCAGTAAAGACAACTCAAACTACCTACCTTTCTTTGTCGTTCGGATACATCATAGCGCTAGTCGGGCAAGAAAAAAATTTGAGTTTTGAAATAAAAAAATATATGTCCATCAGATTCCTTATAAGTATCTCCGGGGATGCCGTAGGGTGGTTGAAAATTTTGTTAGATTTTAGCTACGACTCACCGTTTACGAGATATTCTTAATTTTATAAAATTCCGTTTTTGAAAATTTCTCGGTCCCGCAAAAAGTCACGGCCCCATTCAAAATCAGTTGAATTTTTTTTAAAGTACTGCACACCCTTTGCTACACTCCAACCAATGATTCTTTAATTTATGTTCTTAATTCAAATCTCATCGTTTTGGAACCTGTTATGAAGCTGTTCAAAATTCAAATCTCATTTATACCCTCTTGTCATAACAGGCAAACAATGAATCGTTTTGGACCCTGTTATTAGATAAACAAGCATCGCTTTTCGAATCGATGGGATGAAAACGCCATTGCATAAAAAGAAGAAGAATGCTAACCAAACAAGCTACCGAAATGCTTAGTTCAAGACTCGTCGAATTTATCTATCACTTTTGACGCTGTAGGCCAGCGATTCTTCATCAATGTGAGGAAACCCTCGCATCCGAAAGGAACCTTTTCCAAATGCTTAACAATCGGTTCAGAGGAAACAGCTATTAATTAGTTTGATGAAGGCACAATTTTTCCTATATTTACAGAATTGCATTGTGAATTCAAAAAAAAAATTAAAATCTTATGTTTTAAAAGTGCATTAGCAATACAACTTTAAGAAGCCCTTAGTGGTGGTCGGCACTCGGCTTGCGATGTTTGTGGTTAAGCAACTTTGTCAATGGTCGATCACGGGATGGGTGATCAAAAATTTTAATCTTGATCTCCCCCGTGCTTCGGAAGGCACGCTAAGCAGTTGGTCCCGACTGCATTTGCATTGCACACATTCCGCCAACGCGAGTCATGACCATTCTCAGCATTTTCCTTGTTCCATACTAATAAGGGGTCTTATTTTTCTTTCATAATTTGCCAAACCTTGGTCTTTAAAAAAAAATTGTATGATAAGTTCTTTGTCTTATTTTCATTTAAAAATTATTTTTTTTTAGTAAAAATTTAATTTCTATGACAGGCTTTTTTGCTGACTGTACTTTAATATTGTATTACCAAAACTGTAGGTATACAAAATTTCAGCTCCATCGGACACTGGGAAGTGGGTCAAATTAAGCTTGCAAGATTTGTCCCCCACTAACTAACTAACTAACTAACATGGCAAGTTAATAAAAAGCTTGTAATAACAAAGTTCTTCTTGAAAGAAGCTTTATTACCTTTAAAGAGAAAATATTTGAATTTTTGTTTGTAACGAATAAACTAAAAAACTAGGTACTGAACCGATTTTAAAAATTCCTTCATTATTAAAAAGCTTCTTTCTCCTTGAGTAACATAGGTTATATTTGATCCTGATATTCCCACGGAAACAGGTAGCACGCCGGTGAAGCTGCGTAGAGCCACTAGTCTATTAAAAGGCCCCCCTAGCAGCACAGGGTAAAAAAACTACTGTGCCAGCAGTGCGGAAAACTGCAATGTACCTTATATTTCACAATTTTCAGTTGTTTTTAATGAAGGCGGTAGGTTTTCCCTTCAATTTATGGTCAATAATTGTGTAAAAAGAGTCCTTGATTTTAATATAAATATTGAGATCAAGGACTCTTTCAACACAATTATTAATACTAAAATAGTTAAGTTTATTGAAAAAAATTGCAAGAAAATTTACATTAAAACGTTCGTGAAAAGATTGGCTTGTATATTTTTTCGGTATAGGGAAATGGAAGTGTTCTTATGCAAAGCTTTTATGCAAAAAATTTGCATTTTGATAAGAGTAATAGTGTAAAGAAATAGCGTGTAGATAATCTGCAATATATAGAGAATGAAACTAAACAAGTGCCCATTTTTTCTACAAACGAGAGTGTAAGGAACAGAATACTTAATATTTGACAATTTCAGGTGGCGTAATATCGCCATAAAACATTAAAAACCAGTGGTCAGTTACAACCTCATAAAATTTCAGGTGTAAACTCGCCACTGGACGAGATTCTATGATGGCGAGTTACCCAAAAACTCGTTAGCGTGCGGAAGTCCCTAGCCATTGTGAAAAAAAATTATAATTATGTAGCTTACTACCGCAAAAAAACACAACATGCAAGATGCACCCGCATGTTGAACAGGATTAGATCGTGCGAAAACTTTTTGCGGGCGGGCGGGCGGTGCATCTTGCATGTTGTGCTTTTTGCCGAAGTAAGCTACATATATTTCTTTTGTCACAAAAGAATACATATTATTTGCTAAACAAAGTGAATGAAATCCATTTTAGGAAATCCGCATGCTAATCTTGTTAAGTGCTCATAATTGGCACTTGAGATACCTATTAGCGTGTGTTTACAAATGATTCGGAATAATGATGGCTAGATAACGAAGAGGCTAGTATAAAAAAAAGGAAAGAACAGTCTTATCTGACTGGAATACTAAAACGGACTAAACTGTAGACTGAAAACAGTTATTGCAAAAAAACATGAAGAGAATAATTTTTCAAGTGCTGTCGGCATCGATCAGTAAGTGATTTTAAATTTTTATTTTTATAGGAGCTTGGTGGCACAGTGGTTAGTGCTCGATAAGATTACAAATGTTGTGGTTAAGCATGTTTCGTAATTGTCACTTACGGGATAACTAGCCAGAAAATGATTTATCTAGAACACCCTTGCAAATTCAGCAGAGATCGCCGATTTCTGAAGCAGTTGGCGATCTCTACTGAATTTTCGTGTAACAACCACTCGGCAATCGCACAGGATCCATGTGGTGGGTCAGCCCCCCTAGACAAGTGGCTTTCTACTATCGATATCGCCAGTAGACTAGAAAGAAAATGTATGGGATTGACATTAGCGGTCGCGTGATATTTCAATCGCTCAGAATTTAATTTTCTTTCTATTCTAATGGCGATATCGATAATAGAAAGCCACTTGTCTAGGCCCTGTGTGCGTTACCGCCGCAAAAACTTGTGCTTTAGAGAGATGAGACCTTATCAGATAATTAGTGTGTCGTGAGGAGAAATTTGTTTACTAATAGCAAAATTTGTGTGAATTGTAGTTTTTGAGATATTTGACAAAAACAGTTTTTGCCAGGGTCACGTTTTAAACGTTACCCTGGCAAAAAAAGTTGTTTCAGCTCGGAACTAAATACATGAATAGATAGCTTTTGTTGCGTTTTCACATTGGACGATAACGACACCGACACGATACTACACCGATATCGGCACGACAGACAATATCGTTGACGGTAACGAACGACACAGTGTGAAAGCATTTAGTAGTGATTGTATCAAACTGCCAGTCCGACGATATCGTGCCGATATCGTGTCGTTACCGTTATCGTCCAATCCAATGTGAAAACGCTCAATGGACTTTAAAACGGTAAATATTTGCGATAGGCGAACGAGGCGAGAACCGACTTGCATCGCGAACGTAAAAAAAGTTTAGCGTGGCGTTTTCGTTGCGTTGTGGTATAAAAATAAAACAATTTGTTTGACTAAAGAGAAACAACAAATTACTATAAATGTATTTATTGGTACATGATTGGTACTGACAAATAAATCACACTATAAATTACTTACTGAGATTATTACCTACTTAGGTAGATATAGATTACTACTGACCAACCTTTATTTATTTGCCTTTAAACTAATAACTATCGTAAATCAGAAAATTATTTAAAACTACTATTAATAAACATGATTTTTACTTATAAAATAGAAAACTAGTAGAATCAATACTTTATCAATAACGTTTTTCTGCGTAACTGTACAAATCATCGGATACTAAGTTGCTTATTTACGAAGATAGCCCGTACGTATGGTGCGGTCGCTTATAAGTGACCTTTACAATTTGGTCGGCTTATTAAAGAATTGCTGTCTCAATCTTGTTTTTGATATATCTTTCATGATAGCTGTAATTGAAAGCTAAAATTAACAGGAACGAATGTTCATGAATTACTTAAATTTGTTTAATGTATGCCATGTGCCTTAATGATATGGAAACTGTGTATTCGATCTCTAAAGTACGACCAGTCTAAAATTTATCAAATTTATCTTTATCTTTAAATCGTGTAAAGTTACAAGATCTAAAATTCTAGACATAATGAGTGTCTACCACGGGTATTTTTTGCAGCTGTTTGTTTGGTTGTAAATGTAATAGTTTACTTACAAATCAGTTTTTTCTGATTTTCGAAAACATTTAATTACGTTGGTTTACGACAACCAAATCAAAAACTAATGTTTAAACAAATTTAAACAAACTCAGGTCTCCTACTGGTATTTTTTTCAAACTTCTGAGTTGAACCGTTTCTGAGATATGGGAAATCTCAAAACGTTACCCCAGCAAAAACTCAAATAACTCAAGAACCATAACACACACAATTTTTGCTGTTTGCTAACATTTACAACGCAACAAAAGCTATCTATTCATGTATTTAGTTCCGAGCTGAAACAACTTTTTTTGCCTGGGTAACGTTTAAAACGTGACCCTGGCAAAAACTGTTTTTGTCAAATATCTCAAAAACTACAATTCACACAAATTTTGCTATTAGTAAACAAACTTCTCCTCACGACACACTAATTATCTGATAAGGTCTCATCTCTCTAAAGCACAAGTTTTTGCGGCGGTAACGCACACCTAGGCCCTCAGGGGGCGACCGCAGCCGTTCTGCCGACTTCGTATAGCGCCGTCGCGTATTTCAAAGGCGATAGCACTATACCCAACAGCTGAGGTTCAGTTGTGGTTTGGTTGAGATTATCTAGCGCGATCGCCCCCGGTCAGCCCCAGATTCACAAGCCATCGGAATCGGATTTGGATTCGAATTCTGTGCTTTGCGTCTTTGACTATTCTCTAATGAGCGACAGAGACAGCATACAGAGCATACATTCCGCTGTCGAGAGCGTTTCCGACGATTCGTGAATCAGGAGGCAGGTCAAGCCAATTCTCCTTATTCAACCGTAAGGAAGGCCCAGCAGTGAGAATACTGAAATGGCTGATGATGACGAATAATTAGTGTGAACTGTAAATAAAAGTATGAAATAAACCTAGTCACAATTCTCTATGAAAGTTTTTGCATTTTTTTTTTGTCTAAGTTCTTATACATTTTCCCCCTTTTATTTTCCAGTGAACTTAACTAGCCTTAACGTAGGCTTCATGTTTTCATGGCCGTCTTCCGTAATTTTACTATTCAAGTCGGAGGACACTCCTCTTCATCGCCCCATGACAGAACCAGAGATAGCTCTGCTGGGCAGCTTGCTCTTCGTGGGTTCTCTGGTCAGCACCCCTTGTGTGGGCATTTTCTTGGATAGACTGGGGAGAAAGAATTTTGCTGCGCTCACTGCTGCGGCTGGTATGGTGAGTCGTTTTCGGAGTTCAGCTGATCAAACCTTCGATCAACATTATCACTTAAAACATAATGCAAGTATGGCACCGAATGACTTTTATAAAGGAGAAATAGGTACAGAATGTTACATACGTCAAAAATGATAGGAATCGACATATCGATTTACATAGATCGATCTATCGACATAGCGAACAAGAGCGCACGTCAAAAGTGCGCTCTTATTGCATACAACAAGAGCGCACTTTAGACGTGCGCTCTTGTTCGCACGGCTATTTGTGATACCTACTCCAACCGGTTACCTAGTGGTATTGTTGATCGAAGAAAAAGAAAGAAAAAGAAGGTCAAGCAGGAAACATTTTCGCTCTCTCATTCTAAATGCCAGCGCGCACTTTGATTTTTATTCGGGCGAAAGTTTGAGTTGATTGTTCTCGGATTCAGTACCTACCTACTTATAGAGTATGGCAGTGCGCGCACTGATGATTAAAAATCGACCGATCAAACTATCGGCCGATAGTTATTCGATCAAACTATCGCACAGCACAACTATCGGCCGGTCGGTAATGTGCATGAAGGACTATGTGAGCGCGCGCACTGTATTCAACTAAACTATCGCCCAACTATCGGCCGACAGTTCGATCACGATCGTCTTACGATTCCGGCTGAACTATCTGTCGACTAAAAATTCCAAGTGCGCGCAGGCTCTTAGTGTGAGACTTCTCGAATAAATTTTGAATAAAAACAATTAATATCATCAAAATCGTCTTTATGTTTAATAAAAAATCCTGTCTACCTAGCTAAGTATAGGGAAAGATGCAGTCTCAAAAAGTAAGACCCTAAATCGCTTCTTGTTGAAGAAATAACTTCTATATAATAATAAATTACAGTCAGCATTTTCTTTTAGATTGGATGGGCATTGATAGCAGTCACCAAACGTGTGGAACTGATCCTCCTAGCTGTATTTATATCTGGATTCAGCGTGTCAATCTTCACCGTAGTTCCCGTTTTCATCAGTGAGATTAGTGATGACTCCATAAGGGGATGCTTGGCTTCTGGTGCTTTGGTGTTCAATGGATTGGGGATGCTATTGTCTTACCTGATTGGAGGTTTACTCAGCTATAATGGGATGGTGCATGTATTTCTGTCAGTGTCTGTGGTCGGAGTTGTATTATATTCGGCGGTGAAGGAATCTCCGATGTTGCTGATGAAGAAAGGATTTGAGGAGGTAAGAAAAATAAAAAAAATGTCATAAATGCAATGCATGTATTTTAAATTTAAGTGAAGCATGATCTTGTACTTGTCTAGCTAACTTAACGTAAAGGCACAGTATGTTAATAATTTTAAATGTTTGTATATTTTAGGAAGCTAGGAAGTCCATAGCCTTTTATAAGAACTGCAAACTAGACTCCAAGATTGTACTGCAAGAAGTATTGAAAATCAAGCGAACCTTGTCTCCTGAAATAGAAGGTCTATCTTTTGTTAATAAGTTTAGAGTAAAAATAATTAAATCGGATAATACCACTAAGATAAACTTTCAAATACTTTCATATTATCCAAAATGTTGCCTTGCAAGACTAGTGATGATTTTACTTTCAAGGTTTCATTCGTTTATAACAATTACAGAGCAGCAACCATCTGAAGAAGAAAAACTTACTTCAGAAGTTCAAGAGAAGGTGCCCGCTGAGAAAATAGGCTACTTCCAATTTATGAGTAAGTACATAAAGGTCATATTTACGCTCACACTTTAAAAATATCTATGTTCACATTCAACTGCTCGAGCGGTATGTAGTAGGTACTGTGACACTCCTAACTTGATATTCGAGTGTAATTCCCTATTCCTACTGGTGGAGGGATCACTTAAAAGCCTACGCGCCGCAGACTCAAGATCAAGTATTTATTTAAGGATATAGCATAGGTAAAAAAAATATCGTCGATGGCCGTTGCTTACACAAGCGAGGGGGTGCTGGGATCGGTAAGACTCCGGCCGCGGCACTCTCGTAGACTGAGAAATACGTGTAGACGCGGCATGCAGCGCGCATTCTATTTACATCTAAAATATCACCTATGTGCGCTTTTACTAAGGAAATTATATTATGTAGAATACAAGAAGAATTATTATGAATATTTATTGTAAACGTCGGTTTGTAGGAAGAGTAGATCTTAGATATTATTCGTACCTATGTAGTAAAAAAAGTTTTTTTAACAAAGATAGTCACTTCAAACGATTCTTCAAAATGCAGAACACAGCAGCAGCTATTTATATTTATTTTCTATCTCTAGATCATTTCGATAATATCCATTATTGAAATGATCTTCGCAGGCAAAACTACAACATTTGCTACAAATTACACTGAAAAAAATACATAATGTATACTGCTCTAACCAGTAGGTACATTTTCAGATTTATTCCAATCAAATTAATAAAACTTATAATTTAATATGAAAAAATATAAATAACTCTTACTAGCCCATCATCCAATACTTTTTTACAAAATAAATCTACTTAGTTAATCAATATTTAAATAAGTATACCGTTTATATAAAATCACGCTATCAATCTATAATATAAATCAATATATAAAAAAAACACTTAAATAAAAATATTGTTTAAGTACAAAAAAATAAAATAAAATACATATTATTCCAATACCAAAAATGATAATATCAAATAATACAATAACTTGTGTCATTGAAAATTGGAAGCAACGATCACATACACCCAGATACAAGAAAATATCTAAAAGTTAGTTTTCGACATTTACCCGTCCGAGAATCGAACCCGGGACCTCAGAGATAGTGGCACCTAGAAAACCGGTGCGTACACCAATCGGCCACGGAGATCGTCGAATTTGTTTAAACAAAATGTAGCGCAACTGAAATAATTGATACTTTGTTTACTAATGTAAACTTGCCAGTTTTATAATGTGGTTGGTTATAGTACTTGAATAAAATTTTGTGTGAATAGATTCACCCAGATGATGCCTATTCACTTGCGACTTTAAGAGGTTTGGGTTTTAGGTACTCGGGCAAACAGAAGCCGGCAGGGTATTCTAGGCATGATGAAGGAGTACTTAATTCTCTGAGCGTGAGTTTAAAGGAGAGGGCGGAATTATGCAACTCAGATGCACACTCGTTAAAGCATACCTGACAAGTGACGCAGGGGATGAAACTCATAGCTGAAGTCCCCCATCGACAGTATGGGAGTGCTTATTCGCCAGGCCAGATAAAGAGGTACGCACTGTGTATCAGACTAACACCAGTAACATAGAGATCCTTACTACCGAACTTAGTAACTGTACGGTCACTTCAGTCTACAAACCTCCCAATGCACCGTATTACTTCAGCTGTCCGCCGAACTTTAACGCCCATCCGGTTAGATTCGTTCTTGGTAATTTTAATAGCCATAGCGAGAACTGTGGATACAGAACCAGTGATGACAACGGAGTGAAGGTTGAAGAATGGGTTGACGGACACATACCTACTATCTTTGATCCATGATCCAAAACTTCCGTCATCATTCAACAGCGGTCGCTGGAAAAGGGGTTAAAACCCTGATCTAATCTTTGCCAGTGATCACATAGATCACCAGTGCGTGAAGACAGTAAGCGGTGCAATACGGAGGACCTAATTATGTGCCATGCCTTACGACCTGAAGGATAAAATAAAGAAATCAAATAAAAAATATCTTTATTCAACTTGACTTAAGCAATAAGCTCTTTTGAATCGTCAATATTTTCGTTCAAGACTTTTTTAACTGATAAGAAGAATAGGCGCAATAAACTTATCAGCTTTAATAATTGGAGTAACGATATTTCCAAAGATTTATATCGTTAACTTTTACAACTTTTTCATTATAATATTACATTAGTTCAGCTAAGGTTATGTGTTACATCAAATCCATGCATTACGGTCTTTCAAATAGTCGTCTACTTTATAATAACATTTGCCCATGAGCGATTTTTTGCCATGACTTTTGAATTTGTGCAAAGGCAGCTCTACTAAATTCTGTGGAACTTTATTAAAACTAGCTACGCTTTTCCCCAAAAACGAACTTCTTGTTTTTTCAAGTCGAATCCTTGGAACGGCAATCTTATTTTTATTTCTTGTTTTGAATTGATGTATATTGCTACGTTTTATAAATGTATTGAGATACTTCTTCACATATACCATATTTTCATATATGTATTGCCCTGCAACAGTTAATATGTTGTTTCTTTTAAAGATTCTCTTGGCGCGAATAGCTCTTTTCTGAAGCACAAAAATACTTTCGATGTTAGCTGCTGAACCCCAAAGTAATAGGCCGTAGGAAAATACACTCTGAAAATAGCTAAAATAGATTAACCTTGCCGTTTCAATATCAGTTAAGAGCCTTATTTCTTTAACAGCAAATGCCGCAGAACTGAGTCTACCGGCCAAGGCTTCAATATGAGGGTCCCATTGAAGTCGATATATCTAAAAATTTAGTCTGTTAATTAATTCTACTACATCGTCATCCAATTTTATGTGAATATCAACCTGTCTTACATTTGGCAGGGAATTTTTTTTCACGTTTTGTTTTTTTCGAGTTAAATTAAATCAAATTGATGGTACCACGGCAAAAAGAAATTGCCACAGTACCATCAATGGTACTGTGTAATGGTACCATGGTAAAGGAATGGATTATTGCTATGAAACCAATGCGCAACTTTCGATAAAGTACTATTTACTTCGTCAGAACAATTATTACCTCTGTCAACTTTAAAGACTAGAGGAAGTGTCATCAGCAAATAGCACTGTCTCGCATAAATTCTTTGCTTAAAAAGGAAGGTCATTTATATTAATTAAAAACAGCAAAAGGGACCACTATTGACCCCTGGGGTACGCCCATGTTGACAACATCAGGGTCGAGCAGCTGAAACGGTTTGGTTTCGTACTACTTATACAAAACTGTCATTTCTTCCATGGCCGCTTCCAAAGGGTATGTAATCTAATCACTAACGTTTTAGCCACCTACTTATTATTACTTTATTTCAAACTATTGATGTTTGCTTTAGGTAATGAGTAAAATAACTTGTCCTAGGTTACATAGGTCTATGGTTATGCAATAAATGGCAAAGCACTCATCTATACTCAATACTGAAGCGCTATTTCAATATTTCCTAGCAAAATAAGCATCATTGAAAAAAATTAGGATCCTAGTGTGAGTTTTTTTTTTCAATTTTGGCGCAATCGAAGCGATACAGTCTCCACGTCCAAACGCCGCCAATGCCAGGCGGAGACTGAACAATTATGCTGCGAAACGGTGCACGATGCATTTTGGGATACTAGTTATTGACTATAAATATAACAAAAAAAAATTTTAGTAACTTCCCTAGATATGACTAAGAACTACTTACACAAAAAAAATTAGCTTGATTACTCAACTAGTTATTGAGATAATTGAGTTTAAGACGGAAAAAAGGGGTCTTGAAAATATTTTTTTTTAGTACATTGTATTTATTTGATTCAAATAAAATTTAGTAACTTCCCTTCATAAAGAAAAGATCTATCACATATAATATTTTGAAAGGCCAAGCAATGATACTTTGTCAGGAAATTTAATTTAAAAACATTGAAAATTCTGAGTTTGATCGCCGCAATAGCCTTAAGTAATCACATAGACATAATAAGCATGTAGGTACTTCATTTTCAATATTGCATATTCTAACATTTCTAATCACTCAATAGCTCATTGGTCAGTACGATATATCTGATAGGGACTGTACCTTCGTTGATTTTGATATTTGTAAAATAATTATGTTACTGATTTATGATAATATAGACATTTATCTTTAACCGTCGAAACAAACTATCAGATACAAATGCAATGTTCCCTGTCCAAGCTACTCGGCGACGGAAATGACAAATAGTTGAAGTTTTAAAATGTTTTTTTATAAATCTCTTTCCAGAAAAATCAAAGTCTTCTCAGAGGGCACTCCTAGTCACAGTGGTCCTAATGTCCTTAAGCATCTGCCAAGGGATGTCAGTAGTAATTGTGTATGCTAAACCGATGTTCACGGAGGTGGTTCCCGAAGACGTGATGTCACCTACTTGGTGCTGTGTGCTGCTCGCTGGTCTGAACGTGGTTTCAGCTTTTATTGCGGCTTATTTGACCGATTTGGTTGGGAGACGAGTAAGAACACAACTTTTTCTTTAATTTTTTACCCACAACGGGGTAGCGCTTAGCCTTGATCACACCTTTTTTATAGTAGAGGGAATGCGTTTATGTATCCCGAAGGTATGTGGGACTCGCCGCTAAAGCCCTACCCACTAAACCCCCTACTGCTTCCCACACCACCTAACACGCAGGACCTACGGGACCGTGATATCACGCACTGTGTGGTCCTGGTGGGCCTTGATCACTCCTGATGATAAGTGGTGATAAGGCTGAAGATGGAAGCGCACTGCTCCCGGAAACCTCAATCACTGAGGAATTACCTATCTGCTGCGCGCCGTGCCGCCTGACGCTCCAGCATATTTAACTTTCTCTATGGCTCCACCTCTCCTTGAACGAGCACTTACTGTTTTGAGCAAAGAACTTTCCACGCGTACCCCGCCAACTTACTAGAGTCCGTTGTAGTAACTCTGCGCGCGACTGGAGCGTTTTCGGCGCTAGTTACAGTTTAATTTTTTGTTTTTAGGTTACAGTAAAAGATTACTACTACTACTACGGCTACTGTGTTTGTTAGAAATAGATTATTTTTAATTTGTGTTGTCTACATTCCACCAAAAAGTAACGATATGGAATACATGGTGCTATTTAGGGTTATCGAAAATTTATGTAATAAGTATGAAGACGTAATTGTTTTAGGTGATTTTAATTTATATTCTTGTTCGGCTAATATAAGTAGTTATTATGAGTTTTTTACGGCTTATTGTGGATTTAGTCAGTGCAACGGAGTAGAAAACAGTAAAGGTCGGCAACTGGACTTAGTGTTGAGTACGATTAGTGATGAAGAGAGTGTAGTAGTGTCTGAGTCGACGGCGCCTTTGGTGCCGGTAGACCCACAGCACCCGCCACTGGCTGTCACAGTGCGGGCGTGCGCGGGCCCCGCTCAGCCCCAGCGCCAGCCCCCTCCGCGTGCCTCGTCACCCGTAAGTAATAATATAAACTGGGATTTTAAAAAGGCAAATTTTCCACTTTTATACTCAACGTTAGGGACTATAGACTGGACCCCTATGTACGATTTAGATATGAATTCAAGTGTAGATTTTTTCTATGATATTATGAATTCCGTTTTTGATGAGTTTGTTCCGCGTAAACGAAAACGGTTTATAAATTCTAGGCGCGTGTACCCGGAGTGGTATAATGCTGTGATTATTCATGAAATAAAACGGAAAGCAGAACTTCACAAGCAATACAAAATTAGTAAATTAAGGGATGATTATGAAGCGTTTGCTGAAAGTAGAAAAAAAGTGAAAATTATGATAAAGCAAGCAGAAAATCGGTATCAAGATCGTATTCAAAACCTTTTCAAAGAAGACCCCAAATCTTTTTGGAGTTATATTAATTCGAAAAGAGGTCGTAGAACTTATAAGAAAATTTTAAACAACGGGGAGGTAATACCAACGGAACAATGCGCCGACGAATTTGCCAAATATTTTAAATCTGTAAATAGCACGGAACGAGCGGTGCTTAATACAAATGTCGCGATAGAGGAGGCGGGCGGCCATAACGGGGCAGCACGGGTCCACATTGATCACTTAGAGCTAAGTGATATCCAGCAGGCACTTAAACAACTCAAGCCAAAGAAATCTATAGGACCGGACGGCATTCCACCATTTATTTTTAAAGACTGTCGAATGGTACTTGCAGAACCACTTTTCTGTATATATAATAAATGTATGAAAGAAGCTAGCTTCCCAAAGAGGTGGAAGGTATCTAGGGTAGTTCCAATTCCTAAAGGTGTAGGAACCAGCGTAGATGACTACAGACCGGTAGCAATATTATCCACGGCAGCAAAAATTTTGGAGTCGATTATCCATAAACTTGTATTTGAGCAGGTTCAATCACAACTGTCTGATGCTCAGCATGGATTTAGACCACAAAGAAGTACGGCCAGTAATTTAATGAATTATATGTCGGATGTTGTGCCGATCGTTGATGCCGGGGGAAGAGTCGATGCCACCTATTTTGACTTCAAAAAAGCTTTTGACTTAGTTCAAAATGACGTATTACTTAAAAAGCTAACTGGCATCGGTTTCACTCCCCATTTACTAAACTTTTTCGCAAGTTACATGCGGGATAGGCAGCAATACGTGGAGTACGCCGGTTATGTGTCCGAGTCTTACTTCACGCTATCAGGCGTAAGTCAGGGCAGCAATCTCGGACCTCTGGAATTCATAATTATGATTAACGATCTTCCACAAGTAGTTGAGAATGCGAAATGTTTACTCTTTGCAGATGACTTAAAATTATATTTAGAGGTTCGAGACGACAGAGATTGTTTAAAGCTGCAAAATGACATAAATAGTGTTGTTGCGTGGAGTAAAAAAATCTGTTACTTTTCAACCCTACGAAATGTGTGACCATAACATTCACTCGAGCACACACTGCAACACGTTATACCTACAAGATGGACGAGACACCAATGACTAGAGTTTCTGAGGTCAAAGATTTAGGCATTTGTCTGAACAGTGAGTTAACGTTTCGTAAACATATTGTTCAGATTTGCAAAAAGGCATTTAGAAATTTAGGTTTTGTACTAAGAAGGGTTAATAGTTTTACAACATTAAATATAACTGCAGTAAAAACATTATATGATGCATTGGTTCGTAGTCATTTAGAATTTAACTCCATAATATGGTCTCCGCACGAAAGTAAATACAGCACTATGCTGGAAAGGATTCAAAATAAATTCGCTAGATATTTATATTTAAAATTATACGGGGTCTATCCTTTCTATCCACTAATGTATCCAACACTATTTGTCCTAGGGATGGTGGGATACAATGAATTACGGGTAAGGAGGGATATGACAATAGTGGGATATATGTTTAAGGTCATAAAGCGCGTCACAAACGGTGAAGATGCTATAATATTTTATCTTAAGATATCGTAAGATAAAATATTATAGCATCTTAAACTATCACACACGGTTAAGATACGATATATTTTGGAATCTTTTCACTCTCTTGATATCCGTCCTAGGTAGCGGACGAATATTCTGTAAACCATCTTATACAGGGTGATCAAAAATGAGCAATTCGGATTTGCTATTAGACTAATTGGACAGTTCATCAGAAGATGATTCTGACCTGGAATTTGATATAAAAATTGCTATAGCTAATTCGAACTCTAGATCAGTTTGGATAGAAAATCATACTATCATCATTAGGTAGGTACCTACTCCTTACGTTTGACGTTTCAAAGCGTCATTATTTCTTAGCAAACTTTTTGGTTAAACTAGGTGTAAACTTACTCTTCGTTTATTATGAATGTGTTACGGGACCCCCTCGTCGGCCAGGCGGTACACTAGCCGGAACGTCGGAAGTCACCGCATAGTATTCAATTAGAAGATGTTGTAGAGAATAAAAGATTGTTTCAGCACTTGGAGAGTTGTTTTATCAAATACTAGCTTTCCGCCTGCGGCTTCGCCCGCGTGAACTACATGACGTTATCCCGCGGGAATGTGATTTTTTCCGGGATAAAAAGTAGCCTATGTTCCTCTCCAGGCTACAAAGTATCTATGTCCCAAATTTCAGCCAAATCCGTTCAGCCGTTATGGTGTGATTGAGTAACAAACATTCAAACATCCAAACATCTAAACATCCAAACATCCAAACTTTCGCATTTATAATATTAGTAGGATTGTAAATTAGAAATATGAAAGAATATGAAGAATATGAACTGTTACTATAATTAATTAATTGGCTATTTAATAGTTATTACATTTCACTTATAAATTTTTGGTACGCTAGCTCGCACGCGAGCTCTGTTCAGCTTGATTGTTCTGGTAGGACTGAATCAAAATGCTGAATAGGGCACGTGGAGCGAAGAATTTGAATTTGAATTACGAAAGAACAGTGGTACAGCATAAAATTGATGGCCAGTACGTAAAACTATAAAACTTTCCAGCCACTATGGAGTTTCTAACCATCCATAATGACTGGAACGAAACGGCATCGTTACAAATGTTTTGACTTTTTCGTATTTATCCCAAAATGTTTAAAAAATAAATGTCCACCCGTGCGAAGCCGGGGCGGGCCGCTAGTTCTCTCTATGCCCAGCACCGAAAACGGGACAACCTGTATACACATCTTTTCGTATCCAAAATATATATTTCGTATGTTAAGATAGTATCTTAACATGCAAAATATATATTTCCGTATCTTAACATACGAAATATATATTTTGCCGTATCGCCTAGCATCTTAAGATACTTAATATGAAAATATATGTTATCTTCGGCGTGTGTGATGGTCCATTGAATTGTATGGCGAGCGATATTCTATGTTAAGATAAAATATTATAGTATCTTCACCGTCTGTGACGACCTTAAGAGGTAAGTTGCAAAACGCCACCATACTGGAACAAATACGTCTGAGCGTCCCGGATAGATACGTGTGGCGCAGGCGCAGACCCGACTTGTTTGTGGTGCCGCGCGCACGCACTAATCTACTACAGCAGGCGCCGCTGGCGCGGGCACTGCAAACGCTCAACGCAGTAAACAAGTGCATCGACATATTCTCATGTTCGCTGACTGAATTCACAAAGGTCGCTATGTTTATTAGCAGTTATAAATTGTAGTTATTATGAATGTTATTTTAGGATTTATTCTTATTGTTGTTTTTTTACTTACTCTATTGTTTTGGGTATTAACCTGTAAAGATAGTGTAAATGTGGAAAATAAATAAAATAAAATAAAAATAAATAAATAAAAATTAGTATTCGATACCGAATACTAATCTTTTACTGTAACCTTAGAACGTAAACATGTTATTTCTTAATACCCACCTTCTGCGCCAGAGGTCTCGGGTTCGATTCCCGAACAAGATAAATATTTGTGTGCATGAACATGTCTATTAAATAAATAAATAAGTAAATAAATAACTTCTTACATTCACACCAATTATCTAAGCCCATGTTAATTTAATTAAGAAACTGTATCATGGAAAACTTGATAACGGATAAATATATACTTAAATACTTTTTGTTTGTAAATACATACATAATATACATAGTTAACACCCAGACCAAGACAAAATAGACATGTTCATGCACACAAATATTTGACTTGTTCGGGAATCGAACCCGAGACCACTGGCGCAGAAGGTGGGTAGCCTACCCCTGCGCCAAATCGGTCGTCAGATTTGTCTTGGTCTGGGTGTTTACTATGTATATGTATGTATTTACAAACAAAAAGTATTTAAGTATATACAGGGTAAATTTTTAATCAGTGCACAAATTTTTAAGATCGACTCAGAATCGGTAAGTGAACAACTTTCTCCTAGAAACATAGGTCGAAATATGGCAAAAATTTTTTGACTCTTCATACAAATCGGACTGATCACGTGATAGATTTAGTATGGGAAGTCCAAAAAAATTTGTCATATTTCGACCCATGTTTCTAGGAAAAAGTTGTTCACTTACCGATTCTGAGTTGATTCTAAAAATTTGTGCACTGGTCAAAAAATTTTCCTGTATTTATCCGTTATCAAGTTTTTCATGACACAGTTTCTTAATGAAATTAACATGGGCTTAGATAATTGGTGTGATTGTAAGAAGTTTTTTTTTTAAATACTTTTACGGAACTAATGTAAAGATTTTTAACCTCTTTGTTGTGTTCTGTGGTCTAGCTCAACTACATCTTCACAAATTAGCATTTTCCACCTGCCGCTCTCTTTTGGGATTTAAATATTTAATGAATTCCGGAACAGAAATGCTGTCGCGCTTTAAGGTGGTTCGATGAGCTCAGTAGCGTCACTAATGGAAATAAATAAATTACATTTTATTAAAGGCTTAGATTAAAAGTTTCGGTTATTTTGCGCAAATAAAAGAGTAAAATGCATTTTATAAATATACTTTTAAGAACTCATACTTACGCAATAAGTCGTGAATCGCAATTGTGCCAAAAGTGGCCACATTTAGCAATATCGAGATCCATAACTTAATGCTCATATTACTATAACTTAAGGTGGTTCGATGAGCTCAGTAGCGCCACCAATGGAAATAAATCATTTACGATTTATCAAGGGCTTAGAATAAAAGTTTCGGTTATTTTGCGCAAATAAAAGAGTAAAATGCAATTTTTGCAAAAATGCAAAAATTGCCTCAAGCCTTGAAAAAACAATAAAAAATTGCCTCAAGCCATGAAAAAACAATAAAAACTTGCATTTTACTCTTTTATTTGCGCAAAATAACCGAAACTTTTATTCTAAGCCCTTGATAAATCGTAAATGATTTATTTCCATTGGTGGCGCTACTGAGCTCATCGAACCACCTTAAGTATGTCTTTCTAACCTCTTTGTTGTGTTCTGTGGTCTAGCTAGCTCAACTACATCTGCACAGATTAGCATTTTTCCACCTGCCGCTCTCTTTTGGGACTTAATGATCACAGAACAAGAGAAACCTTAGAATTACTTTATGAAACTCATATGCCTATTGCAAAAAGACGGAATCATATTTGCTCGCTCGTTAAATTTTTAAATTTTTAGCAACAGGACCAAATGCTGCGAAGTAATTTTAGCTTTGAATTAAGTTACTCTTACTTGTTTTTTTTTCAGTCGCTGATTATCTACGCCTCGGTAGCAACAGGCCTTTGCTGCATCGGTCTGGGCACACAGATCCAATTTCAGTGGGGTCCTCAGTGGATGACTGCACTCTTCATTTACCTGTACTGTGCTGCGTTTATGCCTGGAGCGGGAACTGTGCCGTATGTGCTGGTGTCTGAGCTGTTTCTACCAGAAGTAGGTGCCGTTCCATGTTGGGTAATCAGATTCATGATTCAATTCAAATTGTTTTATTGCACTCATGTGGTATACATATAGATGACATTACAAAAACCAGAACCAAACATGAACCCTGTTAGGGTAAAGCAACATAATAAAATAAATAATAGAAACATTAAAAAAATAACTAAAATATTAATAATTGACAATTAAATATTAGAAATAATAACTCATTTTTAAATTTATAAATTAGGAACGTCGTAACAAATTAAAGTAAATAATAGAAACAAAAAAATAATAATAAGGGATTTAACTAAAATATTAATGAATGTCAATTAAATATTGGAAATAATAACATAACCCATTTTTAAATTAGGAACGTAATTTCGGAATTTACAAAAATAATGAAATAATTCAACATTCATTTAAATATCAGAGGAAAAAAATACATTTATTTATCGGAAATAAACACAAACAGGTTTCAATCAATATCAACCAGTTTTTAATACTTTTTTAAATTTAATTACGAGTTTTCGTTAAATCGATAAATCGATCGACATCGATTATTTAATTAAATAATTTTCATTTTTTATTACTTCATTCATTGGTTCATTCATTCAGTGGGGGCCACAGTGGATAACTAATTGCAGTCTTTATTTATCTCTTCAGAGCGACGTAACATGTCCCGAGCAGGGTGCCTACCATCAACTTTAAGACAGCGATTCAAAAATAGCGCGATGCAGAATAGGTTCCTAAAATGAATCGCTTTCTTTCGTACTCTGACCTTTTAAAAACTGGATCGCAAATGAATTGCTAAATGTTAATGACCGAACGATTTGTGTCCTTTTTCTTCTACCCGTCTCTTTCACTCGATTCTGACATGCCCGGAGAGTGAGAGGGACGGGTATAACCTGCAGGTGACATGTTAAATCGACCGGGTTATAGGTCAAATAAGAGTTCCTGACAGCTTAGCGGCTGTGAAATGTCATTGATCGATCACTGAATCGCTGTCATTGATATTAAGCTGTCGTGGTACGAATAAGCGAAGCAGATCAGTTTAGGTTCCTAAACAAAACCGCAATAAGAGTTGATGGTAAGCACCCAGGTACTGTACTGTAGTACGTGTCGGTGTCTGAGCTAAATATACCTACCTGCCCCCTTAGCATAACCAACAAAACGCGATATGATATGATAAGTTATCCCGTTTAACTGTCAAAAGACTATGGGTTTTGACGTTTGAATGTCGATAAATCGCTTTATTCATTTTCAATATTTACCCGACCGGGAATCGAACGCGGGACCTCTAGAGATAGCGGCCCCTTGTAAACTAATGCGTACACCACTCGGCCATGGACGTCGTCAATGTTATTTGCAATGTTTTGTTACACATTGAACCGATCCACCCACGATCCACCGGCAGTGTCGTTCCTTCTACTTGACACCACCAAAACTATACCACTGGTGATGTCGTTTAAAATCACTATTCCGTTCGACACTACCGACGACCATTAGTGATGTCGTGAGGTACGTAGGTTTAAGTATTTTCTTTCTTCTCAGTACCTATGTTCATATGTTTACAACATCCTTTATCAACCCTTATCAACATCCTTGATTTTTGATAAGGGTGGGTTGCACCATCTTACTTTAACCGTAGTGGCAGGCGTCTGTCTCGATGTACTTGCGCGCAAATCTCGCCCTCACCGCCGGCGGTCAAAATCCATAGAAATTAGGTCCGCAAAAGAGCTAGAATATATGCGATAGAAAGAGATGCAACGAGCGGCCGTTCGTAATTTGCGCCGTACAAGCTGAATTCCACTCTATTGCGTTATAGTTAGAGTTGCTATTTATTTAAATGCTTAGAGGAGTGCATTATCTGTTAGGCGTCCATCACACTACCTCCGGTTTCCGCACTACCGGACGGAGATACGGCGTGATTTGTCATACACTGCGGGTTTTGTATGCACATTCAGATTCTACAGCCATAGTGAAGAAGCGCTCTACCACAAACCGGAGTGGTGTACGGTGCAGTGTGGGAACCGCCATACAAGTAACTATTAAGTAATCTGTGGTAGTGGTTACTATGTAAGCTTGCTATTCAAGACATCACTAGGATAGTGTCGTACGGATGATTCCAAACGACACCAGTCCACCGGTGGTATAGTTCTGGTGGTATCGAGTTGAAGGAACGGGCAGTATAGTAGTCATAGCTTTATTATTTTCGCAGGTAAGCAGCGTAAACTCAATGATAGTGATGGAATGGACATGGGTGACGAACTTCGTCATCCTCTTCATATTCAACCCCCTGGTGACTGCCATTGGTTTGGGTCCCGTGTTCTACGTGTTCGCCGTGTTTTGCGTGATCACTGTTGTGTTCAGCGTGTTCCTTCTGCCTGAAACGAAGGGATTGCCCATCGACGTTATACAGTCGCTACTTGTAAAGCCAAATAAAACTGTTTCAGTTTGAATAAAGTTGAACACAGTCGTCTTTTGTTTATTTTTGTCCTTGTCTTGGTGGGAGAATGGCCGTTAGCACGGTTGTCATTTGTTTATTTTTGCCCTTGTCTTGGTGGGATAATGGCCATGTTAACTATGTGGTGGGTTTCACAGACTGCAAATACAGACCATAAGCAACCATAACGCTTAACAACTATCTTTCGAAGCACGAAGGAATTAAGGTCATAGCCCACTTATACCGCACCGCTCCCACCCAACCAAATATACAATAGCAGATAGCGCGCGGTAAGCGAGCCTGCCGCAAGTTAAAGTGCATCTACAGAGCACGACATTAAGTCCATATTTGACTGCACATACATTGGTTGGGTAGGAGCGGTGCGGTATAAGTGGGCTAAATAAAGGTCATAACCCACTTATACCGCACCGGTGCACAATTACAGTTAACAGTAAACAATTTTCAACTAAACAAGAAATGAAATAGTTCAATCGGCACACTGTCTCATTCATATTATGATTAATGATTACTTATAAGAAAACTGCAAATATAAAATGTAAATATAAACAAGAATATACAGGGTGTTAGTTTGGTCAATTGCAAGCCCAAAACTACAGCTTGTACTCATAATATTGAACAAGAAACATGGGTCGAAACGTGACAAAACATTTTTGGTCTCCCATACAAACTGCACAGTCAGCTGATCGATTTTGTATGAAGGGATCAAATTATTTTTTTCCAGATTTCTTGGGGAAAGTTGTTCAACTTTACAAGCTGAGGTTTCGGGCTTGCAACTGACTAAACAACACCCTGTATTTAACATCACGTTAAGACAAGCAGTCAGGAGTAGACCCATTCCCATATTTACAGATTTAGATCTCCTTGAGGGCTTGGAAACGGCGAAGGCAATAAAAAACATTGAGTTAATTTCATTCAGTCAGTATCCTACTAGGTATCGTGCTAATCTATACTAATATTATAAAGAGGAAAGATTTGATTGTTTGTTTGTTTGTTTGTTTGCATCGAATAGACTCCGAAAGTAATGGACCGATTTAGAAAACTCTTTCACCATTAGAAAGCTACATTTTCCCGAGTGACATCCCACTAATATTATAAATGTGAAAGTTTAGATGTTTAGATGTTTGAATGTTTGTTTTCTCAATCACGCCAAAACGGCTGAACGGATTTGGCTGAAATTTGGGACACTGATACTTAGTAGAGACACTGATACTTCCTCTGGAGAAGAACATAGGCTGCATTATCCCGAAAAAAACACATTCCCGCGGGATAACGTCGTGTAGTCCACGCGGGCGAAGCCGCGGGCGGAAAGCTAGTAATATTATAAATGTGAAAGTTTAGATGTTTGCATGTTTGTTTGTTACTCAACCATTCCAAAACGGCTGAATGGATTTGGCTGAAATTTGGGATACAGATACTTTGTAGCCTGGAGAGGAACATAGGTATATTCTGTGACATAGGCTACTTTTTATCCTGGAAAATATCACATTCCCGCGGGATAACGTCGTGTAGTCCACGCGGGCGAAGCCCCGGGCAATTTTGTAAGTACCTATATAGCTACAAAGATAGTAGCTATATAGTCTAGTGCTTAGATTTATAAATCTAGCACTAGGTTATTAAGATAAAATTAAGTAACAGCTTTCGGTGTTGAATTGGTGGGTTATGGCCAGAAATCCTCCTTTAAGAAAGTTTCTAGCCTCGCAGTCGGGGCACAGAGGACAAAAAATACTATAGTCTTCTGTGGTCGGGACGCGCACCTCAAATGTATGGGAGATCACCTCGGCAATTCGTCTCCGCGACTAGCGTATGATACCAGTCAGTCGTGCGTGTATCTTAGTGTAAGTCCAGGCAACTTCTTACGATATTTAGCAAGTGCATAAAACTCGATGCATTTTCATAAAGATGGGTGCGTGTTTCAGTGCATAGTGTGCATGAGCAAGAATTTATTTAATGAATATAAGTAGTGATGGGTACGCACGTTTTAACTTAACTGATTTAAATTTTAATTTTTTTGCATTCACAATGCAGTTTGCTATTGATTGCTTTTGAAAATGAAGTATTATCAAAGGGTCGACCCGTCTCACAACTAGCTCTAATAGGACTCGAACCCACGACTTTTTGCTGTCCGGGCGATCATAATCTGTGAGATTGGTGGACTTTTTCCAATACGAGTACCTTATTTTCAATATTTTTAACCGATTTAAATTATTTATTACTTACTTTTTTGCGAAAAACAGACATCTAATAGAAATTCTCATATTATTTTTACTTTTTTGCATTCACATTGCAAAATTTTGAAGAAAATGAAGTATAAGAAAAAATCGACCTGTCTCACAACGTCACAACTAGCTCCGATGGGACTCGAATCCGGGCGAATGCTTTACGAAGTCTCGCAGGTAAGAGTCATAAGTAATTTTCAATATTTAAAATTCTACTTTTATAATAAGTACCAGAAAAAAAATTAATAATATTTGTACTTAGGTACTTGTTATTTTAAAAAAGTTGGAATGGAGGCCGTTTTTTTCTAGATTTGTAAATTGTAAAATAAACTATTTTTTTAAGTATTGTAAAGATACGTTACCTGAGACCATGGCTTTCAACAACAAAATATCCTATGATGGTCAAGGTATCTGTGAACTCCGTTCGGAATACTTTAGCTCAGTGTTAAGGTTTCCTTCCCACACAGAGCCAATAAATTTATCACGTATGCCTTATATTTGTAACTCTACGCTTCAAAAGTTTACAATAACCGAACAAGACGTTCTTCGGAAAATTGAAGGATTGGACGAGAAGGGTGCAGGTCCGGACGAGCTACCTCCAATGTTTATTAAACGTTGTTCTGAAGAAGTTAAATAAATAAATAAATAAATAAATAAATAAATAACTTCTTACATTCACACCAATTATCTAAGCCCATTTTAATTTCATTAAGAAACTGTATCATGGAAAACTTGATAACGGATAAATATATACTTAAATACTTTTTGTTTGTAAATACATACTTAATATACATAGTAAACACCCAGACCAAGACAAATAGACATGTTCATGCACACAAATATTTGTCTTGTTCGGGAATCGAACCCGAGACCACTGGCGCAGAAGGTGGGTAGCCTACCCCTGCGCCAAATCGGTCGTACCACTTACATTATTATTTAATAAATCGCTCGAATCCGGAGTTTTTCCTGTGTGTTGGAAGATAGCTCACATTATCCCTATATATGTCTGGGCACAAGTCATCGTGTTCTAACTACCGCCCGATTAGCTACTTTCGTGCATTGCAAAACTTATCGAATCTTTAGTTTATGATCATCTTTACAATCACTTTGATAAGTTTATTTCTGGCAAGCAGCATGGCTTTGTAAAGAAGAGATCACCACTTAGCAATCTCTTAGAATATAAGAACTGTTTATGCCGCGCTTTTGCTTCTCGTGGTCAAGTCGATTCAATTTTCTTGGATTTCCGCAGGGCTTTCGACAGGGTGGACCATCGCTTGCTATGTCTTAAGCTTTCTCATTATGGTATACATGGCTCTTTGCTAAGATGGATAACATTATACCCAAATAATCGAATTCAACTCGTCACGATCAAGGGTTACTCTACTTGTCCTGTTGCTATCACCTCAGGCGTCCCACAGGGTTCACACCTTGGACCTCTTCTATTTATTATTTTTATCAATGATTTAGTTGAGCAACGAATATGCCCTTCTGCTCTTCTTTTTGCAGATGATATAAAAATCTTCACGATCATCAACGACGGTAAACATTGTTTGGCTCTTCAAAATTATCTAAATGTTATCGTGGATTGGTGCTCACTCAATATATGAGTCTTAATGTAGATAAATGTTGTGCTGTATCGTTTATTAAAAAAAAAGAATAAACTCGTTCATTCTTATTCCATACAGAATAGCACTCTCAATAAGAGAACACTTGTAAGAGATTTAGGTGTGTTATTCGATGAAGAGTTAAGCTTCCGTCTACACTATGACACAATTGTAAGTAGGAGCTACAAAATGCTAGGTTTTATCATAAGGTTGACAAAGTATTTAAAAAGCCCTATTTGTCTCTTTTTCAGTTTGGCGTTGGCGAGAAGCATCCTTGAATACTGTTGTTCCGTATGGTCGCCTTTCTATGGAGTTCATATTAATAGACTTGAAGAAGTCTAAAAAAAATGTTTAAGATTTCCCACTCGTAAGTTTAATTATGGTCGCTCCCTCAACTTCTATAGTACGAGATTGTCTCGTTTTGGTGTTGTGTCTTTGCAGGAAAGATGTGACTTGCTATGTCTTCACAAGATTTTACAGTCGTCCATCGATGCACCGAATTTGCTGTCTTTGTTTTCTATAAATACACTCGACAGCCTAACACTTTTTCATCTCAAGTTTTAAAAATAATACCTCTTACTATAACCCTATAGTATAGACTGTGCCCATAGTTAGAATGTTATGAAGCTACAATGAGGTGGTAAGGAATAACGAGACAATCGATGTGTTCAATTCTAAGTTTTCTTTGTTTAAAAGGAATATTTCAGATTTGTTCAGACCCGGATCTTAAAACTTAATTTTAAGAATTTTAACTCGTATTGTCATAAAGTGTAAAATTTGTTTTGTTTTAATTTATAGTTACTTTTTGTTCTTCTTGTTATAATATTGTTCATGCTGTGTGCACTTGTAGTGGATATCAGTCTAGCCTTCATATTTTTTTTTTTTTTACTGTTTTTATATTGACTGTAATCTGTAATGTGTAACTAATTTAAATAAAAGAAATAACTATTATGTTGCTTGAACTATTTAGTACTTTACAAGTGAAATAACGCTGTTAGGCTTCCATCAAACTGCCTCTGGTTTCCGCACTACCGGACGGAGATGCGGCGTGATTTGTCATACACTGCGGGTTTTGTATGTACATCAAGATTCTACAGCCATAGATAAGAAGCGCACTACCACAAACCGGAGCGGTGTGCGGTGCTGTGTGGGAACCGAGTCGTCATTTGTTTCTTCTTCTAGCTTCAAGTAGTGGCGCTTGTGGCTGTCGCATGTGGCAAAACGACGTTATCCCACGGGAATGTGATGTCTTTTTGGCTGCTTTCCGGGATAAAAGAGTAGCCTATGTCACTCTCCAGCTCCCAAACCATACCCATTTCAATGGGCCGAATGGATGCCAATCACTTAAAAAATAAAACCTGTATAAAGTATGGATTAAGCAAACAATTTAATGTGATGTTAAATAATATATTTTTTACACTTATGCTCTGAAATGTTAATATTATATTTGAGAAAAGAATGCAGTACGTGGCACTTTTCCGAGGTAAACATTCTAAATTTGAAAATCACTGCAGTAATGAATTTCAGTACTTACTTACTGCACTGATTTTAGTGCAGTAAGTAAGTACTGAAATTCATTACTGCAGTGATCTGCAATGGTACTACCAACTTTTTTTCTTTATTTTTTCTTTCGTTATTCCTGTGTATAAAAACAGAAAAAGCAAAGGGACATTTGCACCATACAGCTACATTATTATTATTATTATCTAAGTAATTATTTTATCCTAATTAGTTAAGTAACTTTCTTTTAAAAACGGTGCGCACAGAGTATATTACTTCGTATTGTACGAAAGCCATCTTCTATCTCACTCGTAGGGGCGCAAGCAGCCGAGAAATAATAGCGGGCCATGATTGTACCCTAGTGCTATGTACCCTTAGCATGAACATCAATCGAAAAAACAAAATGAGATTTATCATAGACAAAATATCCTTTACGAGTAATTTTGTATGAGAAATATGTACAGCGCCATCTACCGCCCAGAAGCGGGTATTGTAGTTGCGCATTTTAGTAGCAAGTAGTAAGTATCAATAGGCTGTATGACCGTTCCACATGGCCTCACAAGCCAATATAAAAAAAAAACGGCGGGAATGATTTTCAGCGGTTGTTTTGATATCAATACTGTTTATATTGTGTAATAAATTATGAAAATGAATCCTGCCAATGAAACATTATACAGACATTGTATGTACCTACTCCACCAGAGCAGAAGAAAATTAATAACAGAAAACTTACTGCCAGCAAAATCAAAAGAAATATACTTACATGAAAACCTATGATCTGATTTGGAAAAGTGAAAAAAGGCGCATACGTTTTCGGAATCTGTGTTGTTGGCGTATTTTAATGATACATCATTAAAATAATATTATTATGGGCGATTTATACATAAGTGTGCCCGGGAAAACAATAACGTTTACATTTAACAATTGCCCGAACGAACATGTGTGATATAAATTTTAGTAAATATTATTTAGATAAACAGTTTTTTTATTTCCTCGCATTTCTTGAGAAAAGCACTATACAAGCCTTGTACGGTAAGCAAATTACCTTGCCTCGAATGATTAAAGCCATCCTCGACAATGTAATTTCTTACTTACCTGTCCTCGGCTGTAATGTACTATTTCACACTTATGCTCTGAAATGTTAATATTATATTTGAGAAAAGAATGCAGTACGTGGCACTTTTCCGAGGTAAACATTCTAAATTTGAAAATCACTGCAGTAATGAATTTCAGTACTCACTTACTGCACTGATTTTAGTGCAGTAAGTAAGTACTGAAATTCATTACTGCAGTGATCTGCAATGGTACAACCAACTTTTTTCTTTATTTTTTCTTTCGTCATTCCTGTGTATAAAAACAGAAAAAGCAAAGGGACATTTGCACCATACAGCCACATTATTATTATTATTATACTATAGGTAATTATTATAACATAATTAGGTTCACTTTTTTTAAATACGGTGCGCACAGAGTATATTACTTCGTATTGTATGTACCACAAGCGCTATGTACCCTTAGCACCATGAAGCTCGACTTAAAACTGAGGTAACTGGAGAGTGCAGTACTAACACTTTTTTGTCACCAAAACAACACAGTGGCTGTCTTCCGTCTCACCTACACTTTAAAAAAATACGTATGGTCATATGAGACAACTGACAGCCACTACATACATAAATGTCAAATTTGCTGGGTACACTTTTTTATTCAGGGTGAGAACTCCAGTTACCTCAGAGTATTAAGTCGAGCTTCATGCTTAGCACGAACATCAATCGAAAAAACAAAATGAGATTTATTGTTTTTATTTATATGAGTTCTGACAATGAAACAGATACAGACATTGTATGTACCTACTCCACCAAATTTGAGAGCAGAAGCAAAATTAATAACAGAAAACTTACTGCCAGCAAAATTAAAAGAAAGAGAATTATATGAAAACCTACGATCTGATTTGGAAAAGTGAAAAAAGGCGCATACGTTTTCGGAATCTCTGTTGTTGGCGTACCTATTTTAATAATACATCATTAAAATAATATTATTATGGGCGATTTTTACAAAGTGTGCCCGGGAAAATAATAACATTTACATTTAATAATTGCCCGAACTTGCGTCATATAATTTTTTTTGTATTTCCTCGCATTTCTTGCGAAAAGCACTATACAAGCCTTGTACGGTAAGCAAATTACCTTGCCTCGAATGATTAAAGCCCTAATGTAATTTCTTACTTACCTGTCCTCGGCTGTAATGTACTATTACGTACTAATTAAAAATTGTAAAAGGAATATTAATTTTATGACTAGTAGATGTTGCTTTGCAAGACTTAATTCTATACTTCAATCAGTGTGATCAGTGCATTCACGTAGTCAGACGTACGCGTCCCACGTATAGCAAGACCAAGCAAGACTTACAGTACAGTTATTCAAACTGGTACATCACTACGGGGCGTTTACTGACAAATTCACAAGCCACTGATTAGGACTCCGCCTCGCCTCACTCAGTTGTCGCTTATACGCGCTCTCAGTCGCACGTCCGTGCTATTTTTAGCAGCTAATTTGCTATTTTTAAATAAAGTTAAGTTATTTAGTGTTGTCCCGCAAAATTTTGGTAAGTCTAGGTTTTTTGTGTTGAAAGAATTTTATTTTGTTTTTATACTATTGCAAGTTTTTGTTTTGTGAAACTGTTCGGTGTTTATGAAATCGATAAATAAAGTGTTTGTTTTCGTTTGTGTTATGAAAAAATATCGATTGTTTAATGTTTTGTTTTTAATGTTTACTTGTTTGTTACATGACCATTAATTTGTTTATGTTATTTTTTAATTCAATACAGTGTAGGTACAATATGGTTCAATGACTTTGAAGCATGAATTGTCTCATTTCAAGTAATCGCTCTGAAAACTTTTCAAAATATTTTAGCTCTACCTAAATAAGTTTATAGAATGATTTAAAAAAAACCTACATAAATTTATTTTAAAATCAAATGCTTAAATTAAAAAGATGTCTATTTTACGTTTAATAGTAAAGAAAAAATTTAACGTTATTTAAAAACGTTACTTTATTTTTAGTACTACCCCCTTCTAAACCAGGAGCCGAGGGAGAGATCAAATAAACCTTTGTTTGTTCCGTGTCTGGGAGTTTAATTAGGTACATTTACATTTGTGATGCTTTCGTTAAGTCTGATGTACACTCGACAACACATCAAGTTGAACAGTTGAACTGCGATAACGGTTTCAATTACGTACGTAGGGCTTATTATAGACGGTCTCAAGGTCAACATGTATAGTCTGATGTGCCGCCGTGTGTACATAACAAAATTGCTTTAGTTACAAATAAATCTGATCAATGCATGTGAAAGGTATTTGATACCTACTTATTTTTAGTAACTATAAAATAATCTTGATTGATAAAGATTTAAATGTATTAAAAAATCATATTATTATTACCTAGCTGATAAACATTACATACAAAACATTTCAAGTGCTATCAAGTTTCGTAAAATACCCTTCTTTGTGGTTATACTCTCATGGTACCCGTTACCGTGGGAATACCGGGGTAATATGTTGTCTATGTCACTAATGCTTTTTAAAATAAATTTTAAAAATAAAAGAAAAATATTTTTTCAAAATTGATTTAGTAGGTAGGTACTTTCAAAAGTTACTTCCAACAAACAAACTTTACGTAAGTAGGTACCTACTTATTTTAAAATTGGTGTAAATAATTAAAAAACAAACAAAACAAAAACACGCATACAACATGAGGTATAAGTACCTACAAATGAACTTACTTAACACAAGTGAAAATATTTAAGGCGATACTCGGAAAAATTATGCTAAAGCGAGATAGCAATGAGAAAACGACGCGCGCGGGAGCGAGACCGATTTTGCCGATTACGCAAAAAATACACAAAATCACTTCGTATTCAAAAACTATAGCGATTTCAAAAAAATGCTTCTATACGATCCTAAATATTATTGGTGTCCACTAATTAAACCAATTTTCAATAGTATATGTATCCCCATTTAAGAATAATCTTGATATTTCTTATTTTTAGAGGTATTTTCGAAAATAAAAAGCGTCGAGCCAAAATCATAAAATCGTGTTTCTGAAACTATACGATTCTAGATAAAGGTATGAAGAAATATATATCTTATTACCAGGTTTATAACAACTCTAACCGTCCTATAGTTTTATATCAAAGAGTCCATACTTTTTCCGAGTAGCGCCTTAATATCACACAGACCCGCAAAAACACAAAAATTGATCCCAGGTGGGATCGAATCGAACCATCAATGCGTAATGAAGTACTAACACGCAAGAAATAAGTTTTTTGTAAAAAATTCATTTTCATGGCAACCTGTTTTGCTGACTGTACTTTAATATTGTATTGTCATCTAAACCTAACTTGTATACAAAATTTCAGCTCCATCGCTCCAACACTGGGAAGTGGGTCAAATTAAGCTTGCAAGATTTGTCCCCAACTAACTAACATGGCAAGTTTTAATAAAAAGATTGTAAAAATAGGGATAATACATTTTAAATAATCTGGCTTCGCCTGCGTGGAGTACCTACAAGACAGACAGCTCCTAAACTATCCTCATACCAAAAATTACGTCGATCCGTTGCTCCGTTTCGTCGTGAAAGATGGAACAAACAAACAAACACACATTCACATAAAAAATGGTCTAGTTTGGATTGAAGCTATCGGCTTCATTTAAATGATTTTTAGTTTTTTACAACATAATTAATGCATAATTATTTTCATTATAATGTTTACTGTTTCAAAGAACAAGTACAAGACAATTAGTTTATATTCAGTATTTAACAATAAACAAAGTAAATACATAGAGAGCTAATAAATATAACCGCATACAACATAGTTATCTAACTACGTATTATAATTCTAATCATGCGGGTTTGGCTTTTATGGTCAAAATAGCGCATTGTGATTTGTGATTCTGTGTGATCAATACGAGTATTGAGTATTGAGAAATAAGTGATTGAGATACAAATCGAGTTCAAAAACTAAATCCCGACTACTGAAAGATCACGCTCTGAAAGATGGCGCCAATCCACATTTTATAACTAATATTTTGCCCTATTTTTGAACTATATGATAAATGTACATGATTGTAGATAAAATAGTGTATGACACTGCACATAACTCGGTATTAAAACACTCGTGGGATACTAAAACTCGCCAAGTGACAGCCACATTAACTACTATTATTTTAGTACGTACCATGAAGTTTGACTTAATACTCTGAGGTAACTGGAGCTCTCACCCTGAATAAAAAAGTGTCGCCAGCAAATTTGACATTTATGTATGTAGTGGCAGGTAGTGGCTGTCAGTTGTCTCATATAACCATACGTATTTTTTTAAAGTGTATGTGAGACGGAAGACAGCCACTGTGTTATTTGTGGTATTCAAAAAATTGTGCGTACTGCACTCTCCAGTTACCTCAGTATTAAGTCGAGCTTCATGGTACGTACGGTTATTAAACATAAAACAAAAGTACAAAATTGACAAAAAAAATCTTTTTTTGTTTCAGTTTTCCCTTTCATAACTAATGTGAGCTACCAGGATGACAGAAAAGAGAGGAGTTCGTTTCGAAGAGGCGGAAAATTGCAAGGGAGTCGTGCTAACAGCGATAGCTATAGTATGCTCCATAGTGGCATGTCTGGTCCAAAGTTCGAATACCTTGCTGGGTGTTGTGGCTTTGGTAGCCACATATATGATGACTGGTGATAGGTACCAGTGGGTTTATATATCGAGGAAGACGTTTTCGAGAGATATGCTGTAAGTACTTTTTTATTTTTACATCTTGAACTAAGAACAAAAAATGGCCAAGGCTTAATTCATTGAAATAAAACAGCATTTTGCGGATTACAGTGTTTGTTTGTACTGTTTTAACACACTATAAAAATAAAAAATCCTGAATTTAGACATCCTGCGCGAAGGACCATAAATAAAGGGTCTTAGATCCTACTGAGGGCGTTAACTAAAAACTGAATGTTGAAACGCGCGTCTTACTTTAACCGAAAGTAACATGTTATTTAAATTTTGGAGATTCTCGACAAGGCCGTGGTTTAGTTTGTTTGATCTGCGATTATGGCTAAGCATCTTCCGCTAGGTCCTAGATTCTAGGTCATAGATTGTATGACTAAAAAATTCTACTTAGAACTTCCCCGTGTTCTTTGCAAGTTCAGAATCATTTTGGATTTAGAGATTGCGGCTTGTGCCGACCGATAACTGACATTTCCATCATCGGCTATGTTTTCTAATAAATATTTACTTAGCTTACAAATCGCATTCTGATAACAAAATCTGAATAATTAAATATGATTTTTAACCGACTTCAAAAAAAGGAGGAGGTTCTCAGTTCGGTTGATTTTTTTTTTTTTTTTTTTTTTTAATGTTTGTTACGACAAGACAAGCCGAAAGTAACAAGAACGAATACTTAAAATTCAATTTCAAAATTCATTTTCATTTCATTTCATTTCAAAATAGTGAAACAATAACACACAATATCTCATGCGCAGAGTGGTGTAAATTGTAACCTATCAAATACATATTAATATTAATACCTATTTGGCTTGACACCGACTTCAATCAGATCAGTAAGTTCAAGATTAATTAGAAAAAGTCCCGCACTTTCGTACTTTGAATTGAATGATTCAATTTATTTTTCAGTTTTACGTGTTTTTGGGAAATGAGTTTTTGTTTGCAGTTTTGTTTTGAAGGCGGTTTAATTAGAACATTAAATTATACTTACCTACTTGTCTAGCAAAATAAACGTAAATGAACGTAGTTTTATTTCTTTAGCGTGTCGTCACTTGTTTCTTAATCTAGCTTTGTGGCTCGTAAGTTACCGTCATAATAACTATGGCAATGTCTTCTTCAAACCGTGCCGTGAGTATTTTTGGATCTAGAGATTGGAAGTATTGGCATAGTATTGGCCTAGTTTAATAAACACAATAATCCCGCTAATAGCGTTGATCTTGAATTAAGTTGTAAGTAAGTGTTTTATTAGTGATCCTTTTGATTGACAACTGAAATTCTTTGTCGAAAAGACGAAATTTGGTTACCATCCGATTTGATTTATAAATATTTTGCATTTATTATTATTTAGTTTACTATGTTCGGAATTGACGTGAATAAAAAAAAAAACTTTAACCAACACAACCAAAAAGGTTAAAGTTTAATTTAAGTATGATAGAATAAAAGCGGTCCCTTAATTTGATCGAAGAGTCTGGACAAAACTAGGTCTCCGACAATCTACCAGGGCTGTATGAGTCGGGAGGAAGGTAACTTACTCGGCGGGCTGCGGTTATCGCGAGGTCAGCCGCGGTGTCGCGTGTCATCTACTTCATTCATTGTGCCCTGGTATCAAAGTCCGACGATTCCGCTCGAATGTGTACCCGAGTGGACTTTCGTTCCAAAACAACGCAGTTTGTTGAAAAATGCAGGTTAAGGTTTCATAACAGTGTTTAAATAGCAGTAAAACTTAAAAAACTATCGACTTTCATTTTTTAGAGGAAAATTAGAAAACTTTACTTAAAATTAGTGTAAATATTTTTAACTTTAGTAACCTATTTACAAAAGCAATTGAGTAATACAAAGTAGATCTTCAATAAACTAATTTAGTTCATATACCTGACGTTTTGGTAATAATAATTACATAATAATATAAGTACCTACCTAATAATTACATATTTAAAATCCTACTTAAATAACCATAATTAAATCTTAACAAACTTAAGTTCAAGTCATCCATCGTCATGAAATACATAAGAGTCTATTCTAAACCTATCTCCATTAAAATAATTCATGGATGAGAATCTATCATAACATCACTAGAGGTTTAACTTTGCGCAAATAATTCTTGTTTACAAAATCCTTAAGCAAAATCCAAACTGTCATAAATATTTAAAACTAAACTCTGATTAAAAAAATATTCATACCAAAAGAAAAAAATAAACTATTCGAACTGTCTTTGGTTCAATACCATCTATAAGATTGACAATCGACCTTGTGTCGTGTATGCCAAATGAAAATGATGTCAGGCATAACATAAGTAAATGAAAACGTAAATTATTTTCAGAAATTATCATTAAGGAAAGCTGTCATTCGTAACCCATAAGCTCACATCTTAAATTACAACAATTGAATTCTATTGTTTTTCTCGCACATGTGAACACGTTCCAAGTATTAAACTCTCCTTATTAAAGGGTCCTGCTGGGTATACAGACATAGGTACTGCAGTTCTCTACAATCGTAGACCATCATCCACTTTTTGGATATCCCTCAAAGCATTTTTCGTTTCTTCCTCGTCATCTTCTTCAAGGGATATTGCCAGAGTCTATCTTGCCAGTCTTCCGTTCATATCCCGGCGTTCCCTCAGCCAACACAATGTTTTGTGGTCTGCCAGGACCTGAAATTTCATCTATACTAATATTATAAAGAGAAAAGACTTGATTGTTTGTTTATTTGTTTGCATCGAATAGGCTCCGAAACTACTGGACCGATTTGGAAAAATATTTGACCATTAATTCAAAATACAAAATTTAAATTTTTTATTCAATTTATTTCGTTCCCTCAGCCAACACAATGCTTTGTGGTCTGTCAGGACCTAAAATTTCATCTATACTTATTTTATAAAGAGGAAAGATTTGATTGTTTGTTTGTTTGCATCGAATAGGCTCCGAAACTACTGGACCGATTTGGAAAGTTCTTTCACCATTAGAAAGCTACATTCTTCCCGAATGACATAGGCTATATTTGGAAAATAAGAAACTCGTCAATGGCAGTTTTTTTCTCCCTGTTTTATTTCATACAGAGTCGTCAAATTGAAAAATGACCTTCAAACATTAGTAAGGTCACTTTCCATCACAATAGAGAATACTTAATTTAATTAGTTACATTTGCTCTTACATACTATTTCTATTAGAAAGCTATACATTCTTCCCGAGTGACATAGGCCATATTTTATCCCGATATTCCTACGGGAACGGGTACCACGCGGTCTACCGACGCGACGGTCCTATAGGGTCTGAAATAGTTCAGCGCCCATACCAATGCGAGGCACTCCTTTTCCGTGATGGAGTATCTCTTTTCTGCCTTGGATAGTTTTCTTGAGGCAAATGATACTGGAATCATATTCTTTCTGTATGTATTTTCTACCTGTAAAATGCACGCACCTAGGGCTATGTCACTCGTGTCAATATTCAGTAGGGCGACCGCCCGCGTAGTTACTTTGTGATTCAGTCTTTTTACGACGTAGCACGACATAGTTATTGCTTACTCTATGGTAATGACAACTTCCGAATGGTCAAAATTAAAAGGAGGGTTTTAGACAATATTTTGTCAAACGCCTTCTGTTGTATTTTCTGACCATTCAACTTCACATATTTTTTTGGAAATGTTTATTCAAAGGTACAGTTATGTTCGCAAAACAATCAATATTTTTTATAATATGAAAATAAACTAAGTACTTACTGGGGGGGGGGGGGGGGGGGGTTCTACCGGCTACAAAATTTAAATATGGGCAGGGGTTTCATTTGACATTCCTGAAAGCCCATATTTTGTCCTTATATGGGCATAAAATTTATCTAGTATTTATTTAGATTTTTTTATATCAGAATTGTGCCACACTTTGTACACCTGTTCCCTTGCCTATTAGAGCTATTTATGTCGCAGAGACGGAAGTTCCGTCCCTTAGGAGAGGAGTTATGACGTCGTCTTTTATTTGTATGGGAAAAAAAATGTGCTGAAACCTATCGTGTGTGGTATCTAATGACATAATTAAAGGGCTTACTAAGCCGATTCTAAAAATATATCACATCATTATATTTCAGTCACTTGTTTTAAATTAAAACAAAAATCATTTTCAAAACATACCGAATTTGGGCTCCTCCAGATTTGATACGGTTGAATCATTATTTGTAAAATATACCTAAAATGATATGTAATAGCCTCATATCCAACCCCAAGAAAGATTTTTGAAAATATTTACATTTAGTATTTTTTTATTGATTTTTTTATATTACAAAATGTGATACAATCACAATTATATCTATGACTAGAGGATCCTCGCGGTTTCACCCGCGTGGTAGGTAACCGTTCCCGTGGGAATATCAGGATAAAATATAGCCTATGTCGTTCGGGAAGAATGTAGCTTTCTAATGGTGAAAGAATTTTCTAAATCGGTCCAGTAGTTTCGGAGCCTATTCGATGCAAACAAACAAGCAATCAAATCTTTCCTCTTTATAATTTTAGTTTAGTATAGATAGATAGATAACGATAGTTTTTCGTGCTAGGCGTACCTACACTATACTGTGCCCGTAGTGTAAGTTTTTATGTCAAAAAACGCAAACTATTTCGATTCCGTATTTATGTCAATTTGTATGAAAACTGTATTAGCGCCTCTAGCGGCGAGTAGCGCGCTTATATAGTTTTCATACAAATTGACATAAATACGGAATCGAAATAGTTTGCGTTTTTTGACATAAAAACTTACACTACGGGCACAGTTCATGCCCGTAGTGTAAGTTTTTACGTCAAAAAACGCAAACTATTTCGAATGCGTATTAATGTCAATTTGTATGAAAACTGTATAAGCGCCTCTAGCGGCGAGTAGCGCGCTTATATAGTTTTCATACAAATTGACATTAATACGCATTCGAAATAGTTTGCGTTTGCTTGACATAAAAACTTACACTAGGGGTAAAGCAATTTCTTCCCACACCCAGACATAATACTATAAGCATTCTTTGCCCAGACTACCGGCTGCCATGCTTGTTTGCAACACAGGGGCTAATTCCAAAACGACTCCGAGTACTTTAATCCGAAGTACTAGGAGATCATGAGGGGCCAAGGTCCAATCCCGTCCTGACAATGCTTTATAACCGGCGCGTCCGGTGGCGAGACCGCATACCTAGGCGTTCATGTTTATCTGGATATTGGGTACGAGTACTACTGGGCCTTTCTATGTCCCATTTTCTTATTAAACGATTTACGCTAACAATAAAATTTTTTTTCATAGCAGATTATACGAGAAATAAGTTTTTTGTAAAAATTTCATTCTATGACAAGCTAATTTTTGCTCACCGTACTTTTATATTGTACTAGCGACCCGCCTTCGCTTCGCTTCGGTGTATGTAAGTATAAGTTATAAACCTTCCTCTTGAATCACTCTAACTACACTTAGCGGCACGGAATTTAACCCAAACTTTATTTTTCGATTTAATCAAAATTTACATAACATATTTTTTCTTTTTTTATGTGTTTTCATTTCTACCGTTATTCTTTGATTTAAGTAGTCTTTTTTTTGGTATCAAAGCTTATTTTCATGACAAAATCATGGTTCGATTGGGTATTCAATAAAAATCATACATTAAATATTTTTCTATAATTTTAAATCAAACATTAAAAATTAAATAAAAAAAGAGCCAGACAGAAATTAATATCGTGTATTACCACCTCTTGCTCTAATAACTGCCTGCATGCGTTCTGGCATGCTGTGGATTATGTTTTTAATCTCCATTTGTGGGATTTCATCCCAAGCAGCTACCAAGGCTAATTTTAGTGCACGAAGTTTCTGTGGTGGGTTGGGGCTAGCTTTGACCCTACGTTTTAGCATGTCCCAGACATGTTCTATAGGGTTCATGTCCGGGCTTCGAGCTGGCCACTGTAGTTTGCGAATGCCAACTTCTGCAAGGTAGTTTTCCACGCTCTGTGCAGTGTGTGCACGAGCATTATCGTGCATTAGTAAAAAAAAATCGGCTCCGATGAAGTCCACGTATGGCACAACGTGTTCTTGAAGAATCTCTTCGATGTAACGTGCTGCATTTTCTCGTCCTTCCACAATAACCAACTCTGTACGAGCGTCGGAACTTATGCCACCCCATACCATAACCGAGCCTCCATGAAAACTTTCTGTCTGTCGGGTAGTTATTGGGAGAAACCGTTCGCCACGTCTCCTATACACGCGCTCTCGACCATCTGGAGCTCTCAAAGCCACTCTACTTTCGTCCGTAAACAAAACTTTGCCCCAGTCCTCCAAACTCCAGTTAGCGTGCTCTCGTGCAAACCGAAGGCGTGCTACTCGATGATACCTCTCGAGCTTTGGAGCTCGGGCTGGCCTACAAGCATGTAAATCGACTTCCTCTAACCTTCTTCTAATCGTGCGCTCACTGACGTTTACATTTCGAACCATTTGCAGACTCTGCCTCATCTCAACAGCAGTGAGGAAGCGATTTCGCTGTACTTGCAACACGACAAAACGGTCATCGCGGGCAGATGTGCATCTTACCCCACCACTGCCTGCCGGCCTAGCATGAGCGGCTTATAACGCGCGATATGATATGGTACGGCAAGTTGTCTTGCTTACACCTTAGTGGGGTAAGCAAGACAACTTGCCGTACCATATCATATCGCGCGCTATAAGCCGCTCATGCTAGGCCGGCTGGTCTCCTTGTGTACAGGCCAGTCTCGCGGTATCGTTTTACGGCATATTTCAAGTTGGAACGTGCAACATTTAATCTTGCGGCCACTTGGCGCTGAGTCAGGCCCTCGTCGATTAAAGCGACAGCTTGAGCAACTTGTGCAGGAGTAAGCGACATATTTTAATAATTCTAAAAATGATAAAAATTCAATTCAAAACAAAAAAAATCAATTAAACCCACGCTATTAGCATTAAATTTAATTTAACTAAAATTAAACTTACACTTGACAGCGGGAAGCGACTTTGTTTTATAATATGTAGTGATAGTGATTGTCAGCCAAACTAAACCTGTGAGCAAAATTTCAGCTCAATCGAACACTGGGAAGTGGGCCAAATTAAGATTGCAAGATTTGACCCGAACGGACATACATACCTACATACATTGCAAGTTAAATAAAAGCTTGTAAAATGAAGCCCCTCGGTCTGAGCAACTTTGAGAAGGTTGTTTTTCTAGTATTACATAAATTACAACATAAATGAATAAATAAATAAATGAATTTATGAAATAAAAATATTGTTTAAGTAAGTAGGAACTTCACATGAAGGCGTTATTCAATCAAATTCAATCCCACACACAATATTCACAACATTAATAGGTAATTTTTCAAAACACTCGCAATTTCTCAGATCAATCTTATACCTTTGCTGAAAAAAAAAAGGATTCTGCTACCAGCGCAGCGCAGCTTTTATAGTCTGTTTTTTTAGTATAAAGGGTTTATTTTTTGTTTGTTTGTAATGGATAATATAAATTCAAAAAGTAGTTACTGGACCGATTTTAAAAATTGATTCACTATTCATCAATTGTTCTGTGGCTAGGCTTCATCCTTCCCAAGTGACATGGGCAATATTTTATCACGATATTCCCACAGGAACGGATGCCACGCGGGTAAAACCGCAGGGAGCTACTAGACTAATATTAAATTGATTTTGTTATTCCGCTTCATTTTTTAATTCTTGTTTGAAAAGAGGGTTCATTTATTTATTTTATTTTATTGATGCACAAAACAGATTTACAGCAGGATATAATATAATGCAGCAACAATATTTGTAGTACAGTAAGGGAAGGCTATAACTCCACTAATATGTGAAAACAGCATGCACCAGGAAAAGCAACACTTGACTAAATTATAATAAAAAACACAATAAAAGTAGAAAAATGGAAAATAAAGTTTTTAGAAAAAATCGACCCGTGATGATAAAAATTGCATTGTGAATGCAAAAAAGTAAAAATTTAAATAACTCACAATAAAAGTAATTCAATAACAATGTCACAAATGAAATAATATCAGGACATTAAATAATGTAGAATAACACTATAAAAATATAATTGGTAGGAATAAAACTATGTCAACTATGAATAAACATTTAAAATTATAAAGTCGGAAAGGAAAAAAAAATATAAAAAAATATATTGAAATAAAGTTATTAAAATGAATTCTATTTGAATTTTATTCATTTGTGACTCCAACCTCAGACGTCAGGCACTCCGTCAATATCCATTCGTGTTATTAGCGCGTTATAATCATGGCACATTGGGATTATGATAAGACACATTATTGTCACAGAAGGGAACTGAGAAAAGACAATCCCAGCTGTTGGACCTATTGGGAACTCTGATAGACATTTCCGAGATAAGGTTAGAGCTTATCCTCTAAATATTTTATAAAGATAGTTACTGTTCAGGTCATGTATTTTTCGTCGGACTTCAAGAGACTTTAAATAAAAAAAGTGGACACGTTCATTGGATGTAGTGAGTTCTCTCTTGCGCCCGAATAGCAATGTTATGCACCTAAGAAACCGCCTTTGGGTTGCTTCTAACAAGTCAATGATGATGTATCATCAGATGTTGTATTGAGGTGACCAAACCACAGAGGCGTATTCCAACTGGCTCAGAACCAGTGACTTGTAAACTAAAAGTAAACTGTTCGGTGATCTAAACTCCGTCGCTACACGAAAAATTAACCCCACTAGCATAACACATTTTTTTACTTATCGTTTCACAATAGTGATTGAAGCTCATTTATTGCCAAATAGGTACTACTCCCAGGTCACCCGCTACTGTCTTTCTCTCAAGTATGGTATTTTGAATTGTGTGATCCAAGATGACTGGAAGTTCTTAGCGAATAAAAAAATAAAAAAATATTTTGCAATACTAAGGCGCATATCATTATCACCACACCAGTCATAAAAAAAGTTGATATCTTCCTGTAATTTCATACAATCCCTAACAGAATCAATTCGACTGTTTATTTTAAGATCATGGGGCCGATTCTCAGGCAATCGAGAAAAATTCACATTTATAAGCTCGAAATTCAAATATAACACAGTTTTTGTATCGTCAAAATTTCACAATCGAAAAAGTTCGATCGAAAACCAGTCGAACGCAACGAGTGGTACAGACCAATGGATGTTCGTATACGAACTTAGCTGTCAAAATGAATTTGTTGACATGTGGGACAGCTTAGTTTGTTTGAAATGTTCTAACTTTTCAATAGAAACCACAAACAAAATGTTCGACATACGAATTACCACACTGAAAAAGTTCGAATGCGTGAGAATCGGGCCCCATCTCTGCATACAACAAGGAGATGTTTTGAAGCTTTGGGATTAGATTATTAATATACAGAGCAAATAATAGAGGCCCCAAGTGTGAACCCTGAAGAACACCAGATACAATAGAGACACTAACTGCGGTTTAAAATATAGGACTTAAGCCAGCGAAGAAGACACATGTACACCCACCCACTCTAATTTACAAAGTAATATTCTGTGATTGACTCTATCAGATGCTTTTTGAGAGTCCGTGTTAATAAAGTCGATCTAACCATGATCATTGAAGACTTTGCAAAATGTAGTTGGTGTACTCCATCAAATTGCTAACGGTTGACTTTTCCTCAACGAAACCATGCTGTTGTTGATGCAGGTGCGGTTTGACAGGGTGAACGAGATAATCATAAATCAGAGACTCTAGTACAGTACCGAAGCAGGACAATATACTTATTGGTATGTAACTAGTGCAATCGCTAGCGTCACCAGACTTGTGAACGGGTACTATTGGGCCTGTTTCCAAACACCTGGAAAAGTACCATTATGCAAAGATTTAGAGATTTATTAAATAATTATAACACAAAGTGACAAAGCTAAAGCGCACTATTAGGACTTTAGGGGTTTATTAGGGGTCACCTAATAAAAGTAGTTAATCCAAAGCAGCTGAAACGTCAGTAATTATATAGGTAGGTACTCTTTGGTGCCGGCCATGGAGTTAACGTCAGTTTTGTGAGCACGTCAGTTATACGAATTTGGATACAATCCCGCGGGATTGTGATATTTTTTATCCGGGATAAAAATTTGCTTATGTCACTCTCCGGCCGAGTCCCCAAACTATCCCCATAAATCACGTCGATGCGTTGCTCCGTTTTGACGTAAAAGACCGACAAACAAACAAACAACAACACTTTCACATTTATAAGTTAAGCATGAATGTTATGCTGAAAAAATACTCTTTAAAGTAAGTACTTACTTACGTATAGTATTAGCATTTTAATTTAAAATGGATTGATTATTTAAGTTGTAAATTTTGCTAAGGCCAATTTACATAAACCGAACGTTATCGTGTAGTTTGTGGATGTCCAACGTTTTCATGACATTCGTATCGCGAATGGTAAAAAATATTAATGAATTTTTTGTATTTCAACTTATTTATTTTCTCCCATCTGTTAGAAATTACAGTTAGTAGATATATTTGCTGATAGCATTTAAGCCAGTAATTTAAAATTTTACATTTGGTTCTCCCCCCTTTTCGAGAGGTGACAGGAGGAGAAATTCCCCCCCGGAAGTTCTCAATTACCAGGACCGCAGCACGCTCTAGAGATGTCGATCGCTGAGCAAATGGCCAGAGATTTGATATTACAAAGTTCAAACTCCAGCTCAATTTTTTTTATTCAAATAGATTTAAAAATAAATGCAAAAGCATTTTTATCCTACCATCCGTAACTGAAAAACCACCCAAATGCAATTCGGAATCGCGCACGAAGGGTTCCGTACCTTAAAAAATCACGTTTGTTGTATGGGAGCCCCCCATATTTATTTTATTCTGTTTTTTAACATTTGTTGTTATAGCGGCAACAGAAATACATCATCTGTGAAAATTTCAACTGTCTAGCTATCACGGTTTATGAGATACAGCGACAGACAGACAGACGGACAGCGGAGTCTTAGTAATAGGGTCCCCTTTTTACCTTTTGGGTACGGAACCCTAAAAACGGGTGAAATAACACATACAAATAATTATTTCGTGATGTTTTTCTTCTGTACACCTCTTCTTCTATACAAAAGTACAACATCAACTCAACTGAAATGTATGGAACAGCTGATTTTTTCGCGTTTCCGTGGGTGGCTCATTGTAAAAATTGTTCGTATGAATGGACACTATAATCTCCTAATATCTTTGTACCGATAAAAATGTACAATTATGCTGCCTCTCATTACTGGAGGTTGACTATCAGCTGTTTTTCGCCATGCGAAATAAATCTCTTGCTTTGGCGATTCCACTCCTTTATGTTTCTTAGCAACCTACTTATAAGGTACTTTTTTGTTTCAATCTTACCTATTATTTTAAGTTGAAGCAGCTGTTAAACAGCTGATACTGTTACAAAATATTTCTATTAAAATATAGGTAACGTTTTTAAAAATAAATGAGTACTTACTGCTTCTATCATTGATTCATTGCATAACGTTTACAGTCACTTTCTGTAGGTATGTGATTTGGTCGGAAAGGTGGAATTCAATGATGCGATGTTATTTGTACTTGTACGTATTTGTTTATTTACAATGTATGATAATACAGAGAAAAAAATTAAAGCGAATTAGTTCTTCGAATAATATTTAATGTTGCAAACTTCGATCAACAATAACAGTAGGTACTTATTATTACCACACTTTTATTAGCTTCACTTGTAACAGTTGTAACTAAGTCACAATGTAAGAAAATCTTGGAATTCAATTTTAACCTACTTCTAATTGTCGTATTGATTTGAATCTTTGCAAGTCTATATGAATCCGATGACAATACAATAATTTGCTACCATCGAGCTGATCTGATGATGGAGTCAAGAGGTAGGCAATAGAACTCTTCAATGGCTGCTAGGAAACCCCTCGAGTTTAGGCTCATTTGTTTTGTTCTGGTGAGACTTATTCGCTACACTTAATGGTGAGGGTCTGATGATGGAGCAGGGAGGAAGCCAGTGGCACTCCTTAATGACCAATAGGAAACACCTCGAGTTCTGGCTCATTTGTTTCGTTCTGATGAGACCTTTTAACCGCCTCTGTGGTCTAGTGGTTCACACCACCGATTTCAGACCAAGAGGTCCCGGGTTCGATTCCCAGTGGGGGTACATATTGTATTCGGTTTGGTTGGTGGTAGGACTTGTTCTTAGTCCGCCTGGCTAGCTACCACCATCTTATCTAAGTCTGACGCCATAACAATGATGTTTTCAGCATTATTGTGTTCCGGCAGTTAGAGATAAGATAGCCAGTTCCTCAGTTATTGAGGATTCCGGGAGTAGTGCGCTTCCATCTTCAGCCTTATCACCACTTAACATCAGGTGTGATGAAGGCTAAGTGCTACCCCGTTGTGGATAAAAAAAAAAAAAAAAAAAAAACCTATTCGCTACACTTGGTGGTGAGGGTCTGATGATGGAGCAGGAAAGAAGCCAGTGACACTTCTTAATGACCAATAGGAAACACCTCAAGTTTGTGCTCATTTATTTCGTTTTGATAAGACCTATTCGTTACACTTGGTGGTGAGGGTCTGATGATGGAGCTGGGAGGACCCAGTGAAACTCCTTAATGACGTCAAGAAAACTCCTCGAGTTTGGGCTCATTTGTTTTGTTCAGGCGAGACCTATTCGCTACACTTGGTGGCGAGGATCTGATGATGAAGCTGGGAGGAAGCCAGTGGCACTCCTTAATGGCTAATAGGAAACCCTTCGAGTTCTGGCTCATTTGTTTCGTTCTGATGTGACCTATTCCCTAAACTTGGTGGTGAGGGTCTGATGATGGAGCAAGGAGGAGGTCAGTCGCATTCCTTAATGACCTAGTGGTCATTCATCACGAAACAAATGAGCACATCTCGAGGGGTTTCCTAGTGGAAACCCCTCGAGGTGGGCTCATTTGTTTCATTCTGATGAGACCTATTCGCTACACTTAATGGTGAGGGTCTGATGATGGAGCAGGGAAGAAGTCAGTGGCACTCCTTAATTACCACTAGGAAACCCCTCGAGTTTGGGCTCATTTGTTTCGTTCTGATGAAACCTATTCGCTACACTTGGTGGTGAGGGTCGGATGATGGAGCAGGGAGGAAGCCAGTGGCACTCCTTAATGAACACTAGGAAACCCCTTGAGTTTGGGCTCATTTGTTTCGTTCTAATGAGACCTATTCGCTACACTTGGTGGTAAGGTCTGATGATGGAGCAGGGAGGAAGTAAGGGTTCGGCTCGCGCATCTGGTAACTAATAGACTCCACTTGAATTTGTAAAACTAAATACATACAATCACGCCTTTGAGTTATAATGTTTACGGGGTGGGCAGACACATGAATGGACTGTGAAATCGATTACCATCCCCATCCATAGCTTGCCATTTGTTAAACTAAAAAGTATAAAAAATAAATATGTAGTTTAAAAAACTATAAAAACACACTTTTATAGAAACAGACTAAAAGTACAAAATAACCGTCTATTCAGTAACTGAAATTAAAAAGCGTGGTGCGCCCTTTGCAAAGCATGCATTCAAGTACTTAATATTGACAACGCGCACCACGCTTTTTAATTTCAGTTACTGAATAGACGGTTATTTTGTACTTTTAGTCTGTTTCTATAAAAGTGTGTTTTTATAGTTTTTAAACTACATATTTATTGTTGTTCGAAGGTTGCGAATTAGAAAACCAAACAAAAGTGAAGCGCGACGCGCGAAATCGATAATGTTCGATTTTCAAAATTTTCTTTTAACTTTGCTGTTGACTTCCGCCAGCTCCGCCGCCCGCCGCGCTGTTTTCATCGTGTTGGTCATCTTTTCTTTGTGCGGTTTGCGCGAACGAACCTTCGATCAACAATAACACAAGGTGCGAACACTTTCAAAGTCCATTTTCTGACCTCGAATGTCACTTTCTGAACAGTTAAAAACACTCGTTTCTTCCCCCCTTCTCGTTAGGTGTTAGGATCATCTTCGCCCGGATGATCCCAATTACCAGGACCACAGCGGGCTGGAGAGGTGTCGACCGCTTAGCAATAGCCAGAGATTGGATGATTGGCCTACTCGTGTTTAGGTGTATGTTTACTTACAGATATTTGAGATAACTCTCGAACAATTCTGTCTTCCTGGTAGTTTCAGAAAATGGAAGATCACATTGCGGCACGCCTGATCGCATGCACGCACGATCTTTCTTTCAAACTACTCCCCCGAGGATCAGTCCTGCGCTGCTCGCATCCAGTGGCTTCCCGTGTCCTTGACCAGATTATCGATCCACCTTGTATGGTAGGTACCTGCCCGCGGAACGTCATCCGGTGCGCGGTCGCCATTCGAGATCCTTTCCGCCTCAACGGCCATCAGTTCTCCGCACTATGTGTCCCGGTTGTACCTATTAACTCTCCTGCAGATCTCATCATTTCTGATTCGATCACGCAGGGAAACACCAAGCATCGCTCTCTCCATTGCTCGCAGGATGACCTTGAACCATCCTATGTGAACCATAGTAAACGACCACATTTCACTCCCATAGGCATTCATTAGGCATCCCATAGGTCATTTCAGGCAACACATACTGGTCAAAGACATTTGTCTTGAGACATTGAGGTATTTCAGACGCGAATAACTACTTACACTTATGCGATTCAGAGCGCTAGCTAGCTAACTCTTGAAAAATGAGATCTTCCATCTTGGTATTCCGTTAATAAATTTTTAAAACAATAGAACCTCGGCCTTTAAGTCGTTTCGGTAAATATTGTATGCCCGTTACGGGTATACTTTTGTTACCTACAAATCTGCAATGTAACCTTCCAAAAAATATGTACACAGTTTACAGCAATAAATATATTGAAAATTTATTACTTATAGCAATTAAATGCATTATGACTTAATTATAATCATAATAATAAAAGTTTTCAAGGTTAAATTAATCATCATGTCAGCCGAACGACGCCCACTGCTGGGCATAGGCCTCCCCCAAGGATCTCCACAACGATCGGTCCTGCGCTGCCCGCATCATAAATTAATATTAAATTATAATCTGACATCTTTTATTTGAACTATTTTCTACTGAAACAATTTGAAAAAAGGAGAATCTTCAATAATTCTCCCCTTTTACTGCATTCTTTTAATTGGTTGAATGGTATCTATGTGATCGTAATAAAATTATTAACGCAAATATTTTTTAACAAATGATATTATTTTCCTTTTCCAGGGGCCTCTGGGTCCTCCTAAGAACCATGTTCAGGATATCAATGTGGGAGAAAAGGGGCGTCTCAGTTGTCACCAGGTGGGCAGAAGTCGTGAAGATGAATCCGGATAAGAAAGCATTTGTCATGGGAGATAGGTCGCTGACCTTCCGACAGGTTAGTTAAAAATCTTGTTTAGAATGCCACGGAAGCTGATGGCATCCTAATGAAATACAGCCCTAAGTGCACTATCTCATTGGGCGGAGACCCCTGCGGCCGACGTTCTAGCACAGAATATTTCTAGTATGCCAATTGTATTAAAACATTCCTAGTCCTACCTTATGCTAATATTCCACGGTTCAACTAAATTGATTCACTTTGGTTGTAAGGCGCAGAAATACAGGCGCACATTGACATTGAATGATTCACTTGTACATTTACATTGTTTAATTTGCTTGCTTCATCCAAATTGGAAGGCAAAAGTAAACCATGTATGTCTGCCATAATGCTAATATTACACGGTTCAACCAAATTGATTCACTTTTGTTGAAAGGCGCAGTAATACAGGTGCACATTGACATTGAATGACTTACTTTTACATTTACATTGTTTAATTTGCTTGCTTCATCCAAATTGGAAGGCAAAAGTAAACCATGTATTTCTGCCATTACCGCCGCCGCCGTACACGAGCCACACGCGACAGCCACAAACTTGAAGCCGCCACTTGAAGCTAAAAGAAGATACAGTGAAAGAAAGAAAGAAAAAAAAACGACATAATAAAAAAAAACAATACATTTTATCCTATTGTCCTAAAAGGGTCCCGACTTCCGACTCAGCATAATGCTTGGTTTGTGACCAGCGCTGATCTTCCGTCGGGACCGCAGTGGTGGGGCTGTCAATCGTGTGCCCGTATGCGTGTGTGTGTGTGAGTCTGGTCAAAGGGACTGGTATGCGGGGTGCGGAAAATTTCTGAAAAGCATGTCATACAGCCCCCCGCATGCGGGCATACAGTTGTCATTGGTGTGTTTACCCGCATTCGGGGTGCGAACGCATTAATTTTTCATATCATCAGCCGGATTTTATATGCGGCAACATCTAAATAGTGCATAGAATGGTAGTGATCGTGTATAACATTGACAAATTGTCACGACATATTTTCCTAATAAGGCAAAATAAAATAAATTAAATATTACGCCCGCTGTGGTGATTCCCCGCAAACGTGAATTGTCACTTTCATTAGTCGTTTCCTTTGCCAGCGGGGAGTGCCCATATGCTGTATAACGACCGAGTAATCGACTAGTGAAAGTGAGCCATAACATAGCAACCTATCTAACATAGTGTGCCATTTCTTGTTCTGTGGTGCCACCGCATGATACCAAAACTGCGCTCAACTCAATATAAGCAACAAGTCGGGCTTATGATGAATGATATCATTTCAGGGAGACGAATTCAGCAACCGCATAGCCTGGTACTTCAAGCGTCAAGGGTTCAAGAGTGGTGAGGTGATAGCTCTCTTCATGGAGACCCAGCCGGAGTACGTGTTCTTATGGCTGGGTCTGGCCAAGATGAGGGTCACCACGGCGTTGGTGAACAGTAGCCTGAGGGGAGCACAGCTAGTGTATAGCTTGAAGATAGCTGGCTGCAAAGCTGTGGTGTTTGGAGATGAAATGTCTGATGGTGAGTTATTCATTATGTATTCAGTATGAATAGGGAGTAACGGTGAAGTGACTTAAATTATACCATTTTAAATAAGACCGTAACTGCTTCACCATTTGTTACATTTTAATCGATTGTTAAACATTTTTAAAAATGTTTCTATCGGTTGGGAGGGTTTCCTCACATTGATGAAGCAACGCTGGTCTACAGTGTAACAAGTGATAGCAAAATTCGACTGGGTCCGCGTACAGTGCGACAACGTTTACTGTTCCGGTGCCCAAAACTGGAAGTAACGTGTTTTCTTATCTTTTTAATTTTGCTGTCAAGTTGCTGTCCAACCATAGCGCCGCTGTCACCAGAACAGAAAATATTGTCGATCTGTAATGTAATGTAAAATGTCCCATCCTCAAGGAAGGCCGGTGCCCCAGCAATGGGGACATTAAATGGCTGATGATGATGATGAACCTGCACCTAATATATCACAACTGCTTTAAAATAATGTTGTGGATAACGATAACCGTCGTTAGAAAAGTTGAAAGATATTTAAATACCTCAAGTAAACCATCAGAACAATCCATTCAATTTCCTTTTTTTATTTCAGCTATAAAAGAGATCCAGAATGATATTCGGGACCTGCCCCTCTTCCAATACAATTCACCAGAAAGACCAGATGAACCGTTACTGCAAGACACTGCAGCTCTAGCTTCAGAGCTGAGTGAAATGAGTACTGATGCATTTGTAGACGTTGAGCCTGCTAAACCCAGGGATACCCTCCTATATATTTATACAAGTGGGACTACAGGGTTCCCTAAAGCAGCCATCATTACCAACATCAGGTAAGACTTTTATAACAAAACCTAAGAAAAATGTCAGAAGTGGTAAGTGGGCGGGGCGCGCGTAAATCATCTTTGCTTAAGGCGCTACTCGGAAAAAGTACGGACTATTTGATTTAAAACTATAGGACGGTTACAGTTGTTACAAATCTGGTAATAAGATATATATTTCTTCATACCTTTATCTAGATTCGTTTAGTTTCAAAAACACGATTTTATGATTTTGCCTCGACACTTTTTCTTTTCGAAAAGACATCTAAAAATACGAAAATTCAAGATTATTCTTAAATGGGGCTACTTACACTATTGGAAGTTGGTTTAATAAGTGGACACCAATAATATTTAGGATCGTATAGAAGCATTTTTTTAAAACCACTGAGTTTTTTAATAAGAAGTGATTTTGAGTTTTTTTTGCCTAATCTGCATAATCGGTCTCACTCCCGCGCGCGTATTTTTCTCATTGCTATCTCGCTTCAGCATAATTTTTCCGAGTATCGCGTTAAAACAGCAAACCCTCCATACAATTTACCTTTGTACGGTTTTGAATTTCTTCATGTCATCAGGCAACAAGCTTGTTTTCGATTCCATCACACTTCATTCAGTACCAAATGCGTGACATGCTCTAATACCAGTCCTACTGGAAGACACTGCACCTTTAGCTTCAGTGCTGAGTGTAACGGTTCAGAATCGCACCTGAACTATCTCGAATATTTCTTAAAGAGTTAAAAGTCGAAATGTATTAATGTTACTTACCTCAATAACTTTTAATAGTATAAATAGATCCTGGTGTGGGAATAAATCACAAAGTCAAATTGGGTTGTGTCAACTGGGTTGTATTGAACAAAATTAGCCATTTACCATGTTGTTGCGCTGGGAATTTGCTTCATACTTTGTCAACACAGTGCATATGGGAGGGAGATTCTGTCTATAAGGCTTGGGGCTTGTTTAGTGGTTTCAGATTGCTTGAGGTAAACACTGAAAAAGAAACGGGTTAATGGTAGCGGAGCAGTTGTGGTCATTTGCATTTAATTTGGAAGTTTTATGATTAATCTGAGGAAGTTAGATACAGTAAATTTGTTTGAATTAGCGAGAAAATATAGTTAATAAATACCTGAGATTCAGGGATTGAAACAACGATGTTTCACAACAGTTGGTCTGTGACAAATTATTTCATATAGGAAGATGCACTTTGTTGAGGGTTTTGTCAATCGAATTTGCTTCACGGGAGTGTGGACAATACTTGTATTTCGATATTGTTTCACGAAATAATCGACACGAGCTGTTGATAGTTGGTGAAGTTATGAATCTTGGAGCATGTTAATTTGGACATATTTGTAAACTGACAGGTTCTAAAAACAGAGTTTGTAGGCATGTATTCAATACAGTCTACGTGTTAGTGGCACAATATGTGTTCGGCATATTTATTGGTTACACATGTGAACTTTGGTTTAATTACATCACATCAGTCTAATTATTATGTTTGGAGCTAAATATTTATTTTATACAATGTTGGCAAGATACTGAAATAGGTTATGACAAGTAAACAAAGATGCTCCTAGCGGCAGAGTTGAGAACTAAGACAAGTCAAATGACATCACTTAAATATAGCGAGAAGGTTTTTACTCACAGAATGTTAAATTAACATTATGTAAAACTTAAATAAAAATATGGGTTAAATAATCAAAAGTACAGAATATTGGTTTCTATCTTAGATAAGGTTCAAAGTTTCAAATTTGGAGAATGTATATTGGCTAGAGATGATTCGTTCGGAAATTATGTTCGAACAATTACCATTTTGATAATAGTTTTCGTTCGTAAATAAAAAAAAGGAATCATACAAAATAATGTGTTTATATTATGTGAGAAGGTAGTATTTTGAATAGTTTAGTAAATTTTATAACTTAATATTAGAAGTTTTGTAACTATCAAAGGTTTCTGAACGAAGGCCAGGCGGGGCGTTCGGGATGTTTGAAATGGGTTGGCGTTAAACGCTAGAGGGCGCTATGACGAGAGAGTAGGAATGTGGGACGCCACTTTTTGGCGCGTTTTTGAGGAGGTCTATATAAGCAAAAACGACGCGACGCCCGCTCTTATTTCTCCGGGAGAGACTTCGAGGCAACACGTATGGAAGACGAAACACTTTTTGAAGAAGTTTCCATTTTTAATCAAGCGAGAAGTAGTCTTCAAGCAAGTGTACAGTGAGTCCTTGCACCATAGGGCGTTTATTGGGTTCGCGATCTTTTAAACGTTTTAATTTTGGAATTCTGACTGGTAAATTGGATCCGAAATTAAAAGGTCTAGTTTGTTTACAGAAAGCATTTCAATTAAAGTAAATTATTCCCAAGTAAAATCCTAGAAAATGGGCTTAATTTGAGTCAGAGAGGGTTGGAAGCATAGAGTTTGTTTCTTCAGGAGTACATTTTTATGTCTCCGGGCTCCAGGCAAGGCTCACGGGAGGTCGCTAGGTAAAGAAAGTCTGGCATTGTGGAGTGTCAGATGAGTGTTCATTGGATAACGCTTAGTAATTTCCACATGGTTTGATCAGGCGGGCTGTTTTCATTGACAGTTTTTCAGTTAACACGTCTGATGGCGCGGGGCGTATGCCCCAGATTTGGAGGCAGTTGCGGCCTGATTGAACCATACCTACCTGTAGGGTGTCTATCTGTTCCCTTCCCAAGCAGATGGACCACGGCATGAGCGATAGGATTTTAGGGGGCCCACTCACCCAAACTTGACAGAATTGGGGCGTCAGAACTGGCGATACAGGCGCCAGGTTTGTGTTTGTTAGGAAAGTCGCATTTAGTCGGAAATTAGGCAGGTAAGTACCTACTTAGAATCACGAGCTAGGTAACTCGAAGACCTTTGTTCTGGCAGAAAGGGGGAGGTCTGCTGGGGCAAGGCTACGAGGGGAGTCTGGTATACAGAGTAGGTAGAAAGAGTAGGTTCGCTGTAGGTCTATAAGTAGCATTATGTGTTATCACCAATATATCTACGATCAAATCCGAATTTTGTTGACATCCCTAGCCATAGATTCTTGTGACAGACGAACAAACCCGGGCAATTTGACAGAATGATTATAGATAGTGGGGAAAAGTCCGATTGACAGTTTCCAGCAAAATGGCTGTCTTTTATCTAACAAAATAATGTTATATCTTAAGAAGAGCGATTAGGTAAATGGTTAGTGCGTTGTAGCAATGTAGTCTACAAGTTATATGATATTCAGTGAGGTATGTAAGAAATTAATAGATTTGAAAAGGAAAAGGTGACCAATGGATACCTAGTGCTTTCAGTATTTGGGAAATGATTTGTGAGGTAACAATACTAGTGGAACAGTCCAAAGAGCTTGATTAGAGTAATCTATATAGGTTCACGCATTGCAAAGATATGAAGGTTGAAATAATCTATCAAACATAAGTGGAGAATCTAAATTTACCTATATATTTGGCTTGACAAAAGGTAATATATTCCTATGATGCAAAAGGCACCTATAATAATCTATAAATTGAGCTGGTTGCGGAAGAGTTCTCTGGATCAGACTACTGCTAAATTAATGTATGAAGAGGATTTTGTTCGGTGGCGAGAGAAGATGTTTAAACTCGAAGGAACTCGGTGTAACGTTGACCAGTGTCTTATGGAAGCTGATGTGGATTCAAGGTTTTCCAGATACTAACCTATTGAGTTGGAACATGATTCTATTTTAGCCATAAATTATGTAAAGCTATCGGGGTGAGGCGAAAGCTTCTGTCCAATTTGGTTGGATTCTTAAGTTATTTCCAAGACCAGTCCAATGGTGAGATTAAGGATATATTACCATGAGCGAGATTCTTTAGAGACAAATTTTAACCAACAAGTTGCAAAAGTTCAATAAGATCCGAGTCAGACACATAGACATAACTAGGGAATTTAGTTCTACGGGGAAACTTGGTCTTAGAAAAGGTTAGGAGAGTCTATATTTATATGTACTTACTATGAATTAGAATTGAGTTCTTTCCCCTCAGGAGTCAGACTTGCTAGTTCTCTTAATTTAAGCACTCAACCTGTTGGATTTATCCCAATAAGGATTATTCAACAAAAGGAAAAGGATATATCAATTAACGTTAACTTTAACTGCTGCTGCCATGAAGGAGAAAGATCTCTTCATGTAGACTAACAAGTCGCTTTGAAGCATTTAGCTTGGTCCTCTTTTATTTATATATACAGAAAGAATTGACGAACATGACAGCTTGACTTTATATGTTGAAGTTTGTTTCTTATATAAAAATTAAATAAAGCAGCGCCGGGAGAGGAATGTCCCAGTCAGGCGACGAGTTCCATCGTTATGGGCGGGGCGGTGCCCATGACTTTACCGGTTAAATAATATTGCTGGAGCATTTGTATTAGGCCAAGATGGTGATTAAGATCAATAGACTCTCTTCACCCTAATGATTATACCAATTTCCATCTCTGACTTTGCAAGCAAAACCATATGCTGAAGCTAATAGGTACTATTATAGATGTAGTGTTTCCATCTTCTAATAGAGATAACAAATTTTCATCTCTAACTTTGCAAGCAAGGCCATATGCCTAAGCTAGTAGGTACGGTTATAGATCTGATATAGTGACTCAGTCTTCCAATAGATATAACAAATTTTCATTTCTAATTTGCAAGCAAAACCATATGCTTAAGCTAATAGGTATTATTATAGTAATTGTGTCTCCATCTTCATATAGGAATATCAAATTACATTTCAAACCACACATGCCAATTTCACCTTAGACCTTGCAAGCAAATCCGGATGCTGTTACTAGTTTCAGTTCCATTGTAACCTAAATTATTAAATTCCACCAGTTTTAATAGACAGTTAACCTTGGGTCAGTAACCAGAAAATTAGCATGGTGGACTCAGCAAAATAACTCACCAGGTTTTCAAAGTATATTAGACCTAGGAATCGGTTAGGACCTAACTGTTAAATGTCCAAGCAATGTAGGGGTAAACTAATGTTAGATTTATACAAGAGTATTAACTTATTTTGAGTGTCTTTGTCGCTATAAATGAGGTTAGAAAATTAGAAGCAACGGCCATGTAATATGAACAGCTGTTAAGTTGATGTAGGCATATAGGCAGTTCAAAGTATGAGTTAGTTAGTAGTAAGGTTAGTCTCTGTCGCTTCATTTAAAAGATCATGGGTCTACGCTTTACAACCAGGGTTCTCCATTACGACATCACAGGCCACTTCAGATTTGATTCAGAGCATCCATAGTAGTTATCTATATATTAATCGGACAACAGTTAGGTATTACAGCGTTCAAGCTAGCTAGGTATTTTAGTAACTAATAGAATTCTTGACAGAGGTTCAGTATTAGCTTAGAGTAAATACTAGAATGGTTTGTTAGTATATTTAGGTCATCTATTATTATTTAGGCTAAGCGACTAGAAAGCATAGGTAGGTGTTACAATTTAGTAGTGCCGTTACCAGGATTAAAAATTAACACATATTATAGCAAATCTTGTATAGGAATAAGAAAATAAGACAATATTTACAAACCTTTTTAATGAGTTTAGCATATAAATTTAATTGGAGCTCTGAGTATTTCTGAAGGTAAGTGGCTAGTTTACATTGAGTTGGAATAGCCACAATTTGTTGTTTAGTGCAGAAGGAAAACTGAAGCGACGGGGTTAATATTAATTATTTAATTAAACTTGTCTGTTAAGCGTCTTCGGGCAGAATGTTTCTTAATAAGGGTCTTTTGAGAACTGTTCATAGGTCTTGATTAGGTTTAGTTAAGTATAGCAACTTGTTTTCTGAAATGGAAGAAATAATTCATTATTGTAATATGCTAGCAAAATCAAAAATAAGAAAATGTTTATCTTTTCAGAGATTTCATAGGTAGTAATGTTGAATTTTAGTTAGATGAAATGCTAAGTTGGATTGCATTCTGTTAGAGAATAAACATATATAATTAATCACATAATTAAACAATTACTTATTATTATTTGTCTTCTTATTTAAAAGAACAATAGTTATAATTCTTGAGTAACATCATATTGTGGTTTCATAGATTACCAATATTATCTCTGTTGAAATTCGTCAATAATTAGGTAATTTAATTGTCGAAAGCCGGGCAGGTGAATTCACAAACTTGTATAATTGAAAGACATAAAAACAAATTGAGTAGAGGTCACAAATTATATAGGTAGAGGTTATATGGAACTAATCAAAGAGCATGTATGGAGATTGACAGTTGTCATTGACAAGGTTGTTTCTCTCCTTAGTGTTAGCTCTGGGTAGGCGAACGGAAAAATTATGGGAAACGGGATGGACCTTGTTAAGTACAAACTTTGTATGGGCTTGCATATTTGTATACAAATAAATTATAGAGACACGTTATATGACAATGTAGTTCGGTTTTCATGTTTAGTAAAGACTTTGGGAGCTACCGCGTAACTTTATGGGTATGAGCTTCATACGTTTTTGGAACTTTGAGTCAATTTTATAAAGAAAATAGTCGCTATCGGTTCCTTGTTTTGTGACGTCAGGTATAACGATAACTAGCTAGCAACGTTCAACAGAACAAAGCAGCAAAAATCTATCAGAATAAAGAATTCAAATGACAGTTGAAGCCCATACCCATATCCAGATTTCTTAGCCGGTAGCCCTCTATTCACAAAATTAGATTTTGAGGTTGTTTCTTGGAAAGGTCGATATTTAAGAACATGAGTGACAGGATAGATTTTCTAGCTTCCAAAAGCTTCGCTAGATGGCGTTGAACGAAGTGTGTAGCGGCTAGTATATTTTGGTATGAATTATATTTAAATTAAAAACCCAAAGGAAACTAATAATAAATTAAATAAGTACTACTGTGAGGAACAGAAACGAAATAGTTAAATTTTAAAGATTAAGGTAAATAAATAACTTCTGTCTGACGTTCCGTTTTACAAAAAAAAAAAAAAGGTCAAAGTAAAATTTCATGTTTCGTACCTTCAAACTGCATAGATAGGTGGGACAGCGCCATCTAGTGACTGAGCTTTCGGAAAATCGCCCATTACGCTACTGCGTGATAGATGTCGCTACCGGTAGGTTACGAAAAATTGTGGTTCTTATTAATCAATTAAAATGGGTTATGTTATGTATCAGAATCGTGCAAATTAATGACTATGTGATGTGCGGTCCGAGATTGTAGTTTAAAGGCGTGTTTGAAAATGTTATAAAAAAAAAAATTTTAGGATAGATAATGACATACATTAGGTGAAATATTACATACATATATTAGTTGGGGAGGGGAGGGGGGCGATCACGTTGTTCTGTGGTGCGCTATTTTTATTGTTGTTAGGATATAAATCCAGACATGGCTTAAAGAACTCGCATCCAAGCCAAAAACATGGAAAAAAAAAAAAAAATTGTTGTTAGGAATGTTTTTGTTTTCATCAAGAAAATTTATGAATTATTAGAGGTTGAGTGTCATCTAAGTTTGTGAAATTGGTGAAAATGCTGAAACTGTCTGAAGGATAGATCTGTGGTTGTGTTTATCATTATTGTGAAAATATAACCTAAAAAAAAAAAGGACATTAAATAGTTATGCAAAGGTTTTAGTGTAAATCATTGTAAGAGTTATGAATTTGAAGTAAGAAAATAGTATTTTAGTTAATATATAGTTTGTACAAGGTATTTCAAAGGGGTAAATAATTAAAGAGTTTGGCTTGGTTGAAAAATGTGTCTTGATGAGAGTGATTTCTCATGGAAATAAGTGGATAATGAAAACTGAAGAAGTGTTATGAGGTCTGGCTTTTCATGGTGTACATAAGAGAGGGAAGACCCTTTCTGACTTATAGATTGGATAACAACCACTTTGGTAAGTTAATCAGAGATTTAGTTTTAATTAAATTGTTGAAAATTTTTAGAATTAGACACAATTAGTACCTACTTGGTTGTGGACAGTTTAGACTCAAAGAGGGTAATTTTGTTTGAAGGGAACGGTATTTGCAATGCTAAATAAGTCAACGGATAACTTAGTAGGGGACGGTTTGATTTTTCAAACGCTCGGTTAACCTAAAAGTTGAAAATAGTTCAGAATTAAAGAGAAATCTTGTCTCGATGAATGATAGAACTATTAGTTTGTATTTTGGGGTCGGTGATAAAGGTTTAAAGAAAAAAAATAGATATGTCAGTGGGTAATAATTAGATTCCTAACTTGGTGGAAGAAAATTATATTGCTACAAACTAAAACAATGTTAGCTAGTTGTTAAATGTAGTTATGGATATATTTAAAAGGTAAGGTTTAGTGGTTTTTGTATTAGATTAGTAAAATGAGGTAACATTACTTCTTACTCCTTAAAACTTAAAAATAGCTATTTGGGTAAAATAATGGGTTCTTTTACTAATAGTTAGGTATTGGAATTCATGAAATATGAACCAAAAGGAATTTGTTAGTGAAGATTTTGGATTGGCTAGATTAGAAACATTAGATTCAATGGTTTCTAATTTGAACAGCAAGTAGAGAGAATTTCATCTAAAATGGTTCAGTGAGTTTGGAAAAACCATAATAGGATAATTTCATAATTATTAAACAATCTAATATATGAACAAGAAGGGAAAAATTACTTGGTTTAGGTAAGTAATCAAAATTTTCATCCGGGAACATAAAAGAAACTTAGATGTTGGTTATAAGACTTGCAGAAATTTTATTATAATTACAGTGGTTTTGATTTCAAGTAGGAGTTGTTGTTTGGATGGATAAGTAGTGTAGACTAGGGTGGGGTGGTGTGTTAGTCCGGAACATTATAGATAAATAGGTACTTAACAAGAATAAAATAGGGTTAAATAATTCTTTACCTTTCGTTGAAATTTGAGTTAGATAATTCAACGACGGTTTAAGAAGGAATACAACAATGTTATAAAATAAATCAAGTAACTATTCTTATGTCAATGAGAATTATAGGAGATTGCTTGCCTAACTAATATTGCTTCTCTTAGGTATCCAGTTAAGTTTTAAAGGTTGCTATGTCTAAAAGTAGGTAGTAAATATTACAAATTAGCTTAAATAGGTAAATAATGTAAGAACCAAGTGTGTCGGTCAGTTTGTCTGACAGTTTGGGGTCGCTGGCGTGATGTAGTGAACAACTGTTGACTATTTTTAACTAGTTATGGGTAGCATTAGTGTTACAGGTATGCTGGGAATATTCATAGACTAGTTGTATATTCTCTATAGAGAAAAAAAAAGGATGGATTTAATTGAAATATAGTATGCCAGCAGTGGTCCTCGTTCACTTGACATGATGATGTTGAATAGGGGGTGGTGAATGGAGAAGGAAAAGAACTTTCATACAGGCGACGTGATTGGTTTGTTGTTCTTTTTATCAATCTTGGTTCTATATTAGTAATTAAATATACATTCTTAGTTGAACCATTGGTTAATCTTAATAAATTACTTTGTGATAGGACTATAGGTACGTTATGTTTGAAAAGAAATAACATATGGTCGAGGTTTGGGTGTTATTAGGGATTATTATTATTATTATTCTTATTTATTCGGATAAGCAGTGAGACAACTGATAGATGCTGGTAGAAAAAGTAAGGAAATTGTCGCTATGCTAAGAGTACCATTGTGTGGACACTGGGGAATATTTTATTAGAATGTTAGTCATACATAAATTTTTTAAATTGAAAATTTACTAGTTGCATTGAGAGAACATCATTCTCGGCTATCATCCATAGGGTAGAGATTGGTACTTGCAATTATAGGAAAAGAAAAAAACAAATATATGATGACTCCAGTTTAGGCAAACGATGAGACATTTGAATTGATGTAACGAATTAAATGTTATTAGGTAGTTAATCTTTTTGTAATTTATATGTGTATGATTTTCAATACAAAATGATTATAGCTATAGGATTTTTACGGGTTCCGCTAGTGTCGTGTTGGGGCTGTTCCAGTGGGGTTTGGGAGGTAATTTATGTCACTTAATGGTCAAGGAGAGTTTTGTTGGTTCGGTCTAGCTGGGGGGTTGCGGACATGGTTATCGTAGACGAACGAACTAGTGGGCAAACAACTTTGTCCTTTTATAATATCAGTATAGACAGTGCAGTTAAATTTTATAGTATGTTGGATTGGGGGTCGTGGAAAAGTGTAACTACAGTTACAGGTTAATCAATTAGTAGGGTTTAGAATTAATGTAATTAAAGTTACTAGGAATTCTATTTAGGTTAGTATTAAGACCTTAGAACTAAATTAGCTATAGAAAATGATATTAAGTGGGACGTCCATATGATAGGTTAACGACCACTGGGGTCGAATGGTTTGGAAGTCACTATATGTAGAGGTCTCGGGTTCGATTCCTGCCCAGGTGATTGTCGTAGACAAACTGTTCAGTGTTGCTTGGGGCTTGGAAGTGTGACGATACCCGTCGATGTTTGGTATTTATGATATAGGTACCTACTTATTTTGTAACATAGAAGGATATGAGCGGGATAAGCGAAATAAACGTTATTAATTAATATCATTATTGGTAACCAAAGTTAGAGATGGATAATGGGGATTATAATGGGGAAAATTACTTACTAATTTTGAAATATGGTGTATTTTTCAATTAGTTAAATAAGTTAAGAATATGTTTTAAGGGATAAAGGCAGGTTATAGTTATAGGAATCTTAAAGGAACCAATATAGGTTGTACTATAGTGTAAAGGTTGGTTGCGAATTTGAAGTAGAAGGAATTTAATTGTTAAACAAATACGCTTCTTAGTAGAAGTCAATTCTCATCACTACATAGTATAAAACAAAGTCGCTTTCTCTTTCCCTATGTCCCTTTGTATGCTTAAATCTTTGAAACTGCGCAACGGATTTTGATGCGTTTTTTTTTTTGATGGATGGAGTGATTCAGGAGGAGGGTTTATATGTGCTTTTTGTCCCGATATTCCCACGGGAACGGGAACCACGCGGGTGAAACCGCGGGCGGCCGCTAGTGCTCTATACTTTAAAAATTAGGGCATAAGGTCAGGTACTATTTAAAGGTGGGGGGTCGAAAGGTTAAAGTTGAATTCCATGAATAAACTTTGACTTAAACCTAAATTAAATTAGACGTTAACACCAAACGTGAATTGGAGTTAAAACCAAAATTAGGATAAGCCAAAACCAAATATGTCATTTGAGGGAATAAGGGGTCTTATAGTTTTTTTATAGACATAGTTAAGGAAGACACTTAGAAGAACTTTTGAAAAAAAATAAAAAACTTAATATTACTTATCAGGATTAAAATGTCAAAGTTATGTTAATAATGTGAATTTTACAATTAATATTTAAAAGAGTTATATAGGGATGTTAGTTGGTTAATAATGTAATCTTTATGTACCTAACATGAATTGAGCTCTGACACGTAATGGACTTAATAGATGGTAGCAAGAAGGTGATAAGTGTTGATAGGTTAGCAAAATTCGCTGATAGTATTCGGATAGAGAGTAGTGGGAATAGACTTTTAGTAGTTTGGCTAGGTTAGGGAAATTGTTAGATGGAAAAAAAAAAGGTAAGCGTTGATAGGTTGGTCGGTACTGCGGTATATACCTATATTAATATATATTGGGGGTATTTATATATTTACTTAGGTTGGTTTATAGTTCGATGCAACAGTGATGGTAGTGATGTGTTTCAAGGTTGAAATTGTTATTACGATAGGGGTTTTACGTTCTTAATTATGGTAAAAGTTAGGATTGGGTTATTAAATTTTGTTACAGAGCTTTAATTCAATTGGTGTAATATTGTCATGTTTTAGATGGATAATTGAAATTTGCTAACGGGTAGGAAATGTTGGTCGAACATGTACAATTGGCTTTGGGTCATTATTAGCAAAGGAAAGGGATAGTATTCGGTCATGGTAGATAGTCCAATCATGTGTTGGAGTCAATTCATGCATTTTAATGAACCGATTAACTATAAAATTTATTAATTTCGAACAAATCTGAGCGAAAAGTTTTGTTAATAAATTAAACAAAAGAGGAGTTCTTATATTTATAGGGAGGGGAAAGGAAAATAGAAGAGGTGACAGTATTATGAGGATCGGTAGTATTAATTTTACAAATTAATGTTAATAGCTTTTAGGGCAGTATACTACAAGTAATCAGGTGAAACGTTGGTTATGTTCATGGTGGCGCGGATGTGAGTTTGAGGAAGGACGGAATTGTTAAAAGTGAAGAAGAGTGGAATCTGTATATATATGAAAAAAAAAAATGTAAGTGTATATATATATATATATATCTATTTTATATATGAAAAAAAAAAAGATTCAAAATATGAGGCCATGAGTGTAAACAAATTGGGAAGCCTGATTACAACCATTATTATTAACCCAAAAGATAAGATCCGCACACAACAGCAGGTGATAGGGATAGGCGTAGAGCACGTGTTAACAGACTTGAATTTTGTACAGTGGGACTTTGGTGTTAGGATAAATAAAAAAAAAAAAAATATATATATATACAAACAGTGTTTATGTTTGTATCTTGTCCCGGTGTAAACGCCTGTACAAAATTTACACTTCCCGTGGGTCAGGACGGGCCATGTTTAACTCGACAACTATACATTCTCCAAAGTGATATCGAAGGCTATTCCAGAGTTTTGAGTAAGCTTTTTGACAAAAGGGTCTTTGTATATGCTTCATTTAGAAGGGGGCGTACAGAGATATGCAGGGGCACTTTGGGGGTATAAATTGCTGCGCTAGAACGCCATGTAATCGTAAGGTTGGATTACTCTTTATACACCAAGGCGAGTTTATTCTAAACTACGGATTCACAACCCGTACCTTCCACCATGCTTTGTACGTCTCTGGTGTTGGATATACATACGATGAATTTGGATAAAGCAATAAAAATCACTTAAAGCTCGCTTGATAACTTTTGATATTATTTTGGTCTAAATACACTCTACACTCTTAATTACATAATCACTAGGGCTCACTAAAAATTGATTCGATAGGGGTCGGAGGCCGCAATGTCCTTTGGTAGGACAAAGAGCATTGTGTTTTTCTTGGTCCAAATTGATTCAATTCTTTGATTTTGGGAAAATAATAAGAGAAAGGGATATATATATATATATATAAAAAAAAATATATATATATATATATTGATATAAAAATAATAATAATATATATATATAGATATTAAAAAAAAAAAAAACATGTCTATATATATATAAATATATGTGTAAAAAGAAATATTAGAGATTTGGATAGAAAGAAAAATTCTACTCCGGATCCAATACTTGGTACTGTCACCTTTGAAGAATTTTGGGGTCGGCTGTAACGGTTCAGAATCGCACCTGAACTATCTCGAATATTTCTTAAAGAGTTAAAAGTCGAAATGTATTAATGTTACTTACCTCAATAACTTTTAATAGTATAAATAGATCCTGGTGTGGGAATAAATCACAAAGTCAAATTGGGTTGTGTCAACTGGGTTGTATTGAACAAAATTAGCCATTTACCATGTTGTTGCGCTGGGAATTTGCTTCATACTTTGTCAACACAGTGCATATGGGAGGGAGATTCTGTCTATAAGGCTTGGGGCTTGTTTAGTGGTTTCAGATTGCTTGAGGTAAACACTGAAAAAGAAACGGGTTAATGGTAGCGGAGCAGTTGTGGTCATTTGCATTTAATTTGGAAGTTTTATGATTAATCTGAGGAAGTTAGATACAGTAAATTTGTTTGAATTAGCGAGAAAATATAGTTAATAAATACCTGAGATTCAGGGATTGAAACAACGATGTTTCACAACAGTTGGTCTGTGACAAATTATTTCATATAGGAAGATGCACTTTGTTGAGGGTTTTGTCAATCGAATTTGCTTCACGGGAGTGTGGACAATACTTGTATTTCGATATTGTTTCACGAAATAATCGACACGAGCTGTTGATAGTTGGTGAAGTTATGAATCTTGGAGCATGTTAATTTGGACATATTTGTAAACTGACAGGTTCTAAAAACAGAGTTTGTAGGCATGTATTCAATACAGTCTACGTGTTAGTGGCACAATATGTGTTCGGCATATTTATTGGTTACACATGTGAACTTTGGTTTAATTACATCACATCAGTCTAATTATTATGTTTGGAGCTAAATATTTATTTTATACAATGTTGGCAAGATACTGAAATAGGTTATGACAAGTAAACAAAGATGCTCCTAGCGGCAGAGTTGAGAACTAAGACAAGTCAAATGACATCACTTAAATATAGCGAGAAGGTTTTTACTCACAGAATGTTAAATTAACATTATGTAAAACTTAAATAAAAATATGGGTTAAATAATCAAAAGTACAGAATATTGGTTTCTATCTTAGATAAGGTTCAAAGTTTCAAATTTGGAGAATGTATATTGGCTAGAGATGATTCGTTCGGAAATTATGTTCGAACAATTACCATTTTGATAATAGTTTTCGTTCGTAAATAAAAAAAAGGAATCATACAAAATAATGTGTTTATATTATGTGAGAAGGTAGTATTTTGAATAGTTTAGTAAATTTTATAACTTAATATTAGAAGTTTTGTAACTATCAAAGGTTTCTGAACGAAGGCCAGGCGGGGCGTTCGGGATGTTTGAAATGGGTTGGCGTTAAACGCTAGAGGGCGCTATGACGAGAGAGTAGGAATGTGGGACGCCACTTTTTGGCGCGTTTTTGAGGAGGTCTATATAAGCAAAAACGACGCGACGCCCGCTCTTATTTCTCCGGGAGAGACTTCGAGGCAACACGTATGGAAGACGAAACACTTTTTGAAGAAGTTTCCATTTTTAATCAAGCGAGAAGTAGTCTTCAAGCAAGTGTACAGTGAGTCCTTGCACCATAGGGCGTTTATTGGGTTCGCGATCTTTTAAACGTTTTAATTTTGGAATTCTGACTGGTAAATTGGATCCGAAATTAAAAGGTCTAGTTTGTTTACAGAAAGCATTTCAATTAAAGTAAATTATTCCCAAGTAAAATCCTAGAAAATGGGCTTAATTTGAGTCAGAGAGGGTTGGAAGCATAGAGTTTGTTTCTTCAGGAGTACATTTTTATGTCTCCGGGCTCCAGGCAAGGCTCACGGGAGGTCGCTAGGTAAAGAAAGTCTGGCATTGTGGAGTGTCAGATGAGTGTTCATTGGATAACGCTTAGTAATTTCCACATGGTTTGATCAGGCGGGCTGTTTTCATTGACAGTTTTTCAGTTAACACGTCTGATGGCGCGGGGCGTATGCCCCAGATTTGGAGGCAGTTGCGGCCTGATTGAACCATACCTACCTGTAGGGTGTCTATCTGTTCCCTTCCCAAGCAGATGGACCACGGCATGAGCGATAGGATTTTAGGGGGCCCACTCACCCAAACTTGACAGAATTGGGGCGTCAGAACTGGCGATACAGGCGCCAGGTTTGTGTTTGTTAGGAAAGTCGCATTTAGTCGGAAATTAGGCAGGTAAGTACCTACTTAGAATCACGAGCTAGGTAACTCGAAGACCTTTGTTCTGGCAGAAAGGGGGAGGTCTGCTGGGGCAAGGCTACGAGGGGAGTCTGGTATACAGAGTAGGTAGAAAGAGTAGGTTCGCTGTAGGTCTATAAGTAGCATTATGTGTTATCACCAATATATCTACGATCAAATCCGAATTTTGTTGACATCCCTAGCCATAGATTCTTGTGACAGACGAACAAACCCGGGCAATTTGACAGAATGATTATAGATAGTGGGGAAAAGTCCGATTGACAGTTTCCAGCAAAATGGCTGTCTTTTATCTAACAAAATAATGTTATATCTTAAGAAGAGCGATTAGGTAAATGGTTAGTGCGTTGTAGCAATGTAGTCTACAAGTTATATGATATTCAGTGAGGTATGTAAGAAATTAATAGATTTGAAAAGGAAAAGGTGACCAATGGATACCTAGTGCTTTCAGTATTTGGGAAATGATTTGTGAGGTAACAATACTAGTGGAACAGTCCAAAGAGCTTGATTAGAGTAATCTATATAGGTTCACGCATTGCAAAGATATGAAGGTGGAAATAATCTATCAAACATAAGTGGAGAATCTAAATTTACCTATATATTTGGCTTGACAAAAGGTAATATATTCCTATGATGCAAAAGGCACCTATAATAATCTATAAATTGAGCTGGTTGCGGAAGAGTTCTCTGGATCAGACTACTGCTAAATTAATGTATGAAGAGGATTTTGTTCGGTGGCGAGAGAAGATGTTTAAACTCGAAGGAACTCGGTGTAACGTTGACCAGTGTCTTATGGAAGCTGATGTGGATTCAAGGTTTTCCAGATACTAACCTATTGAGTTGGAACATGATTCTATTTTAGCCATAAATTATGTAAAGCTATCGGGGTGAGGCGAAAGCTTCTGTCCAATTTGGTTGGATTCTTAAGTTATTTCCAAGACCAGTCCAATGGTGAGATTAAGGATATATTACCATGAGCGAGATTCTTTAGAGACAAATTTTAACCAACAAGTTGCAAAAGTTCAATAAGATCCGAGTCAGACACATAGACATAACTAGGGAATTTAGTTCTACGGGGAAACTTGGTCTTAGAAAAGGTTAGGAGAGTCTATATTTATATGTACTTACTATGAATTAGAATTGAGTTCTTTCCCCTCAGGAGTCAGACTTGCTAGTTCTCTTAATTTAAGCACTCAACCTGTTGGATTTATCCCAATAAGGATTATTCAACAAAAGGAAAAGGATATATCAATTAACGTTAACTTTAACTGCTGCTGCCATGAAGGAGAAAGATCTCTTCATGTAGACTAACAAGTCGCTTTGAAGCATTTAGCTTGGTCCTCTTTTATTTATATATACAGAAAGAATTGACGAACATGACAGCTTGACTTTATATGTTGAAGTTTGTTTCTTATATAAAAATTAAATAAAGCAGCGCCGGGAGAGGAATGTCCCAGTCAGGCGACGAGTTCCATCGTTATGGGCGGGGCGGTGCCCATGACTTTACCGGTTAAATAATATTGCTGGAGCATTTGTATTAGGCCAAGATGGTGATTAAGATCAATAGACTCTCTTCACCCTAATGATTATACCAATTTCCATCTCTGACTTTGCAAGCAAAACCATATGCTGAAGCTAATAGGTACTATTATAGATGTAGTGTTTCCATCTTCTAATAGAGATAACAAATTTTCATCTCTAACTTTGCAAGCAAGGCCATATGCCTAAGCTAGTAGGTACGGTTATAGATCTGATATAGTGACTCAGTCTTCCAATAGATATAACAAATTTTCATTTCTAATTTGCAAGCAAAACCATATGCTTAAGCTAATAGGTATTATTATAGTAATTGTGTCTCCATCTTCATATAGGAATATCAAATTACATTTCAAACCACACATGCCAATTTCACCTTAGACCTTGCAAGCAAATCCGGATGCTGTTACTAGTTTCAGTTCCATTGTAACCTAAATTATTAAATTCCACCAGTTTTAATAGACAGTTAACCTTGGGTCAGTAACCAGAAAATTAGCATGGTGGACTCAGCAAAATAACTCACCAGGTTTTCAAAGTATATTAGACCTAGGAATCGGTTAGGACCTAACTGTTAAATGTCCAAGCAATGTAGGGGTAAACTAATGTTAGATTTATACAAGAGTATTAACTTATTTTGAGTGTCTTTGTCGCTATAAATGAGGTTAGAAAATTAGAAGCAACGGCCATGTAATATGAACAGCTGTTAAGTTGATGTAGGCATATAGGCAGTTCAAAGTATGAGTTAGTTAGTAGTAAGGTTAGTCTCTGTCGCTTCATTTAAAAGATCATGGGTCTACGCTTTACAACCAGGGTTCTCCATTACGACATCACAGGCCACTTCAGATTTGATTCAGAGCATCCATAGTAGTTATCTATATATTAATCGGACAACAGTTAGGTATTACAGCGTTCAAGCTAGCTAGGTATTTTAGTAACTAATAGAATTCTTGACAGAGGTTCAGTATTAGCTTAGAGTAAATACTAGAATGGTTTGTTAGTATATTTAGGTCATCTATTATTATTTAGGCTAAGCGACTAGAAAGCATAGGTAGGTGTTACATGAGTAAAATGAGTACTGATTCATTTGTAGACCCTGAGCATGCTAAGCCCAGGGATACCCTTCTATATATTTTTATAGAAGCGGGACTACAGAGTTCCCTAAACCTGCCAATATTACTAACATCAGGTAAGGATGTAATAAAATTGTTATTTGCACGGGGTCGTTATCAGTAACATTTCATAAGTTATGGGAAGTGGAATGTAAGCACAGCACCTCAAAAATAACATTCAGCATTCAATTCAAAAAATTCAAAATTCAATATCGTTTATTCAATTTAGGTTTGTTTAACAACACTTATGAACGTCAATGAAGCTACGCCATCGGTTCGCAAATCCTACGGCAGGAGACCTTGTAGCGAGAAGAACCGGCAAGAAACTCGAAAAGGGCTATTTTTTTCTCCCTGTTTTAACTTATACAGAGTCGTCAAATTTGAAAAGTGACCTTCACATAATAGTAAGGTTACTTTCCATCACAATACAGAATGCCGCTTAAATTAAGTACAATTTTGCTTATTACCTAAAACAGTAAACAATTTTCAACTAAACAAGGAATCAAATAGTTTAATGGACACACTAATCTTAATCTTATTCACATTGTATTATAGGATTAATGAAAAGGAAACTGCAAGCTGCGCTGTATATTCAAATTTATAAGTATTAACAAATAAAAGGAATTTTTGAATAAATAAAACAATTATTAGAAAAATTGCTGTTACTGTAAGACACGGATACCAAAATTACTATGAGACACACCAGCTCGCTCATAAATCAATATAATACTATTATTAACCATATCCCGAACACCTTTAACACAAGTAGACATGAGCAGACCCACCCCACTGGCAGCACCCGTTCACGAGCATGACGCATGAGCCAGCCATCGCTTCGCTCAATCATTCTTTATCCTTCATCCCACAAAGAGAAAGAGTAAATTTTTTACTCGGATAAAACCTAGCTCATAGACATAGACATGGAAATAATATACACAACATACATGATCCTATCAAATTCAACCGTCCTGAAACAATGTCGATAATTTGATATAATTTTATGTGTTAAACTATTATTGCTTGTGGCAATACATAAATGAGACATGATTTGTTCATGCACAATGACTTTTGATGACTGATGTTAAAAAAACAGATTTTCTCTTTTGGTGCTTTGGTTAGCGGTATTGAAACTTATAAATGATGACAGTTCAAGGACCCACCATAATCAAACACCTTGTTGAAAAGCCCAAGCTGAATAAACAACCTAAGAAACTACAACCAAAAATGCTCTCAAGCATTCACTTTTTTGTTTTGTTGATAAAACCTGATGTATTACGATATGTAAGATATCGCTTATCAGTACATTTTAAGTTTAGTGCACGTTCTGTGATTAATATAGGCGTGAGGCATTAAAATCTTTAGACGATAAGAGTTATCACCATTGTTAAAGACACTGTTTACTTTTCAACGACAGATTTGTATTTGCAAATATTCTGCAAAGGGCAGAGAATAAGCTCAGATCATATAATACTAACGCCCGAATTCTCGAACGCAAATCATCTTTGGGAGCGTCTCAAACATCATGGCATCTCTGTCATACGTTTGACATTTAAAGTGACAGGGCGATGTTTGAGACGCTCCCAAAGATAAGTAGCGTACGAGTATTCGGGCATAAAAGTATTATATGATCTGAGGTACTAAGGCATAAAGGATGATAATGTGCTAATTGATATTTTAATTCTTTAAATTCCTACATATCGTATTCCATTTGAATACCACTATGATTTAAGGATTTCGGTTGATAGCTCCTTCATAAATGAAAGATAACTCTTTCCTTATTATTTAAATATTTGCATATTAAGCAATTATGTTTTATTACATGAAAAAAAATAGATATACCTATTTAATAAAATTCTCAGGTGGTTTTCGAATCTACAATCTTTGAATTTGCGGTGTAGGTAGGTACTGCATATCTGATAGTGCTACACCCAAAAGACATTTTTTTTAAATGTTCTGTGGTTACACCTTTGTCTAGTTTAAATCTTATAGTCACATCAAATGGGTAGAATGTGCACTCAGTCCCTTTTTCCCATTTGTTTTTAGATTTTGTTAGAGTTTGATTTTAGTAAAAAATATTTAAAACTCTTTCCTTTTATCCTTGACAATAACAGTTGCTCAAATTCACCAGGTATACGTTAATCCCTCTTGGAGTATACACATCAGCTGGGCTCACCTCTTCAGACGTCATATACGACCCTTTACCACTGCATCATACAGCTGGTGGGGTTTTGGGAGCTGGTCAGGCGATAATTTTGGGATGCACCGTAGTGTTGAGGAAGAAGTTTTCCGCATCAAACTATTGGAGCGACGCTGCCAAGTATGGGTGTACAGTAAGTTTTTTTATTTATATCGGGGTCGTATACTGGGTGTTTTTCTATAAGTGCAAAACCTCTTAGGTGGTTATCGTGCTTATGAATATAAACAACTTTTACTATGGGGCCAACTCTGCTACCCAACAAAAAAAATCAGTTGTTTCGTACAAATTGTCAATATCTACTCAACCAAAATGTATGGAACAGCTGTTTTTTTTGGTGTGTTGCAGAGTTGGCCCCATATTAAAAGTTTTTCATATTCATGAGCACAATCACCACCTAAGAGGTTTTGCGCTTATAGAAACACATCCTGTATAGCTTCACGGTTAACTGTCGTTATGGTGACTTATCCTGATCGTATTATTTTGTATGAAAACCAGAGCAGCGCCTCTTTAGTTTGTCTATGAAACTAAAATTCAATACTTGTTTGACAGCAGCACTTTGACAGCTTTTGAACGTTTGTTTAGAGTTGACTATTCGATTACCATAACAAGACCATAACGATAGTTTTTCATGCTACGGGTACTGAAGCAAAGTCTTAACTCAACAAGGCTAAAACATTATTGGTGATCTTATAACTTATAACACGTCCTACCACAAATCCCTTTAGTTTCTAGAGATTTCCAACACTTAAATAAATTATTTAAGTAGGTAGGTAGTTATTAGGTAGTAAGAAAGAATAGAAAAACATCTAGACGTAACATAAAGTACCCACGATACTACAAGCACACAAAATTGTTACCCATCCAATATTTACTTACCACAGGTAACACAATACATAGGTGAGATCTGTCGGTACTTGCTGTCAGTGCCCCCGGGGCCCAACGACCGGGCCCACAAGGTCAAGGTCATCGTGGGCAACGGCCTGAGGCCTCAGATCTGGGAGGACTTTGTGCAGAGGTTTGGAGTGAAGAGGGTGCTCGAGTTCTATGGAGCAACGGAGGGGAATAGCAATCTTGGTAAGTAATGAAATTATTTTACAAGCTTTTTATTAACTTGCCATGTTAGTTAGTAAGTGGGGACAAATCTTGCAAGCTTAATTTGACTCACTTCCCAGTGTCCGATGAAGCTGAAATTTTGTATGCAGGTTTGGTTTAGATGATAATACAATATTTAAGTACAGTCAGTTAAATAGCTTGTCATGAAAATGAAAGTTTTACTAAAAACTTATTTCATTAGAAAGTGCTTGAGATTTCTTTCCTTCACTTGGTTTTAGTCATAGTTATTTCTAATTTCTTCTCCTGTGAAATTTTTTAGCAAAAGTAGCATCTATTATACGAATGGATCAATCCATTCTGTTGGCTGAGAGTTTTAGAGAGTGCTTGAGATTTTTTTCACTTGGTTTTGGTCATAGTTATTTCTAATTTTACGGTTTTACGTTATTTCTATTTTTGCGACGGCGGCGGCGTCGCCATCGTCAGATGCTCTGGTGACAGAACTCCGTCTGTTTCGCGAGGAGATGAGGTCTGCAATGCTAGAGTTGCGTAGCGCAATACTGAACGTCACGAATGCTGTTGAAACATGTAACCTTCGTATTGACGACCTCGAGGCCCGCGTAGTCGCGGTGGAAGATCGCCCTACTATCGATACCAACAACATCCAAGCATTGGAGCAGACTATTGCCGAACTGAAATTGGACCTTAACGACCGCGACCAAGAATTATTATCAAATGATGTTGAAGTAGCAGGTATACCAGAAGAAAACAATGAAAGCTGCGTTCATCTTATTTTAAACATTGCTCAAAAGTTGGGGGTAAAGCTGGAGGACCGCGACCTGGTGAGTGTGGGGAGAGCGGGTCCCCTGCGACGCTCGGTAAATGAGGGCGATGCACCACCCCGCCCGCGCCCCCTGGTGGCGTGCCTGGCGCGCCGCAGCCTCCGGGATCAGCTGTTAGCCGCTGCGCGAGTTCGACGGGATGCGACGTCGGCGGGGCTAGGCCTAAGTTCGTCGAGCCAACCGCGACCCGTATACATTAACGAAAGACTAACACCTCTTAATCGTCAACTGTTCTACAAAGCGCGTACTGAATCGGTGCGCGCGCACTGGAAGTACGTTTGGACGCGTGACGGTAAAATTTACGCTCGTAAGGAACACGGGTCGACGCGTCAACGCCTGCGCTCGGAGGGAGACTTGAAAGTTTTTGGAAAGTGAAAATGTTGGCACTTTTATTGAATTGTGTCACTAATTTTAATGCTTTAAATAAGAACTGCTACAAAAATATTACTTTTGCTTGGCAAAGGTACATTCTGTTACATGTTCTATTTGTTATAACACTTGTGTTTACTTTACTGTTAAACCATGGTTTGATTCTAATGATTAAAGTAATAACATTGTTGAGAAATTTCTCTTATTATAATAAATGTTCAACGTTTACAAAAACGTTATGGAGTTATTTTTCATTAATAATTTATTTGATGCGCAGTGTACTCTTTCCATGTCTTATATTCCTTAAGTTAGTATCTTTGTCTCATTGCCTTATGGATTATTATAAAACTAATTCTTTACAACGCACCAGCGCACTTATGAGCGTCCGATGTATTAAAGAACGTTTTTATTATTCATTTCGTTGCGTAACTAAAGGCATTGCATTGTTATCACTCGTACAAAGTGAATTTCTTAATTTTGTCCAATGTAATAGTGGTGTTTTAATATCATTGTGTGTAAAATGGAGATACATCATGAACACAAAAGACTTTTTTATTTTTCTTATAGCTTTTCTGTTTCTCAAATGTAATACTCACATATTTTATAACTGTGTATGTTTTTTGTTAATACTTGAATGTCGCGAACCAGTTTTGAGTTATTTTAAAGTTAGTACCTTAATACATGCAATAAGTTTGTGTGAGTACTTTACTCAAATGTATGGTATTAAAAATCATAATATTAGTTATTTGCTTTTATTTCAAAGGCTGTGCATATTTGTGTTCGAACTATTTGGATGTGTTTTAAAGTCTTTGTGTGTTAAACGGAGATACAGTCCGAACACAATAGACCTTTTTATAAATTGTATTGTTTTTCTGTTGCATAAATGTGTTATTTATATACTTTATAACTATGTATCTTTCTTGTTAGTACTTGTAAGTCTTGAACTTGTACTGGGTTATTTTATAACTAATACTATGGTAGGGTAAAACCACCTTGTATCGGCCACGTCAACAATATTTCACATTGATTTGCTTCCTATTCTCACATTTATGAGCCTAGCTTTCTAGGAGGTATTTTTTAATAAACTGTTATTATTTGACTTTCCTATAAACTAATAAAATATTTGGAATTTGGATAACATTTTTTTATATTAATGTTTTTCTTTGTACACACCCAATTTCCCTAATATCGGCCACTTGCGCCCAAAAACCGCCCACCTGTTTGCCTTGTATCGGCCTAGGCTTACATTATGAGCAATACAAATATACTTCGAATTGATAAAGAAAGATAAAGATATACAAAGATATACATAGAGATATATAAAAAACATACATATACCGTGAATTTTTTTAACAATCCAAACTTAATTTAACGTGTTTAGAATAAATTTCTAAAAAAAATAATATGTTTTTGTTTCTTTCTTGCATAAAGATATTCTTACCTAATAGTAACAAATAAATTTTGAAGTCGGATTTTTTTAGAGATTTTAGATTATTTTACAAATTTTAATATTTCTTAAAGGAAAGTCTATAAATCAAATACTATTAACAATTTATTTTAAATCTAATATTACAGTTTGCACATTAACAAAGATATTTCCACATAAAAGTAACTAAACAAAAAATCTAGATTTTTCAAATATTTTTTTATTATTTTTTATTATAATTACCTAAATTAAGTATCTAATCTAGTGTACCTAGATTTGTATGAAGTAACATTTGTACCGTCCATGACTTAATGTTTAGTGGCCGATATCAGGATTTTGACTCGCCTTGTATCGGCCATCACCATTTTTAACGGCCGATATCAGGCTTTTTTATGAAATAATCAACCCTAAATCCGGCCATTCGATTTTTTATTAAAATTCTAAAAAAAACACAAAAATATTAATCAATAATGTTGCATTATAATCTCTTTAACCTTCACAAGCAAAAATCAACGATTTAAACCTCCTAGATAAGTTGCAAACCCTTTCCCCCGTAACCTCGAACTCGTCAATTTTGACTAGAAAATGGCGTGAATTTCGACACGATTGCGCAGGTTACAACATCCAATGCTACTGAACTGTCAAATGAACTTTGATCACCACCTCATTTAATTCATTTAAAGACAACAATATAATGTTCATTATAGAGCAGAATTTGTGCAAGTGGATCGAATATTTAATAGTTTTTGATCAAATTCGTAGGAAGTGGCCGATACCAGGACGTGGCCGATACAAGGCGGTTTTACCCTACATACAATAAGTTTATCTAAGTGCTTTATCCAAAGGTATGGTAATAACAATCATACTCATAATTTGCTTTTATTTCATAAGCTGTGTATGTATGTATTTCTTAAATGTGTAAACTTTGATATTTATGGTAGTGTTTTAATGTCATTGTGTGTAAAACGGAGACACATTAAGAACACAATAAACCTTATGTTTTTTATAGTTTCTCTGATGCATAAATGTGTTACTCACATACTTTATAACTGCGTATGTTCTTTGTTAGTACTTGTATGTCACGAACTTGTTTCGGGTTATTTTATAACTAGTACTATATTACATGCAATAAGTTTATCTATGTACTTTATTCAAAGGTATGGTAATAGGAATCATACTCGTTATTTGCTTTTATCTTATAATATGCTGTGTTTGTTTGTAAAATGTGTATGTGAAGCAATTCTCATGTCAATATTGTTGAGCCGTGTTAATAATGTATTTAGGGATGTAATTTTGTGCGGAGCTATTATTTCTACTAAGCTCTCATCATATTTCAATTTATTATATATGTAACTTATGTGTACATGGCAATGTCAGGGCTAAACAATACTCTGCTTGTATTGTTTTATTATTTGAACATGCTCTGTTATGGATATTATATGTAAACATTTTCATAAAAAATGCTCTATAAAAAGTTTTTTAAGGTTGGTCTTTTTAACCCGGGCTCGCTAGGGAACCATCACGATGAGCTAATCGTATCGGTAATGGAGCACTCTATTGATATGTTAGCAATCAATGAAACTTGGTTGAGGGCTAATGAAGAGGGAAAAGCACCGTCAATTCCAGGGTACACATTACGCAGTATTCCTCGTCCAGCACACGTCTGCCGCGGTCGCGGAGGCGGAGTTGCTTTCTATATAAAAAAGGGGATATATGCTCGCACCTGCAACCATCCTGTGTCTGCGCAGGTTGAACAAATGTGGCTTAGTGTAAACATAAATGGAATAAAGACCATAGTTGGCACTGCCTATAGGCCACCTTGGCTGGATGTCGATGTTTTTTTCGATGCTTTAACAGATTCCATTAACTCTTTTTATCATGATAATTTAATACTGCTAGGTGATTTTAACATCGATTTTCTAAATTTAGACACTTCAAACGCTAAGAAGTTGATTAATTTTATTAATATTCTAAGTCTTAAACAAGTGGTTAATTCACCAACGCACTTTACAGAACACAGTGAAACACTTCTAGATGTCATTTGTACCGATGCCAGAGTACACGCTGTATCCACTGATATTTTAGGAAATAAGCTTACAAAGCACGCTCTAGTCACATGTGAACTAAATTTTAAAAAGATCGTTATCCCACCTATGCGTCTCAACTACCGTCCTCTTAATAATATTGATGTTGAAAAATTTAATAATGATTTACATGCACTTCCTTTGGAATGTATTGATACTTATGACGATGTGAATGATATGGTTAATTATCTCACGTATTTGATTAAGGGTCTTTTTGATATTCATGCTCCTCTGAAATCAGTAGTCATAAAGCATAGGGCTCCACCTTGGATAACGGAAACAGTCAAAATTATGTGCAAGTTGAAAAATGAAGCTCACAAAAGGTATTTAAATACGAAAAAACCTACACATCATGAATATTTCAAAGAATTGAAAAAGCTGGTGAGTTCCGCTATTGATAAGGAAAAAAGAGCATATTTTGACCATCATATCAATAAGTGTATCAAACAACCCATAATGTTATGGAAGAGTCTCAAACGTAATGTACTACCACCAAAGCCAGAAAATGAGTTGCCTGTTCACCTTCAATCTGCGGAAGAATTGAATAGGCATTTTTTGGATTTGCCTGGGACAGTTAATGTCGATTTGTCTTTGTTGACCTTTTATGAATTCCATAGAGCAAACTCGTCATCTTTCCGTCTAAAAACAGTCGATATACCATCAATATTACGCGTTATCACGAGTCTAAAATCTAATGCTGAGGGCGTTGATATGATTTCTTTAGACATGTTATTACTTACACTACCTTATACCTTGGATTCTATAGCATCAATAGTAAATAACTCTATTATCACAAGTAAATTTCCGGATCTTTGGAAAACTGCGGTTGTTCAACCTCTCCCAAAAATATCAAATCCAACAATTTATAAGGACCTAAGGCCAATCTGTATCTTGCCTTGTATGTCTAAGATACTAGAGAAGTTGGTATGTCAGCAGCTCACTGACTACCTGGAAACAAATGAAATCCTTCCGATTGCGCAGTCTGGTTTCAGAAAGTGTCGCAGTACTACTACCTCTTTACTTGATGTTACTAGCAACATTCTTGAAGCACAAGATGCCGGTATGGCGACTGTACTTGTACTGCTTGATTTTTCGCGCGCTTTCGATTCCATTAATGTTTCCTTACTTCTGTCTAAAATGACATACTATGGTTTTGATTCTGCAACAGTCAAATGGTTCGACAGTTATCTGCGTGATCGTTCGCAATTTGTTAAAGTTCGTAAAAGTGATGGGTCTAGCATATTTTCTGACCCGGCGAGTGTCACTAGAGGTGTGCCGCAGGGATCCATTCTAGGGCCCCTTCTCTTTATTCTATATGGAGCAGACATTGTAGATTGTATAAAACACTGCAAATATCACTTGTACGCCGATGATTTACAGATATATTTATCATGTAAACCTGACTGTCTTCCTCTAGCAGTAGAAAAAATTAATAATGATTTAACAAGCATCGTCCAATGGTCAAACCGTAACTCTTTAAAGCTTAATCCGGACAAATCAAAGTTTATGATAATTGGATCTAAACATCAAATTCTTAATTGTAATGTTCAAGAACCAATTATCAAAATAAACGGAGAAGCAATATCAAGAACTCTAGTGGCTCGTAATCTCGGTATGACAATGGATGAAGAGTTAAAATTTGAAACCCATGTAATGGAAATTGCGCGTAACTGCTTTTATCGATTAAAATTACTCTATCGCATACGCAACTATCTTAACATAGAGCTTCGTATTAAGATGGTAGATTCCCTTATTTTATCTAAATTTAATTACGCAGATTCAGTCTATGGTCCGAGACTTTTAGCAAGATCAAAAACTCTTATTCAAAGAGTACAGAATGCCTGTGCTAGATTTTGCTACAATATCCCACCTAGAAGTCACGTGTCACCATACATCAACCGAGGGAAACATTTGAACATGGCTTCTCGACGCTACATTCATTTTGCCACTTTACTTTTTGGTATTGTCAGGACTCGAAAGCCACCATATCTTTTTCAAAAACTTAATTGGTCTTCTCGTACACGTTTGGGTCGACTTCTAGTTCAGGCACATAAAACTACAGCTTTTAAGGGAAGTTTTAAATGTGCCGCCGTGAAGATATGGAATAATATCCCACCACCTATTCGCAATTCATTAACTGTTTCTTCATTTCGCAGAAAAATTAAAGAATATGTTCTTAATTGCCAAACTGAGGGCATATCTAATTTGATAATTTAAAAAAAAAAATTGAAAACATGCTTAAGTATTTAAACATTGTATTGTAAGTATTATATTTTATTTTATTATATACTAATTATAAAATTTTTAACATAATATATTATGAACCATATAAGTATTTTATGTAATATTCATAATTTATAATTAGTTTGTCACAACAGATTATTGTTTTGTGTTGTTTGTTTGTGAGCTTATTTTTAGCCTAATTAAGCTTAATTTAGTTTTTATTTTTTATGGGTCCAGCTGAAAATCAGCGTTGTGGCTACAAGCTGCAACATTAGCTGAGCTGGTCAGCCCTTTCAGTAGTTTCTAATATATCTAGATTTAAGGAACCATTTGTAATTTTTTTATTATGTATGAAACACTGAATAAATAATTACTTTACTTTACTTTACTTTACTAATTTCTTCTCCTGCGATATTTTTTTAGCAAAAGTAGCATCTATTATACGAATGGAGAAATCCATTCTGTTCACTGAGAGTTTATTAGGTAAAAAAACTTCAGGAAGTTTTTTCATAGAAGTTAACTAGTGGACAAGCATCGGATTATCATTTTATTTAATTTTTAGACTAAACATCTACTCAGCTCAGCATTCACCTTTGATTTTTTTTGGTAATGCACTATCATAATCATAATCATAAATTCTTTATTTGTCAGAATATGGTACAAATAGATGTTTCTTACATTAAAGTTTCTTCATATTCTACTGATATTTCAGTGTACAAATTTTTGACAATTATAAAAGTGAAACCTACGTGATATTCATTAATAATTGTTAGTTTAACATGTCACTTATTAAATTTAAAAAGAGTTATACTTAGACAGTTCAAATTATAAAATGTAAAAAAAAAGTAAGTATGTAATAAAATTTGTCAAATTAAATTTCAATCTAAATTAAGTAATGTCAATAAAAATTAAATAGGTAATGTCAATAGAAATTAGAAAAATTGTCATTTAAGAAATCATTAATCTTGCAATACATTTTGCTCATTAGAAATTTATGCAACTGTTTCTGAAATTTTGTTGATGTCAAGTTTGTAAGTGTTTCTGGCAACTTATTATAAATACGTATTGCCATACAGTAAACATTTTTTGAATACATTGCCAACCTTTGAGGTAGTATACACAACTTTTTTCCATCTCGTCCTCTATAATTAACATTGTCATTTTTTGTGTTGAATAGAACTTTATATTTTTTAACGAAAGTAGCCACTTCATAAATGTATTGGCATGGTAGAGGAAGAATATTAAGGTCTCGGAATAATGGTTTGCAAGAGTCCAAGTAACCGGCTCCACATATCGATCTAATACATTTCTTTTGTAATTTGAATGCCCTTTCAACATCAACAGAGCACCCCCATAGAATAATACCATAACGGAGCATCGATGCTACATAGCCATGGTATGCTGTTAATGCTGCAGCCTTGGATGCTGTTTCTTTTATTCTCCTTAACGCAAAGACGAATCTGTCAAGTTTACTTATTATTGAATCTATATGAGCCTTCCAATTAAGTTGATCATCGATAATTACACCTAAAAACTTTGTCATAGTAACTTCATCAATTTTTTCTTTGTTATAGTTAATGTCCAATTTATATCTATTAATACTACGTGTTTTAAATGTCATATGTTTAGTTTTATCTATATTTACTTTTAGGTTGTTGTCATTCAGCCATTTTATAATTTTAGCAATGGTAGTGTTTGCTATTTCATCCAATTTAGACTTGTCATGATTTTTTATAATAAGTGTTACGTCATCGGCAAAAAGGACACATTGTTGCTCTGTTATATCAGGAAGGTCATTAATGTATATTATGAAGAGTAACGGTCCTAAAACACTTCCTTGTGGTACTCCTACGTTATTGATACTATACGTCGACAAGTAGTTTTTTTTTCATATTATTTTCAATATTTGAAATCTGTACACCTTGCTGTCTGTCTTTTAAGTAGCTTTTTACCCATGATAGTGCCGTTCCTCTTATTCCATACTTTTCTAATTTTTTGAATAAAATTTCGTGAGAGACAAAGTCAAAAGCTTTGCTCATATCTAAGAATATGGATAGAGTATGCATCCCTACATTAATGCTTTCCGTTACGTTTTTAATAAGTTGGAAACAGGCCAATGTAGTAGATCTATGTTTCCTGAAGCCAAACTGTTGATCTTTTAGTAAACTGCAGGAATCAAAGAAGTTATACAACCTGTCTGCAAATACTTTTTCAAATATTTTTGAAAGCACTGGTATTAAGGTAATCGGTCTATAGTTCCCTAACCACTCAATGGTTACGCACGCTTAAATATGCTTACGGGGCAATGGTTCCTCAGCACAGCTCCGCTCCGCTCCGCTTCGCTCGCTCGGCTTTAAATTAAGTTTTACTCAAAAACTAGAAGGATTAAATAAAAACAAATTATTGATTTATAATGCTAGTTAAATTTGCAATAAGATTGTATAACTTGCAGATGGATTTTTATTACGATTTAATTAGAAACAGCGAGTTAAAGTTGCAGAAAAGGAAATATTTTACCGATTTCTTTTTAAAACATGCAATAAATACTAACAAATAAACAATTATTACAGACCAATTTGTGTTTAAATAACAGTTTACAATGTTGTTATTAGATAAAAGTAAAAAAAAGATAACTCTCCTCTAGAAAAATATTGTTTAATTAAAGATATAAAAATGTAAGTAAAGAATCACCCTTACGGGCTACAAAAGTATGGATCGATTTCGTATCGACTTCTTTTTTCTAAGTAGATAAATTTTAAATATATACTTTTTATGGGTATTGAGGGCATAACAAGTATCTATTAATGTATTACAACATATTTAGTACAATATATTTATCTATATTTTTATATTTTAATTTTCCATACTTAGCTAACATCGCCTAAATCACGCAATGGTTCCTTGCCTCCTGGAGGCAAGCAAGTCGGCGAACTTCAATCGAATATAATCCGCCAAATTTTTATTAAATTGGACCAATTTCTTGTTCTACGATTAAAATAAGGTGTCTAGATTAAGTTGGATAGGAACAGAGAGTGATTTGACACAATTAATTAAAGTATTTTAATTAGCTGTCAGCTTGCCTCCAGGAGGCAAGGAACCATTGGAGCGGGTAAAAATACTTGCCTCTGGGAGGCAAGGAACCATTGAGTGGCTAATTCTTCCTTTGATCCTTTTTTATATAGTGGCTTTATAATCGAGTACTTTAATTGAGACGGGAAGTAGCCTTGAACAAGAGATAAATTAATAATATGCACTAATGGAGTAACTGTAAAGCTTGCAACGCTTTTTATAATTTGAGTACTTATGCCGTCATATCCCGTAGATAGTGTATTTTTAAGGCCCATTACTATGTTGTAGATTTCCTTTTCATTCGTCGGTCGAAGAAAAACAGACTTTTGATGAAAAGGTATATTAGTTGTAGCATCGTCAAATTTTGTGACATTTTTAGAAAAATGTTTAGTGGTCAAATCTATAAAGTATTTATTAAATTCATTGGAAATGTCATTTGGATTATTTGAAAATGTATTATTTATTAATTTAATTTTGTCAATGTTAGAATTTATTGAATTGTTCTGAGTTGTATTCCTAATAATATTCCATGACGCTTTACAGACATTTCTAGAATTTGTAATATAACTTATATTATTTTGCCTCTGAGACTGAGAGATGCATTTTTTAAGTATAGATGAGTATTGACTATATTTTTTCTTATGGTAAGGTTTATTTGACGTTGTGAGTCGATATGTTAGATACATACGTCTTTTATTTATACAACATTTCTTGATACCTTTAGTTAGCCATTTATTTTTTACTAATTTATTTACCTTTTTTACTCTGATGTATGGAAAACATAAATTATAAAATAGCAGAAACGTTTCATAAAAGTGATTAAAGGCCATATCGGCATTTTGTTCTTCTTGAACATCTTTGAATGATAAAGAACTCATACATTCTCTAAATTTATTTATGTTTTCTTTACTCATGTCACGTTTTGTTTCAAACCAGAAGCTTTTTTTCTTATAACTGACATTTGAGCTACTTTCAATTGCAAATGTGACACTCTGACCGGTTTCATGGTCTGAGAGTCCTAAGTAGTGTATTCTAGAACTTATTACAGGTTTTATGTTACTTGTGATCAGATCCAGGCAGGCATTCTTCCTAGTTGGTTTTTTTATATGGTTTATTATATTGCTATTTGTCAAAAGACTTGTTAGGTTTTTAGTATGTTTGTTATCAAGTAACATATCCAAGTTCCAGTCACCGCAGAGTATTATATTTTTATTTCGTTTTCTAGATAACCGTATCAATAAAGATTCTAATTGTAATAAAAAATCGTCAATTTTTGTAGAAGGAGTTCTATAAATACAGACCACAATGCTTTTATACTCTGGAATTTCTACTGCGCAACATTCAAATGAGTATAAAGTGGCCTCTGGAATTTCAAGCGTCTTATGTTTTAGATTATTTCTCAATAGTATACACGATCCACCCCTACGTTGTTGATCTCTACAATATGTTGCTGCAACTTTATAGTTGGGTATATGAAGATTCTGTTCTGAATTCTTTTTAATAAATGTTTCAGTGAAACATATGACATGAACTTCACCTATCTCTTTAGTAACATCACATAGAGCAGCAGTAAATAAGTCTTGTTTACTTAATATACTGGCTATGTTTTGATGAAATACAGTTAATTGCTTTTTATGTACGAAAAAACGAGTTTTCGTCATTTAACTTATTTGAGTCTAATTTAGTGAAAAAAGAAGGTATTGTTTTTTGTACTAGTTTTTTACAGTCACCCTTGTTTTTAGTTTTATTCAAGTTTGGAAGATCCCTTCTTTTAAGCATTTCTTTTATTTTTTGCGGTGCCAGGTAATTAGACTTATATTGTAAATAATCAAGTTCTATATTTATTTTAAAACACAAGTCATTTAAATATAAAGTTCTATTTCTTACATAACTGTCATTTTTTAATTCCAAAAATATGCAATTGTCATAATTTTCCGTCAATAATTTTATATTGTAATTTAGCAATTCATTATTCAAGTATTTATTAAAATGTACATTTGTTATGAATACCTTAAAATGTCGTAATTTATATAATGCTGTACCTAACTGAGAGAACAAAAAGTATGGATTTCTGTCATTTGCACCTAACGCTAATACCTATTACAATGTCGTTTGTATTTAATGAATTTTTTAAATCATCGCAACTGCGTAATATCTGAGAACAGGATGCGTCTTGTTTAACCATGGTTGTGATTTCGTATGGGTCGTCATTTATATTTTTCCGTGAACTATGTATTTTTCCCGATAAGTATTTTACATGTTCGTCGCCAAGGATAAAAATTCGAGTTTTTTCCGATTTCTCATTATTGCAGCTTTCGTCTAATAAAATACTGGCCATATCGCGTGCGCCATCTATTGGCGTGTTTGAGTTTGAGTGACTTCGTTGACTATTGTCTTTGTTGACATCAATAACATCCATGTCGGTGCCGGTTTCACCGTCAAGATTTAATTTCTTTTGTCGTGTAAATCTGTTCGATAATGTTGTGCTGTACATTATTTTATGAGATCTCATGGCAGATAATCGTTGTGCGTGTGTGATGTTCATTATTTTTCTTCGGAGAGGAGTCATGGTGTGTTGGTTTCTATTTCCAAAATTTGAGGTTAGTGTTTTTAGTGTGTCTATTTCTCTTTGTTTTCCTTCTAAGATACTCTTAAGGTTAGAATTTTCCGAATTAAGCTTTTCTATTTCTTGGTCCGCAATCTCTAAAGTACATTTTAGTGACTTTAATTCGTGTATACATGAGTCGTGACAAGATGTATTACTGTTGTAAGTTTCACTTTGGATACTTAGCATAGTTGTGTCCATTATTATTGTATTAGAAACGTTTTTGTCCAATATTGATAAATCCATATACGATCTTGATTTAGGTAATTTGTTTCGAACAGTGATATTGTCCATTTTAGTGTAATTGTTTACTTATAGATGGCGTTATGTTCCGTACTGTTTAGTCGACTCGACCTTGTAATAATTTTATTCTTGCTGTATGCAAAGATATTATAATATAACAAGATTGTGCACTATGAAAATAAAAGCAATGTCAATTCGATTCTATGCAGTTACAATAAGGTTTATTTTCGTATGACATTTCGATAAACGGAAAAACGAGCCGAGCGAGAGGCTCCTAAATAGGATTGCATCCCTGTCTACTGGGCTGCCACCATTAAATATTTTTGGTTGTAGTAGAACTTAATTCAAATTCATATTTCCTCTTCTCGAGAATTTTCAAAATATTAATTAATTAAAAGGAATGTTCAGCTGATAATAATAAAGTCCATATCATTTGTATTATTTAAAACCTTGAAAAACTATTTTTTTAATGTAAGAGTCGGTGTTATGGTAGTTTTAATTATAATAAATTTGCAACACTTTGCGTCTGGACAATTTTAATAAAAATAAAAACATCATCAATATGGCGACGGCAAATTAATTTATGTGTGTAAAGTTAGTGTGTGGATCTTAATTATCATTTTAAAATTACGTTTAAATCAATAAAAATGGTTTTCACTTGATGTGTGAAAGGATGCAAAAGCGAATCATTTAAACGGAGCGGTGTATCTTTTCATAGGTAAGTATTTAGCCAAACTTTTATTCTTGCGTATAGTAGGGTGTCCATTTCGTTTTTAGTCTATAGACTGGAATTTACTTTCTTACTTAGCCCATACATTAATTTTCATTGTTTCAGATTTCCTAAAGATGAAGAAATTAAAAAAGGTTGGCTTAACCTCATATCTGAAAAAATTACACAATACTCAGTGGAAGAAGAAAAAGAAGAAGAACTTTATCAGAAAATAGGCATGAAACAAAACTTATTAAATGTATTATAACATCTGTATCTTAATTAAAGGTTAAAAAAGTAGGTACGCAAAAAACGAATCTTTAAAATTAATTGGACACAAAGCCTCCATGCGTCAAAAGATCCGCAAGAAAATTTTATTTAGCAATGTATAGTCTAACTAATAAACAGATTTTTATTACTGTACGTGGACTTTTTATTTCTATCCATTTTAGCAAAATACGCCTATCAGAAATACAGACATACATTTCATATAAGTACATACAGGTCAAACTGACAACCTCCTTTTTTGAAGTCGGTTCAAAAGTAAGTATGCTTATAAAGCATATGTGTATGTGTCGATTGTCACATTATTGCCTCATAAGTGGTGCAAATGCTTTGCCTCGCGGAGTCCTCATCTTAACTAATATTATAAATAGAAAGTGAGTTCGGATGTTTAAATGTATGTTTCTTTTAGCTACAAGAGCTCCCTAGGAAGCGTGATGTTCGAATCCTACGTGAGCCAAGTCTGGTTAACTATAAATTGTCCTCGAAAAAACCAAATCGTGTAGTCACTCACGTCTCTCTCATTAGAGAGGGACGCACACCATAATAGGCCTATCTCGCTCGGCTCGGCTGTAACTCATGAGTGCGCAATCTTGTTATATTATAATATCTTTGGCTGTATGTCACTGTATGTGAACTTGTCGGTAAAACAGTATAAAAGTCAATTTAAATTAAAAACAGCTGATTTTATCAATATATAATTTAACCAGTTATTCTGTAAGATGAGATTATTTTGTAATTCCACTATTAAGTATAGGCAAAGAATACTATAATATTACTAACGTAAAGAAGCGACACTCACCTCCCCCCGCCAATTCATTTCCCCCGCATTGAAAAAGTAAACCGAGGAGTAAACGTCACACGTTTGTCGGTTGTCTTGTCAGTCACTCAGTCAACAAGAATGTAACCAAGTCAACGATGTCATTATATTTCGTAAGCAAACTTCGATTTGAGGATCGTGCGATATAACCTTGCAGTGGCGTTCGTATATGCAGTTGAATCGTAGATGATTGATATCAAATTTAATATTAACAGAAAACAAATATTCCAATACGAATTGTTTGACCAAATAATAAATGTTATGATACGATTAAATTCTATGAAATTAGAGGATCTTTTATTGATTTGATTTAACTTTCATTAGGTGCAAGTATTGGATTAAAGAAATTGGTCGAATGGACTTAAGGCGCTACTTGGAAAAAGTATGGACTTTTTGATTTAAAACTATAGGACGGTTACAGTTGTTACAAATCTGGTAATAAGATATATATTTCTTCATACCTTTATATAGATTCGTATAGTTTCAAAAACACGATTTTATGATTTTTCTCGACACTTTTTCTTTTCGAAAAGACCTCTAAAAATACGAAAATTGTAGATCATTCTTAAATAGGGTTACTTACGCTATTGGAAATTGGTTTAATTAGTGAACACTAATAATATTTAGGATCGTATAGAAGCATTTTTTTTAATCGCTGTAGTTTTTTAATACGAAGTGATTTTGTTTTTTTTGCCTAATCTGCAAAATCGGTCTCGATCCCGCGCGCGTCGTTTTCTCATTGCTATCTCGCTTCTGCACAATTTTTCCGAGTATCGCCTTAAACCAAAAAAGCGTGGAGACACTTCATACTAGTTATTTTGTTTGCGAACTTCATTTCCCTAATTCTGACCGCGCAAAAAGAGTTTCTAAGAAAAATGCAGCTCCTACCCTATTATTACTGCAGCCAGAAGACTCATCTGGTACTCGTATTTACATCAAAATTTACTCAAACTGATAATAGCCTCTAAGAGTACTTGCAAATCTCAAACATCAACAGAAATTCCAAGTACAAGTACTTCACAGGTGTCACACTCAGTGCAGAAAACACAGATTTTAAGTGAAAATTCACCCCGGAAAAGGAAGTTGCGGCTTGACTTTAAATCAGAGGCTAAGAAACGAAGATTATTGGAATCGTCGGTAATAGGGAACCCCAAGTAGGCTGATATGTCACCTCTGCTAAAAAAAATATTGATGCTCAAAAAGTATTTAAAACGAAAGTCTCAGGGAAACAGATATGACCAAGAGTAATAATGTTTGCATTAAATATATATTTATATAGTATTTATTTATTTATTTATTTATAAAAATATAGTATTTAATTTTCCTTCAATAAAAAGTATGGCTTACTACAGTCTGTGACTGTGACAACAGTCACATTTCTTTCATTAGCCATGTTTAAAAAATTTGAGCCTTGATCTGATACAAAGGCTACATTACATGAACTCCAATATTTAAAATTTGTGAAATAACATGATCTACCACGCACTAAGTTCTTTGTAATTTTTGCTTTGAGCCAAAAACCAGTATGCGATTGGTTGTTTCCAATTTTAATGTAATGATTACAAAAGCTTGCGTTGCTGGTTCTCCAGTTTGTGTCCCGTCAATCTCATGAAAACCTATAATCTTATCCTCGTTAATTTGATGATATAAGTACCGTTTTAATGAAATTTCGTCAGCGCAAATAATGTAGTATTTTTCTGAGTCTTTTAATATTTTAGTTTGGTCTCTAAACATTGTAAAACGTTAGGTGAAAGTTTTGTATCAATGTTGATATTCATTCGGCGCAACGTCCTTTCGCTTGGCATGTTTAACGTTTGCTAAGAGTCTTTATGCTAATGGACTGGCAAAATATAAATTTAAAGCAAATAACTGTAAATCTTTAGTGTTTCTATTGCCATGACTGTTTTGTTTCAGACGGGTTTGAAAATTGATATTTTTTTGTAATTGAGAGGACATATTGGTATCTTTTTGAGATGCACATTCTTGCTGAGTATCCAAATTTTTTCGTCTTTTGCACTCTGTTTATAAGTCACTTAACAATTTGCTTTTACGTGGTGTGTTGGCTGACAAAGGACTTTGTGCACGATGTATAGGCCGTTTGGCTTAACATGCACATTTTTTAAGCAATAAAACTATATGTTTGGAAGTTTACACTACGAAGAAACTATTTATCATTTTTGTTTTGTGTCAAATAATAAAAAGCTTAGAAACAGACAGACAGAAGCGAAGAGCGACATTGTTTTATACTATGTAGTGATAATTAAAGACAATTTTATTTGTTGGATTCATTTCATTTTTTATTAAATTAGTTAGTACCGTACGACAGGTGCGTTTCTGAAGATTTCAATACAAAGTACATTGTGCCATTCACACGGCCTTTTGGCAATCGCTTTTGTACTGAAAAAAGCTTGTAAAATGATTGCTTCCGAACTTACCCGACATAATATAAACATACGTAAATAATAAATTGGGACGCTCTTGCAAAGTTATTTCGTGACGCACGCGGCACGCGCCATCTAGTCGATATATTTTGTACCACTAGCTCCGGAGTGTGCTACGGCGGATGTCATCCCTGCATCGTTGACGCACACATTTGACGCGTGTACACACGTTATGTCAGTTACGTAGTAGTAGAAGGTTATTATGCGGGGGTCGTAGTATGGAGTGTCGTAGGTGTGGTATAGGTATGTAGTTTATATCAATAAAACTTTATTTGTTCTCTTTTGCAGTCAATTTGGATTCTAAAGTGGGCGCGATCGGATTCTTGAGCCGAATGGTGTCTTCAATATACCCTCTTACATTAGTCAAGTATGTGTTGAATCATTTGATTCCAAATTCTTTGATCTTTGCACATAATTATTTTGAATACTACATCGTTGCCATATTTTACAGATGTGACGAAATTACTGGAGAAATATTAAGGGATAGCAATGGAAGATGCATCAGTTGCGGTCCTCATGAACCTGGTACGAAAATAAAATATACATAGGTATAACTCGATACCAGCTCGACACCCATTGAAAGTGTAACAATGTTAATTGCAAATGGCAATCAATTATGTACAATCCGCGTCACGAAAGATGAAACTTGACGGATCACGTGGTTCGACTTGCGCAGTAGCGATTTCTTATAGGTAAATATAAGAAATCGTCTACTGCGCAAGTCAAATCAGTGTGGTGTCCCAGGTCTCATCTTTCGTGACACGGATTATATATTATAGTCCCTCTCTCTTATGTACAATTTTATGTGACAACTAAACACTCCATTGGTTTATATTATCTAAGTAAATTGACGACTCTGAGTAAGGTAGTAGCTAGATCAAATGGAAAAGCGTTGATTCGGACAACAAAAAAAAACACGAGTTCGACTCTTATTTTCAGCAAGTTTTTAATGCCTTCTAGGTGTTCTCCTTGGCAAAATAGACAAAAGAAAAGCCATCCTCACCTTCGCTGGATACGCAGATAAGACAGCATCAGAGAAGAAGATGGTACGCAATGTCAAAGTGGAGGGCGACTGCTACTTCAACACTGGAGATATCATGGTCATGGACCATTTCGGGTATTTCTACTTCAAGGATAGGACTGGAGACACTTTCAGGTAATAACGACTCACTGGAGATATCATGGTCATAGACCATTACGGGTAGTTCTACTTTAAGGATAGGACTGGAGACATTTCAGGTAATAACGACTCACTGGAGATATCATGGTCGTAGACCATTACGGGTAGTTCTACTTCAAGGGTAGGACTGGAGACACTTTCAGGTAATAACGACTTTATTACGCCAGCAGCTTTAAAATATTGTTCAAAAGTGACTGTCTTTAGATTACCATGAATACGTCCCTTCTATCAAAATAAATCAATATGGGAGAAATACTCGTAAGTTCGTACACCAAACTATGTAAGGCCTATGTCTACTACTAATTATTTTAAATTCAAAAAATTAAACCGCTTTCACCTATAAGTATGAAAGATTTTAATTTTTTGATCTGATTTAAAAAATACTTTCACCATTAGAAAGATAAATTTTTTTCTGATTTACATAGGCTACACTTTATCCCGACATTCCCACGGGAACAGGTACCACGCGTGTAAAACGGCGCTGTGCGAGCCCCTACTATCAAAATAAATATATTGTAAGTATTTTGAAACAGCAAAGCAAAGACAAATATTTGTAATTTGTACATCAAACAATGTAGGACCTTTTTGTCTTTTACAAATATTTTAGTACCTAATCAAAAAAAGGATTCAAAACGCTTTTATTTATAATCGATCGACCTAAGATAGGTTTCGTAGATTCCATAATTTCTTATCTATCTAAGTACATAATCGAAATAATCACTTAATTAGCCAGACATTGCAACGGTTGTTTATCTTTCCCAATATTAGAAAATAAATTGTAGCTTCTCAACAGGTGGCGTGGTGAAAATGTATCTACTGCTGAAGTGGAAGGTGTTATCAGCTCTCTAGTAGGATTGAAAGATGCTGTTGTGTATGGAGTCAAGGTAATGAAATAGATCTTGAAAAATGATTTTAATATTTTACTGCATTATTACGTTTGTAATTAAGATATTCAATAGACACATTATCAATGTCGGTAATCTAATATTCACTTTATGCTGAGGCTACATCAGAGGGCGAAGATTTTTGTCGTGTTGGCGCGCTAAAATCATCGTATACGGGCATACGAGATGTTCTCTACATTAGGCGGGCGAAGAATCATATCGTGCCCTTCAGCCAGTCCCTTTGATGCACGCCAGTTTTCTGACAGGGCCCCGATAATAATACATAGTCTTCGCCCGAATATTACGCACGCAACAATCTACCCAACCACACTCACCGTATTAACACGAATATTCGCCGTAGCCCGCTAATGTAACCCCAGCATAATGAACACAACGACGAACAATTGACAATCGTTTAGCGTGTTTGGATTGCTACACTGTCATTTGTCTTCTACAGATACCGAACATAGAAGGCAAGGCAGGAATGGCAGCAATAGCAGACCCAGAAAGAAAAGTGGACCTCACTCAATTAGCAAAAGGTTTAAAATCCTTGCCCGCGTTTGCACGGCCTCTTTTCCTAAGGATAATGCCAGAACCACCACTGACAGTCACTTTTAAGCTAAAGAAGAAGGAATTGATGGAACAAGGATTCGCTCTAAATCTACATGATGATCCACTGTATTTCCTAGATCAGAAATCCGGAGAGTATGTTCCTTTAACACAAAAGTTATATGATGAATTGGTCCAGGGAGTTATTAAGCTGTGATGTAGAAGTTAGTTTAGGTGAAATCGTTATTATAGCCTTTATGAACAATGGAATTAGGTAATTTATTGAATGTAAGGAACTTTTAAATTATCAATCCAGACAGGATAGCAGATAGCAGGGGCTGCTGCAGAACGCAGACAATATCTAAGCCTCTCCGCACACGAGCCACCAACCATAAACTAAAGGTCGTTGAGCCACAAGTTCGAGATCTTACTTGCATGTTTATCACTTATTACGTCTTGCATTCAGACTAACTAGTGCACGATTTATTAGATGCTTTTTGTCTTGTAATACACGTATCTTAACATGATATCACTTGAAAATTCCTCACAATAAAGCATAAGTTGCATTTGCCGATTTCGTAATTTTCATCACAGTCATGCGGATACGAGATGGCAGCAGTGCTTTGATCTACTTTTGTGGTCAGCAGTACTACTGTAAGTAACGTTTTTTGCGGTCTGCTTCTGTTCAGTTTGCCTAGAATGCGCACCAAGAAAAATTAAAATTGTTGCCGTCTTCCATCCGCGACAGTGCAGTGCGTGTTGCTATCTCTCTTATCTAAGTGGTATGTGAACGGGACAAAATTACATCGACAGTCATAAAAGCGTCGACAAAATTTCTCGTGCGCATGTCAGGACTCAGGACAGATCGAGATCCTACCTTTGTTTATATTGAATAGAAACTACATATCGTTCAGTATATTTTTTTATAAGGGACTGATCATAAAGACGATATTTAGAAATATTTTAGTTCACAGTACCTAGTGTGTATTTGTATAAAATGTATTTATGGTTAATGTACCACTAGGTACCTTATAGAATAATGCAATAAAGAAAAGATCAAACACAAATAAGTGTGTTTGTTTTTATAAAATTGATGAAAGAAAACCTGTGCTGGCTTTCAATAAGAAGTAAAATAATCATTACTATAAAATATAATATTTGTATTGCTCAAACAATTTATAAAAGTCCGTAAGACTGATTTTGTGTCGTATTGGATAAACCGCTATCATAATCTGAGTATTTTCAAAGATTTAAAAAATGCATTTAGAAATAATCGCTTTTTGATCTAACGGTAGAACACCAATTTTTTGTATTTTTGTTCAAAAGGAATCGATTCGCAGACAAAATTAATTGCGGGACCGATCGAAACCCTCCAACGATATCGGAACATAGGATGGGCGTTTGTGCATTACACTGAATTTTACCGATCCGGAAAAAAACGGATGCTTGTATTTTAATAATTAATCATTTATATTAGTAATTAATTAAATACAAGCATCCGGTTTTTTCCGGATCGGTAAAATTCAGTGGTAGTGCACAAACGCCCTATGTGTTCTACGTTTAGATCACTCAGCGCCCGGGTACGAGGATTATTTGATCTACCGTTGCCTCAGGCAGCGCTCCACGGGTTAATGGAACATAATTTTATTATCGTCACATTCACAATGTTTGAATTCAGTATCTAATCTTTGTCTATTTAGTGGCCATAAAAATTGCCAAAGGTTTACAATTAGCTAATGTCTGGTTTATTTTTAAAATACTCTCCTTTATTCATAAATGTGTTATTAATAATTTAAAAATGTTTGTTAAATTGTTATTTTTCTTGTTCTATTGGTGAACGTTGAACAATAATATTTTTTTCACCTTTATTGCTATATAAATAAGGTCAAAAAAAATGAGTCTGGTCTGGAAATGTTGAGTTTAAGTTGTCAGTAATTTTTTAAAGATCTGTTTATTGTGTGTGTGGTGAAAAAGAAGTGATTATAAATCATTGAATGTGATATGTCTGATTCCAAATATTATTTATTGTGTAATTAATAAACTTTTGGTAAAGGAAAGGATCCAGTGTTTTTATTGTAATAATTCAAATACAGACCTACCTATACTTAGCAGCATAGGTGAGCCAAAACTGATGGATATTTGGATGTTAAATTCAAAATCTGTAAGAAAAGACACATTGTTTAAACCACATCTTTGGTCCAAACAAGTGGAAAACAACAAAGATCGTCTGAAATGTTTGTAAAAAGTACCTACCTACTTAACCTCAGATCATATAAGTAGTATAGTATTATTTGATCTAAGTACTTAACTAAGTACATCAAAGTTAATATTCAAAATTTATAAGTAGAAAAGAAAAAAGAATGAAAAGGCAAAACACATTTAAAGCTCTTTATTTCATTCATACAAAACATCTCATACAAATAATGACCCTAGGTTAAAATTTGGCTAATCTAATCATACTTATGATTGTCTCAGTTACAGTTACAATTTGGTAGTCCACCACCAGACTATTAAAGGACACAGCACATTACATCAACTCGGAAAGGGATCGACACCGTATCGTCTTCGCCTCGCGGTCAACCAGGCGTCAACCTAACGTAAGCACAAAGCACGTATGACGTAACCAAACCGGTACCCCTAGTATGAGTTTGGCAAACTGTATTCGTAATCGAAAATTATCGCTCTATCTCTTTCATGTCCTTTGACTGCTTTACCGACATGAGCAGTTTATCCGATAGTTTTCGTAAACGTTGACAGTTAAAATCAGACAGATTAGCGTCGTCGGTACGTCGACTCGGCTACGGCTAGGCGACGCCGCGCTTACCGCTCGCTGGTCCCGAGGCGAGGCGATTACGTTACGATTCCGATTAGTGTGCTTTGCAGTAGGGAGTTTCATACAAAGAATACTGAACCGCTCGAGTTGATACGTTTACGTTCCGTTTCCGAGTTGATATATTATATGCTGTGACCTTTAAACTGATATTTTTTCCCAAACGATCTTAACATTGTGGTAAGTATCTATGTATGTAAAATGTGAAGTCATTGACTTTGTATTAAGTCAAATATCGTTATATATTTGTCTTTTTTGAATTTCCAATCTTATTCTTAATACCTACACCTTCTTTTTTAGCAATTATTCGCCTCCCTATAAGCTTCCGGCAGGAATAAAATCTGAGATATTTCATGCGAATGCTCTGACCGCTGCGCTGTGATGCGGAGGTATAATTTTTTTAATTATTTTTGATTCTTACGCTCTACGTCATCATCCATTTAATGTCCCCACTGCTGGGGCACTGGCCTTCTTAATGGATGGTTAAGAAGAATAGGCCGTGACCCACCACGCAACGCTTGACACTCTTTTCCAGCGATAATTTCATCAAAATGTGAGGAAATAATAAACGTCTTTGACAAAATACAGTATTTTTTCCTCCATAGTTTAGTTCAGTAGTTAGAGCCTTCGTCTGGTGCAGATTTAGTTCCTGCCGGGAGCTAGTTGGGAAGCTATAAGATTTTTACTGTAGGTGTTACGAACTGGCCATCGGGTCGGACGTGTAAATACCATTTTATTTGTTTGTGATTTCTATCTTGACCTCTTTCTCTCTTGGCTTTTGATCTGTTTTCTGTCTACGGTGGCCTTGACTGCAATTTCATGTGTGTTTGGTTTGTATTTATCTTTATTCAATATACTTAATTTGTCCCTTACTTTGAGCCTTCTCATTTCCCCCTCATTAACAGTAGGTATTTGGAAATAACTGTAAAATCAAATATCCATAAGAGATTGGAACATGAGCTTGGCATTTCAATTAAGTTTCAAGATTGATTTTGAGTTTAACAGTTACTTAAGAGGAAACACAAGGGCCGTTTTCTATACAAATGTAGATTCCTTTCTGGATAATGCCAGTAAAGATTTTTTTTTTAAAAAATCGGCCATTATTTAATTGGCATGACCCTCGGTTTTCCTTTTTTAACCCCGGGCTGCAAAAAGAGGGTTGTTATAAGTTTGACGTGTCTGTATATCTGTCTGTCTGTCTGTGGCATTGTAGCTCCTGAACGATTGAACCGATTTTGATGCGGTTTTCTTTTCGAAAGCTGACGTGATCGAGATGGTTCTTAAGTACCTACTTATAATTTCTATATTTTTGCCGTGTTCAATACATCAGCAGCATATTTCTACCAATGTCTGCTTCGAATACACCACTCAATATGTACACAACTTCCACCAAACAACTATGCATGCTACGCCTTACATATTAGAACACATTTTCCTTTGGCAGTAGCCCAATAGAACTATGATTAGAACTGGCATTCTTACACTATTATACACTAAATATATAATAATTTTGGTGCATAATTGATCATTCTATGTCAATTCCTTAATTAATTGAAAATCTAAACAAAATTGATTCATTAGTAACGTAAGTACATAATGTCAATCGGCCAGTATTGTATCAATATGCCAGTATTGTATTAATATCTTTTTCATAGAGAAACATAAACATTTACGGAGGATTAAGCTTTACCATTTATCGCCTCAAGAATAAATCTCATCAGAGGCAAAATAAATTTCTAAATCGCGTAACTAAGTTTTAAAAGGGAATATTTCATTTCCATCTGTTCTTTCAACGACTGCCTGCATGGAAATTTTATTCCTAATAAGTATTATAATTTTATATTAAACCGGAAAAAAGCATCTAGGTATTTCCAGGTTAATGTTAGTGCTAAACAGTAAATATTTGCTGTAATAATGTATTTACCTCAAATAATTTGTGTTTTCAATTGTAAAGCAATATCGATAGAACATCAAGTTACATTTCATTCAAGCGCTTATAAAACTTGATATCAAATGGTGTAATTAAGTAAAAACAGGATTAGTAATGAAACATTTACACTTCCAACTTTAACAATCAACAAGGTGTTTTTATATTTTAACACTAATCAATTAGAACTTTGTAATATTTCAACTATCATTGATGTCTAAACATTTAAAAATGACAATCAAAATCCTATGAAATTTTTATAGAAATATAATTTTGGGAAATCAACAAACATTACAAATTTTAAGTAGGTAACAAAAATATGTCACAAAATATTTTTATGTTATTCTGCATTCTTACTATTAGTATTTTTAAACTATTAGCTATCCTCCAGACCAAACTTTGGGCCGCTAAACGAGACTGGCAAACCGCGAAAAATTATGTTATTTTACCTAATGATATTGTTATTATTGATATGCATATTCCTAAAAGCGATCAACAGTGGAAATTATACAGGGTGTTAGTTTAAACAAGGGACATATCCCAGGGGGCGAAAGTACCCATTACTACAAACAACTTTTACTATGGGACAAAGTGCGATATGGCGAAAATCGGCTGTTTCATACAAAAGTGCAATACCGAATGGGCCAAAATGTATGGAACAGCTGATTTTCTTTTCGCGATGTCGCACTTGATCCCATAGTAAAAGTTGTTTGTATTGATGGGTAGTTTACCCCTAAAGTATGTCCCTTGTTTAAACTAACACCCTGTATATAGAGATCCTTAAGGCGCAAGTTCACGGGCAATTTTTATGACAATAATTTGCCAGGCAACTGTAATGGATCAAGCTGGAGCAATTAATAATGTGTGGCTATATCTTAGCAACAGGTTGCTACATTTTGATTGACATTTTGCCATCGCCCTTAATTGCTTGATGTGGTCGTGACGTCATATTTGTGACGTCAGCGGCGACTGACAGAAATAGCGCAATTTTAGCTGACCGTGTAAGTGTGCCTTAAAATGCTCAAAAGAAGTCTAAGCATTACAAACCGTTTTTCTTTTGTCGCCCGGGGGAAATGCCAATGAAAAAAATATTTATTACCTAATACACCTACGACGACTGCGTTTGGTCTGAAGGTTTGCATAATTTGTAGACACTCAGAGGTTTAATAACATCTAGATACTATGCTAAATTCTATGTTTAGTAGTTGAAATTGAGTTTGTCAGATATGTAAGTAGCGATAGGTACGGTATGCAAAAAAGTTCTTACACTTATTTTATATCACGAGTGCAGGTGAGGCATACTGTTAGGGTGCATACCCGCACAAGCGTGGCTCACCCATGCTCGTGAGATAAAACATCTGTACTAGTATTCTACAAAAAGAATTTGAAATGAGCTCAACCAATGTCATGATGTAGATGACATGAAAAACTTATATACTTAACGACAACCGTTATAAAATGTATGTTTAGGGAAACTTAATTTTTGAAACATTCAGTGAAAGGGTTATAATTTATTATTGATATCAATTTGGACTTGACTAAATTGTGCGTGTTGATGTGCTGTGCGTTATGTAATAGAACATACATATTATATTTGCCCTACAGTTTCCTACATTAAATATTGGCTGCTTACAGCGTCACTTTCGCCATATCAGGGTTTTAACCTTGTTTTTTTTAAATATTAATATTACTTACTTATGTACTGTTTTCTATTTCATTCGTGGACCTAAGCTTACCACAAGTGTGATTTTCATATATGGCATACTTACTCAATTTACAATGACGCTGTAAGCATCCACAGCGTTTATAGAAAATAATAAAGCTTCATACACCTTGAAATAAAGATTCGTATCTATGATATGATAATAAATAAAAGAAGTACATACCTACTGAAACTTTACATAGATAGGTATGTACAATGAGAACACAAACAAATAATACGACTGGAACGAAACGACATCATTACATTAGTATAGTATTACTCTTTGCACCGCACCATCAAAATCGGCGAAGCCTGGTTAAGGTCCGGTTGCTCGAAGCTTGGTTACGTTTACTATAGGTTTAAATTATAGTTAAAGTAAAATTAACCGGCGGTCAAATTTAAGAAGCGTTGTTGAAGCAGCGGCTACTTTAACGAGCAGTCAAATTACAGATTTAACGGCGGTCAAAATAACCGACAGGGTGGGGGTGGTTTAAATTTTGACATTAGTAATTAAGGGAAGGTTAATAAAATAGTACAGACAACACTATTAACCCTAAGATAACCAACGTATTTTTCTTTTACCTATGTCAAAATAGACATCAGTTAAATTTTAACTTTTGTCAATTTTGACAAAAGTTAAATGTACGAGCAACCGGACCTTAGTATTTAAAAGGAATAAGATTAATTGGCCTTAAGTTGTCGCAACTTAGTTACTCCTATGTGTTTAATCACAAACAATTTTAGTTTTGCATTCACTATTCTATTTTTAATTAAATACCTATATTATTTTATACTAAGTATCAACTGTTTTTGCTAACCATACCTAGTTCGTCTGCAATATTTTTATAGGTGAATATTTATAATATTGTTACGTCACATGAATAATTCTAGACATTCTTTATCACATATAATTTTTGAAAGGTATTAGGAGGAAAATGTTACTTTGATACTTTTATATTTACTTAAGTGGAAATGTTTGAGGACCGTATACCTAAAGTAATACAAAATTTTTAGTATTTAAAGGTAAGATAAGTTCCTTGAATAATTAAAAAAATGGGATTTATGTAATGCGTTTGACGAAAAAATGAAATAAGTAGCTAACGAGTTGGGTAAATTCTAGAACATTTTTCTAAATCTATATTTGAGTTAGGTTTTTCAATCGTCTATTTGGAAGATATACTATTGAGCATTCGAGAAGCGAATGAGCAAATTTTTTCTAGTTTTCTTTCAGGTCCCCATAATTTGTATTACGGTATCAGAAAACTTTTTAGATAGAAAAATACCTACCTATATTCATGTCACTGGCTACACAACTAACAAACTTTTAACGTCATCATTCAAACGCTTCTCATTAATAACGTGACAGTTAAAATTAAACTAAAAGTTTATGTTATTATTTCGACGTCAATGATAAGGCTAAGTATAAGTAATTTCTTGGTACTTACAGAAAAAAAACAGATTTTCTGGAAGATAATAAAGCCAGTAAGGGCTCAAACACAAAACTGCGATGCGACGTCGCAGCGCAAAAATATGCGGCGCTATTAATAAAAATATTATTGACTGTCATTATAGGTACTTGATACGCATCGCATCGCAGTTTTGTTCCGGAGCCCTAAGTGAACTTTAAGTATCGGGAACTTGTCAAACAGGTGCTAAGCGGTGAGTAGTTTTAACTGACATTGCACAGGTATAGAAAAGTTAAAAGGATGCTTTCTAATTTGTGTCTGATATTATGTTGCCTTTTCACATTTTTATTCTGATTAGGCTGATACGCTGATTTTGAGGACAAAGTTAAGGGAGGTTAAAGAGGGAATCTAGATTTTATGGAGCGGACACCTGCTAATGAGTGCCATCAATAAAACAAATGTAAAATATTTGATAAACTAAGCTATGGAGAATTTGTTTTCAAAAAGGATAAAAAAAGTAGAAAATGTGTTAGAAATAAGGTAAGAGTAGGTAATACTTCTAATGACGGTATTTTAACATTGACAATGGTTATTTTTATGAGAATCGGTCTAAAGTTTCACAAGAGGTTAAACTTCCTGTCTTTTTTATATAGGTACCTACTCGAGTTAAATATCAAATCATTTGATGCTCCTAATAAGCACACGTCAACGGCAACTTACATAGAACAATTAGGTACTTCTAACATATTGTTATAAAACAATACGACACCTATTAAAACACTGGGGCATGATAAAGACAGCCAAGACAGGTTAATTCTGTGGTTTTAAAATACAGTTTTTACTTTGCGGAATTGTCATCGCCGGCTCTTACGTCGCTTTAGCACTATCAGTGGTCCCTCCAGGGCTTCATCTATTTGCTCTTGACTTTTACCTGAAACAACGACAAGTTGAGATTATTTATTAGCATCAGCCATTATTATTATCCACACTACTGGGGCACAGACCTTCTTTGAGAATGTCTCATCCACTACGCGGGCCCAATGTAGGTAGATGGTTATGTCAAGGACTACAAATGCTACCTATTGAAGCACAGAAGAGCTGAAGATAATCCAGTTTTGGCCACCCATCCTGTGGCCGATCTCAGAATAGTTGGTTAACCGTCACAAACGTAGGTTGAGCGCGAATCACCAAGCTTCCATACCCTCTTTCACAGAACACGGAAAGATTTTTTCTTTAATTAAAGACACGCTTGAAAGTTGAGCAGTCTCACCTTTAGCATAGTAAAACAATATAAGTAAGCGGACTGGAGCCCTGAGCGAGCGATAATAGGCTAAACACGTAGGGCTGTCGCTTAGAGTTTATTCAATCGTCAAAAATGCATAGTCAATCTCTATACAAAACAGTTTTATCAATATTTGGCCAACCTTGCCGAATTGAGTCGTACAATACTCATGAATTATTGTAAAACTTCATTTATTGTTCGATGTAAAGTATTGGGCCGCTTTTGATTTGCCTTTGTTACGAGTCTAACAAGATGGATTCAATCGTCAAAAATGCATAGTCAATCTCTATACAAAACAGTTTTCCCCTGTAGGGTGGGCGTCAGGAATCTATAATACAAAGTTTTTTAATTATTTTTGTACATGACCAGGGGCTGACTAAAATTTTTCATTACCTACGTCATGTTATCTGTTTAGTGGTTTGAAAAATTACGGTCGAAATAGGATAAATTAAAACGTGGCTTTACAACAACACCAAGACCAAGACAAATAGACATGTTCATGCACACAAATATTTGTCTTGTTCAGGAATCGAACCCGAGACCACTGGCGCAGAAGATGGGTAGCCTACCCCTGCGCCAAATCGGTTGTCAAAAACCGAATACAATATGTACCTACGCCCACTGCGAATCGAACCCGGGGCCTCTGGGTCTGAAATCGGTGGTGTGAATCACTAGACCGCAGAGGCGGTTAAAAATTTATATTATGCTCCCAGTTTATTGATCTAATCACATACCTACCTACACATAGGATTACAAGTTACAATAATTTGTTATTATAAATGTTTTTCTTTCTTCTTTCTTTCTATTTGAAAATTAAACTACAAATTGGTATCTGGTCAACGAAATCGGAAGCAGAACTATTTAGGTAGGTAAGCAGCTATACAAAATATTATGTACGTATCTACGTATGATAATTATAGTAGGTAGATTGTACTCACCGTTCTTGTTCGCTAGGTAATGCGAAGAAAGATAGTTCTGGATTAGACAACCCGCTACTGAGACATCCGTATACACTACAATATTTTTTACTTCTACTCGAATTTTTTGCCATCGTAGGTACACGCACGAATTATTACAAATACAAATACAAAATTATTAGAGGGAGGCAGCGCAGCGGCGCGCGGAGCGTGCGTGTGGTGGGCACGGACAGTTTTACCTTAATAATAAACCAGAGGTCCCGGTTTCGATTCCCAGTTGGGGTAGATATTGTATTCAGTTTGGTTGGTGGTAGGGCTTGCTTAAAGTCCGTCTGGCTAGCCAATAGCCAGTTCCTCAGTAATTGGAGATTCCGGGAGTAGTGCGCTTCCACCTTCAGCCTTATCATCACTTAACAATAGGTGTGATAAAGGCTAAGTGCTACCCCGTTGGGGATAAAAAAAGACTGCTTGCTGGTATTGATGATGATGATCCAGCCCGAGCGACACGGCATAACACGGCAACGGCCGGCGCAGCAGGAAAAAGATGCTGAGCCATAGCCAGCCAGAGCCACATATATAAAATCCTCGTATTGCGTCCATAAGGAAAGTAAGTGCACCAGTAGATGATGATTCAAGCTATGACGTTTGTTGTTCTCGTAGACAATGAAAAGATATAGACAGCGACTATTAAATGTCCACACTGTTGGGGCACTATCTTTCCTTTAGAAACGATTAGTTGGTTAGGAGAGTCGCATAGACGTAGCTAAGCAATGCAGATAAGTTGAAGGTGTGACTTCAGTAACGCAGCCGGGACCAACTGCATAATGACTCTTCAAAGCAATGAGTTGTTTAAAATGTCTCACCTTTAGTCTCTGGTATAATCAAGAGAACATACAGCGCCCCAAGCAGGGTGAGGCCGGCGCTGATGTAGTACGCGCTGTGCAGCCCGAGCGACACGGCAACAGCGCCGTAGTAGCGTAGCAGGAAGAAGTTGCTGAGCCACATCCACGAGATGAAGAAACTCGAAGCGAGACTCCTGACCTGAGGGACAATGTTCGATAATTAGTATACAACATATTATGAAAGATAGATCACCAGTTTTTTATTTCAGTCAACAAAAATTCAAGGAATATGAGTGTATTTTGTATGCGGAGTGGTAGAATTGTGAAGGTACCGATGAGATGAAGAGTGTTGAATAGAAAAATGAGATTATGTGCCAATTGAGTAGTTTGTTGCTCACTAGTATTAGTTGTTATGTATGTATGTACTTATTGTTACGGTTGGCTAGATTTGAACTATATTGCTATACTTTGTACAATGTAGCATGGGTCTATTGCTCAGATCATATTAAGCAAATTATTGCTTGTGCACAAGAATTGGGGTCTTATTTTCTAGCATGAGCTGCATAAAATATCTCTAATGCTATTTTTCTTGAGTTTTATTCTAACAGCTTTAGGAACTTATTGCTTTGCACGAATGAGCTTTCAAAGGACCCATGCTACATCATACAAAGTATAGTATCGCAATTTACAAACAACTTTCTAAGGTAATATAACAGTAAAAACTAAACATTCTATAGTGATAAGAAACTACATATCTAATGACTACTTAAAGCAAGATTAAAAAAGTTACAAATAAAAACTTACGTGAATTGAAAACATCTCCGAAATTAGAACATAAGGCACAGATCCCAAACCTATATTATATAGGAACAATACCGCTGACAGCAGCATAATTGGCGCCCACAAGGTTCTATCAATGCTAACTTCATAAAAAGCTTCGTTCTCAGTCCAAGTAACATCGACTTTGCTAGAATTTTCTTGCTCATAGTGCTCTTCAATTTTCTCAAACATTCTGCTCCCATTCACATAATTCTTCATGATACTACTATTGAAGTTTAACGTAAAATTGTCAGTCAAATTCTGAGGTAGGTCCAAGTATTTTCCTCTGATGTCTTGGCTTCTTCGGTAAGGCCATAGGCGGTGAGTGTACCAGGAGTACATACGGATGCGGGGGTCGCAGTATACTCCTAGTATGGCGAAGCAGCAAGCAATGCCGGAGCAAGACCATAGTAGTAACATCTGAAATGAACCAAATATTATTACAACTAAAATACCTTGGACTAAATCCAAGTTAAAAATGCATTTTTGATAAATTTGACAATATAAGTAATATTGTGCATAGTGTGACAACTAAATACATGAAAGTAAAAACCAGAAATAGTAAAATATGTGTTTATTACTTTGAAATGATGTCTACAATATCAGGACTAATTTACATAAGGCTTTTTGGTTCTATTCTATAATGTAAGCACCGCGATGTTGCACAAAAATTGGGACAAAATTTTATTTGAATAGTTTCACTATATAAGATTTTAAACTTTCATGGTCAATTTCACTATAACTATTGTAAAAAACGGGATATTTACCATGTTTAGATTTATTTATGAGTCCCCGATATTTCGGCGCAGTTGCACGCGCCATGATCACGGAGTAACTGAATAAAGTTAATGCGGGTGGATGGTGCTAAGAGCAGACGAAACGTTCTACCCTCTTTCTTGTTCGTTTATTGCGTATGACACCCGTTTCGTCATACGCAATAAACGAACAAGAAAGAGGGTAGAACGTTTCGTCTGCTCTTAGCACCATCCACCCGCATTAACTTTATTCAGTTTGTTCGGAAAAGATCGACATTCCTGAACGCATCTCTAATGTCACGTCAAATTGACATTACTGTCACTTGAAGTTGACAGTTCCTACTTGATTGGAATTCTTGTAAGAAAACATGTCGGATTAATTTTGCTGAATTGTTAAAAACCGCTCGCGTTGAATATGCCTGGCATATCGAGCCTGAATTGAATCTTAAATTATCTAGTTGATCCCGTGTTGTACGACCAAGATTTTGACGCCATCTTGACGAGTGGCCGGTCGCGATGCTTTGAAGGATAACCATCCACCACGCGTTGTTGTCGGGACAATATATCTTAATAAAAGCTCCCCCGTGTGTGTTGGTGTATATTGTTGAAGCGCCCAGTGTCTTGGGACCGCTGTGTAGTATTTGTTTTGTGAGTAAGGTGACGAATTGGTAAGGTCTGCAGAAGAAGAAGGAGCTACCAGGGGCGCGCGCCCCCTCTCACCGCAGCCCAGGAGACTTTCGACACCAAAGAACCGTATGTAAAATCACCTTACTTCACATTAAGTCGCTGTGTATCGCAGTCATATTGTTCAGTTACATCCCGGCTGAAACCAAGTTTTGTCCGGAGTCTATACTCATGATAACCTTCCACTGCGCCATGCCGGCCCCGCGGGTCTAGGCAGGGGTGTACTGAACATTTCTTGGTAGCAAGAGCGTAGTTTGAAGGCCTGAGAGGCCCACGCCAAAACTTTGTCTATTAATCAGTGCCGTTTTGATGACCATCTGGTCCGGACTAGATTAATTTGTACTTGTAAATGGTAATTAACTTGCATTTGAAAAGTAAAGGGCATTCCTTTGTTATTGGTTCCATGTCTTGTAATTAATTGTCATGTATTGAAGTTCCAAAATGTAAACAGATGCCTTTCTTTGTTCATAATAATTATTATTTAGTTTTGTTAGCAAACTTGAGTTGTGAATATTGACAAGTTGTTGCTAAATAATAGCTAATAAAAGGTTAGCTAATAAGTTTGCACTCAATACTTAGTGAAACTTAAAATAATGATTTAAGACATTGTTTGCACATTGAAACTTATTGAAACTTGTGCTTTGAAATAATTAAAATTAATTGTTGTATGTTGATATCCAAGTGAATTTCAATAGTCAGTGATTTGTTTGAACTGAATAACTTTTGGACTTATAAAGGCAAAGTTGGTTTGTGTCTAAGTTATAACCTCTTGAGAGTTAGAGTTATAATAATATACTTGAGTTTTGTTGTTTTCTGATAACCTCCAAATATTTAAGAGTTTGTGTCATTATAAATACTTTGTTGTTGTAATATTGGAGATTTTGTGTTATATGAATATTTTGAATTTGTTGTTTTTGTTGATAAATTTGTGACGTTACAATGACGGCCTCCTCTGCTAAAGCCAAAATACGTTCTGAGTTACGGTGGTTAGCTTCTGCGGTTGCATTGTTGGATCGACCGGATAGGACGGAGGCCTTGTTGAACAGATACGTAGATCTGCCCATACGTTTGGCTGTTGTTGATGAACAGTATGCTTTATTTTTGGAAAAGACTGTTGAGGCCGATGTGGAAATGCGACAAGAAGTCGGTTTGGATGTGGACCAGTGTTATGATTTTGCGGACAGAATTACCCAGGTGGCTCGACCTTTGCAAGTGGCAAGAGAGAATGAACCGAGCCCGTCCCCGGTCACATCTAAGAGTATGCCCCCTCTATTTGCTAGATTGGCCCCCTTAGATTTAAGGCGTTTTGCTGGTCGTCTAGAGGACTGGGAGGGCTTTATTAATATTTTTGATAGTCTTGTACATGCCCGGGATGATTTGACCCAGGGCCAGAAGTTGGCTTATTTGTTATCCGTGTTGGAAGGGGAGGCCCTTGAATCGGTTCAACATTTGGCCCCCTCGGATGAAAACTACCCTATTGCTAGGGATTTGATTGCCCGTCGGTACCAGAACGTACGACGTCTGGCGGACAACCATGTTGCCGCCATTTTGAATTTACCCCGCGTTGCCAGCGTGATGCACTTGAGAGTGGCTTTGTTGAATCCGCTGTTGGTTGCCTACAACGCATTAAAAAACTTAAAACTCCCAGTGGAGCAGTGGTCGTTTTTGTTACTGCACATTGTCCTGGGAAAGTTGCCGGACTCTGTTAAGGTCTGTTTTGAGCAGCAGTATGGTGGGGATAGTGCGACTTATCTGCCACCCTTCTCGGACCTCTTGACGTTCCTGGAAGGAGAGAGTAGATTGGCAGATAATTCCTCTCTGGCCGGTCCTATGGGACCCGAACGACCTGTGCCACAGAGTAGGTCCCCCACCGGACCCCCCCGTAGGGGGCGTATGGCCCCTCGCGCGCCCGGCCGCTATGCCGCCGTCCAGGAGACCGCCCGCTGCTTGTACTGTCGGGAACCGGGTCACAGCACGACCCGTTGTGATAAGTTCCTCAACCAGCGCGTCCAAGGCCGTCGAGCGATCGCGCGACAACGGACATGGTGCTACTCGTGCTTGGGCCTGCACATGCAGCGCGAATGTACCCAAGCGCACCCATGCCGTTTTTGTAAGGGCAACCACCATCCCCTCCTCTGCATGAACAGCCCAGAGGGCGGCGGAGCGCCGCAGCGCGTCGCTGCAGGATCACCTCGTATGGGTGGGGGTCTCGGACCCCCCGCGGTGTTTGCATCCCGCAGCAGTTCTAGTGGTCACCAGAGTGGCCCCAGACGCTCTCCGCCACGTTTGGAGCCTCAAACGGGCGGGGGTCCCAGGAACCCCCCCATGGGAAACCGATCCCCAAGGATGGGGATGAGTTATGCGAGCGTTGCCGGAGGTCGTAGAGGCCCCCCGCGACGTTTTGAGCCTCGCACGGGCGGGGGTCCCACGGACCCCCCCATGGGAAATCGGTCCCCAACTAGGGGGTTCGATTTTGCGAGCGTTGCGGGAGGTCGTAGAAGCCCCCCGCAACGTGTTGAGCCTCGCACAGCCGGGGGTCCCCGGGACCCCCCTTCTGACAATCGGTCACCGTGCCCCCGCGACTATGGGGCGACGTACACGGTGGATGCTAGGCACCGATTCTCGCCGCCGCTCGCCGAATACCCGCGTTTGGAGCGGCGCCCGCCCCGTCTTCAAGGGGCCGGGAGATATAACCCGCCTGATACCGGGCGAATTGGACGTAGGCAGTATGTGGGAGAATGGGACCCACTGGATCGCTATGAGCGACCCCCTTACCATGGGGGGACGTCTGGGGACCCCACATACTAGCAATCAACGTGTTTACGGTCGATTGTAGCCACCCCTCCAGAGACCGTTTTGTTGCCCACGGCCTCTGTGCTTGTCAGGGGATTGAATGGCGACCTTGTGGAAGTTCGCGCCTTGTTGGATTCCGGTGCTCAGGGGTGTGTTGTGTCATCTTGGTTAGTTAGGCGGTTGGGCCTCAAGGTGCACCCCCACACGGAAGGCGTGAGAGGTGTTGGCGACGTGAAAGTCCCCGGGTTGTTAGGGCATGTTGACTTCACATTTACATCACGTAATAAGTCCACGCCAGGCATTAAGACCTCGGCGATTGTGTTGGACACAGTTGTTGGCCGTCAACCTTCAGTTGACTTGGGACCGAGTATGTTGTCTTTGGTGTCTGATTCCCCACTCGCCGATCCAAATTTCTTCCGCCCAGGCCCGATTGATGCTCTCCTTGGAGCCGATGTCCTGGGGCGAGTTTTGTTGACGGGGAAGCGAGTTTTGCAGCCAGATGGCTTGGTAGCTCTGCGGACGACACTCGGTACAGTTGTGATGGGCCCTGCTCGCCGCGTTTTGGATTCCCTTGATGAGGATCGCGGTCTTGTTTTTAATGTGTCTCTCTCCGAAGTGGTGCAGAAGTTTTGGGAGGTTGAGGAACCTCCACCTATTCGAAAATGTTGATAATCCCCATGTGGTGACCGTCCTTGGCGTACAGTACAAACCGGTCTCTGACACGTTCACTTATTGTGTGGATTTACGACCCCCGAAAGTCTGGACCAAGCGTTTAGTATTGTCTACTGTCGCACGTACCTTTGACCCCAATGGGTGGATTTGCCCCGTGCTGTTTATGGCCAAGTGTTTCTTGCAACGGTTATGGGCTTCGGGTGTGTCGTGGGATGAACCCCTCTCGGACGAGTTACTCCGAGATTGGTCGAGCTTCGTTTCATCCCTCCCCGAGATTAATGAAGTGCATTTGCCGAGGCTATTCCTCCCTTCTGAAAATTGTAAAGTTACTCTTCACGGCTTTTCCGATGCCTCCGAACGTGGATTTGCTGCGGCCGTGTACCTCCGCACCGTTACTGTTGACGGAGTTGTTGCTGTGCATCTGGTGATAGCGAAAAGCAAAGTCGCTCCCCTTCGGACTCGTCATACGATCCCGAGGTTGGAATTGTGTGGAGCTGCCCTCCTAATGCGTTTGTTGAACCACGTATGGCTCACATTAGGTCGATCTATTAAGATACAAGAGGTTTATGCTTGGACGGACAGTCAGGTAGTCCTTTGTTGGTTGAAGGCTCCGGCGCACACCTTGGACGTGTTTGTGGCCAATCGAGTGTCGCAGATTTGTAATTCCGACATCGAGTTGATTTGGAGACACGTGCCGGGAACCATGAATCCCGCGGATTGTGCGTCTCGGGGTTGTGTAGCCCCAACCCTAATTAACCACCCCCTCTGGTGGGGCCCACAGTGGTTGATGCGGCCTGAGTCGGAGTGGCCGCCCTCTCCAGCGTTGTCGAACGTAGCCGTTCCTGATATGCGGGCATGCGTCCTGGAGACTAACCCCGCCGGGGAAAAGGATTTGTTGTTGGATCGGTACAGCTCCTTACAGAAGCTGCTTGGTGTTACCGCTTGGATCAGACGTTTTGCGTACAATTGCAGAAACCCACGCGCGAGGCGTGATTCGTCGGTTCTCACTCCGGACGAGCGTAGGGACGCGCTCTTGTTTTGGGTCCGGAGAGTACAAGCTGATAGTTTTGAGTCCGAGATTGAAATTTTGCGTTTAGGCCGTCGCAAGTTGAAGGGCGCGGTATCGCGATTGAATCCCTTCCTGGACGAGAGTGGGCTTTTGCGAGTCGGCGGAAGACTTCGAAATGCGAACCTGCCGTATGGAGCTCGTCATCCCCTTTTGTTACCTAAAGCCGGACATTTGACTCAACTGATAATAACAGATCGCCATGTGAATGCACAACATGCTGGCTGTAATGCTTTGTTGGCCATTTTGCAGCGTGAATTTTGGATTTTGTCTGCTCGTCGAGCCATTCGCACTGTGGTTTTCCGTTGCCTGCCTTGTTATCGATTGAAGGCCGCGACCATGCAGCCCCAGATGGGTGATTTGCCTGCTGATCGCGTCACGGAATGTAGAGCTTTTGCCGGAGTCGCCACCGACTTCGCCGGTCCCTTTACTGTAAAGGCTTCGAGACTGCGTAATGCTAAAACCTATAAGGCGTACTTGTGCGTGTTTGTGTGTCTGTCCACCAAGGCTGTCCATTTGGAAATTGTCTCGGAATTGTCTACCGAAGCCTTTGTCGCCGCCTTGAGCAGATTTGTTTCCCGTAGAGGACTGCCGACATTGATACGTTCCGATTGTGGTACTAATTATAAGGGAACGTGTAATTATCTTAAGGAAGTAGTTAAGTTTTTTGTTGATAATAAAATAGACATTGGAACCACCCTCTCCCGGCGTGGGATAATCTGGAAGTTTAGCCCTCCAGCTTGTCCGACCTGGGGAGGAATTTTTGAAGCTTGTGTAAAGGCTGCCAAGACACACTTGCGTCGCGTGATTGGAGAAACTATTCTCACGTTTGAGGAACTTGATACGGTATTTTGTAAAATTGAGGCCGTCCTCAACTCGCGACCCTTGTGCCCGTTGTCTTCGGACCCGAATGACCTGGAAGCGTTGACCCCAGGTCATTTCTTGATCGGACAGCCCCTTTTGGCTTTGCCTGAATATCCGATTCAGGATGTAGGATCCCATCGTTTGTCGCGATACCAACTTTTGAAACAGATGTCCCAAAACTTCTGGGCACGTTGGTCGATGGAGTATTTGCATATCCTACAACAGCGCGTGAAGTGGACAGATAAAACCACCCCACCCCAGACTGGCGACCTCGTGTTGATTAAGGATGCTAACCTGCCGCCCCTATGTTGGCGAAGGGGGCGCATTGTTAAACTCTACCCCGGAACTGACGGAGTTCCTCGTTTTGCTGAGGTTTTGGTACGAGATTCGGTTTTGAAGAGAGCAGTTAGTGGGCTCTCCCGATTACCCGTAGATTGACGTACCGTTCTTAACGGTCCGGGGCGGGGGGATGTTCGGAAAAGATCGACATTCCTGAACGCATCTCTAATGTCACGTCAAATTGACATTACTGTCACTTGAAGTTGACAGTTCCTACTTGATTGGAATTCTTGTAAGAAAACATGTCGGATTAATTTTGCTGAATTGTTAAAAACCGCTCGCGTTGAATATGCCTGGCATATCGAGCCTGAATTGAATCTTAAATTATCTATTTGATCCCGTGTTGTACGACCAAGATTTTGACGCCATCTTGACGAGTGGCCGGTCGCGATGCTTTGAAGGATAACCATCCACCACGCGTTGTTGTCGGGACAATATATCTTAATAAAAGCTCCCCCGTGTGTGTTGGTGTATATTGTTGAAGCGCCCAGTGTCTTGGGACCGCTGTGTAGTATTTGTTTTGTGAGTAAGGTGACGAATTGGTAAGGTCTGCAGAAGAAGAAGGAGCTACCAGGGGCGCGCGCCCCCTCTCTCCGCAGCCCAGGAGACTTTCGACACCAAAGAACCGTATGTAAAATCACCTTACTTCACATTAAGTCGCTGTGTATCGCAGTCATATTGTTCAGTTACATCCCGGCTGAAACCAAGTTTTGTCCGGAGTCTATACTCATGATAACCTTCCACTGCGCCATGCCGGCCCCGCGGGTCTAGGCAGGGGTGTACTGAACACAGTTACTCCGTGATCATGGCGCGTGCAACTGCGCCGAAATATCGGGGACTCATAAATAAATCTAAACATGGTAAATATCCCGTTTTTTACAATAGTTATAGTTTCACTATGTACTGTATAACGATCCAATTCTTTTGCAGATGACAAATAAATTCTATTACCTACTTTTTATAAACACAAATCTAAAACCTACTGATCTAAATTTAACTAACTTAAGAGTTTATAAAGCAAGTAAACCAATAACTAAGAAAACTACTTCTACAATAATGCTAAAAGAGATCTTACCTTTCTGCCAAGTTTGTCAACCGTAACAGTTGCCACGGCAGCTCCCAATACTAAAGCTATTCCGCACAGCATCGAACCCGCTTCTGAAGCGTCGAAGAGTGCTCGAGGGGCTGTCCTGGAAGTGATATAGGGAAATGTTTGTTTAGACTTTGGATGTGGCAATCGCTGGGGTACAGTTTTGTAAGGATATTCCACAGTCACATCAACTTCACTTCATATTTTAACATGTCAAATTCATAACAAACAAGTGAACGAATAGAATAATGAATTTTAGAATATCGACCTACTGAAGTACGATGTCTTGTTCCATTTTTATTAGGTTTAGTTTTTAAGATAAGTAGTTTAGATCTTGTAAACCAAAAAGTAATCGCAATTTGTTTTGCCACTCATAACGAGTCATAACCAACAATATGACAATCATCTCGTCCTCCTTCCTTGCAAATATCATCGCACCGCTTTGCCTGTGAGCATCCATCCAATCCACTGGCAGTGACAGTTACTAACCCATTGTAAATGGTGAAGTTATAAGCAGTCAGGTTAAGGTGCGGCACGGCGTGTGCAGAATGCCTCAGTACGGCAGCAGCGAAGGAGTTGACTGCGCCAGCGCCACTGCCCGCCGCAGTGCAGAGGAGAACGCAGCAGGAGAACAAAGCCCGGCGCGATTTCCTGTGGCGGACTGGAAAAGAAAAAAAAATGTATGAAAGCCATGTATGTATGATCAGTCCAAATAGTTGACATATCCACTGTTTCCCAAAAAATGGCCACGAAAACACGCTAAGGTAACATCATTATGTAAGAACAGTCGCTGTAGCTAAAATCGGCACCCGTGCATTTCAAACACATGGATTGATAAGACACGTACACTTTAAAGTTAAACTGGGCTCTCCACTCCGCAACGCAAACAAGTATTTTGGTCGCAGTGCGAGCCCACATATTCGCTGCTTTTGTAGTTAGAAAATGTATTTTTTTGTACGATAATTTTGTATTATCAACACTTACACAGTTCTCTACAAGCAGATTGTTCAGTCTTCTTATCTGAATTGGAATCCAGTCCACTACTCCTTTTCAGCATCGGTTGGAAGGTGTCAGAGTCTTGACGTCGCATCGCCTCTCTCCTCCCTCCGTAGTAGTTTGAGGTTCGAATCTTGACCTCCTGCTGTTCAATCACATCTGTCAGATCTTCCCGGAAGTCGGAACCATCGAACCAGCAGATCACTTTTGCTGCATCCTGCAAGAAATTAACCATGTAGGTATTACAAAGTTGCTAAGCTTGAGTGTTTTTGATACTACAATCAATATTACTTTATGATCTTGTGATTTTGTAGTTCCAATCAGATTGAAATCGCCTTATTGATCCAGCAGTTCAGTCACAGTCACAGAGGAAAAAAAAATACTAGTGGTTCAGTTACGGAGATTAAGTACTACTTATGTGAGAGTTCAGTATTATATGATTTATTATGGTTCTATGGGATGATGGTTTGAAAAATCCTGATGTAATAAATCAAATGACTTTTCATCGATAGCTGCTACTGGCTTTCTTCCATCTTATTTTATGGCTTGTTTATATCGTATACAATGATAAACCAATGGTGACTACTAGTACCTGTATCTTTCCAACGCTGATGAGGAAGGATGGCGTTTCTGGAAGCCACAGCAGAAACACCAGCAGCACAGTCGGTGGCACCGCCATCAACAGCGACAGAGCGTGTGCTGACAACACGCCGCCCGCCGCGTATGCAAATAATATGCCGCAACTGGAATGTTTGACAATGACAAATGAAGATGTCTTTCTTGTTTGCCAGTGTGTTACCTAAGTATTGCTGGGGTAAAGGCCTTTCTTTTGCATGTTTAAAGATAGAAGGTTAAGCCATGCCATAACCCACTACGTACGTAGATGTTATGTGGATTGATTGGCCGTTTAATCATCCATTTGATTGTCTTAATATCTTGTTTGAAGCAAGGAGGAGCTCGATCTTTAGCTCGCATCAATATAGATACGTGGCCACGGAAGCTTGACTGTCTGTGACATTCAAATCATGTAGGTACAGTGGATTACTTTTCAGTGCCACAATGTTATTAAAAGTTAAAATGACTAAACGAATTTAAAGAGTCTACACACCAAACCCGGTGACATGACTCGTCGGCTTTTTTGTCGGCGAGTTAGTCGGCGACTTCACATTTCATTCAACTTTGTTGGCATCATGAAATCAGCAACGTTTTGGGTAATTAGTGACAGGTCGTGTGTTGGCGGGCAAATGAGTCGCCGACATGAGTCTATGAAATAAAGTCGCCGACACCAAGCAGCCGGGCTGTGTCAGCAGAACTGCGCCCCGATCGCTGTAATTCTATGCAGAGCGTCTTGACCGCGTTTGCGTCATGACGTTTTTCAATGACAATCCTGTCTGTTCCGGTGACATCCGTGACAGAGGAGACAGTTGCAATACGAAATTAGCTGTATAATAGACTATCGTATGAAAACTGTTTTAGTTCCAATGATTATCACCGGAACAGAAAACGTTGTCGCACTGTCAACACCGCGCGTTATCAAAAACGGTATTGCCATAGCCATCTCTATCGAAGACGATAGAGAAGGCTGTGGTTTTGCACGTCGCGTGAACGACAACTGCACGTACAGTGCCACAAGCTTTTCTGTTCCGGTGACAGCCGTAACAGAGGAGCCACTTGCAATGCGAAATTAGCTGTCAAAATGGACTGTTGTATGAAAACTGTTTTAGTTCCAATGATAATCACCGGAACAGAAAAGCTTGTCGCATTATACACCTGACTAATGCGTCATAAGATTACCGCAATCGGGGCGCAGGTCTGTAGACTGCTTAGTCCCATTCCTGAGTAAAACTAAATGATACAATATACGCTACTCTCACTTCTATTTTCCCCACCTGCAAGTTAATGCTGGCATCGCAGCGAGCCCTCTCGTCCTGGGGGCTATCTCGGCGCAGTAAAGGGGGGCTAAGGCTAAGGCCCCCGCGCCCCCCGCCCCAGCCGCTACCCGAGCCGCCCAGACCCCTTTGGGACCACACCATGCTGCTAGGGACCAGCTTATCTAGAACGCAAAGCAGGTTCTTTTTTTTCTTAGGTTATGAAAAGTTGAAACTCTATATCACAGTGTGATGAGTCGAACAACGCTTTAGTGTATTTTAAAGTAATTTGAATATTAAACCTTTATAATGATGATAAGGGATGATGCAAAATCTAGCTTTTATGTAACGATAATTCCACATATTGAAAATGAAGTATTAGGAAAAAAACGACCCGTCTCACAACTAGTTCCGATGGGACTCAAACCCATGACCTTTCACTGTCCGGGCGACTGCTCTAACTACTGAGCTACGGGGCGTTACGAGAAGCGTCGAATTTATCCAATGCTTCTTACGCGCTGTATCATCATGTCAGCCGAACGATGCCCACTGCTGGACATAGGCCTCCGCCAAGGATCTCCACAACGATCGGTCCTGCGCTGCCCGCATCTAGCGGCTTCCCGCGACCTTGACGGTCGGTCCACCTTGTAGGGCGTCTGCCCATGAAACGTCGTCCGGTACGCGGTCGCCATCCGAGAACCTTTCCGCCCCAACGGCCATTGCTTCTCCGCGCTATGTGTCCCGCCGCCACTTCAGCGATGCAATCCTTCGAGCGATGTCGGTTGTTTTAGTTCTAGAAGGCCCTTCCCGTCATTGTTGACAAGAAGTTGACAAGCTTGTTGTTTCATCCAGCGCAATGACAGTGAGTGAGTGAGAACGCGATAACTTTGAACGAAAAATAGTGTGCGGAAACTTGTTCCAGGAATTACGTGTTTTTCAGTAAGAATTACAAGTTTGTGAAATAAATGTTTGTCATTTAGAAATTTGCATGGTTTCTAGCATAATATTTTCTTTGCTTTTAAATTTTATGCCTAGTGATGAACGCCCAAAGTTCAGGTAAAATTTGTGCAAAAAACCAGATTTTATTTTACTGCTTATACTGAATTTGTTTTTTCAAATTTTGATTTTTTATTTCGATAGAAACCTAGATATATATAGTGCATAACATACCTATTAGTTCAAAAGTTTCAAAGGAAGATCTGTTACAACGCCATAATCACGTAAGAACGTTTGAATGAAAAGTAAGTCGGGTTGGCCGCCAAGTAATTTGATAATTCCACTTACTATAAAACTGACGCAGATACAAAACGCTCCCGCCTTCCGCCCCTTAGCATCAGCCAAGACAGCGAAGAACGGTGCCGCTGGCAGCGCCACCAGACATGGCAGGGCCGCCAGCCAAGCTCCCCCCGTGAGCGCCTCGTTACCGAGCACCCCGGAAACCCATCCCGTGCTACACCCGTGCGTGAAGCAGGATAGGTTATCTGGAACAATGTTTATCATCATCAGCTATATTAGCTATTTAGGTATATGCTGGCTCGTAGATTTGCAAGATGTACAGCTGAGGTCAAGGCGACGCTTAATTTTAGCCTCATGGATTCCAGAAAAAAGATGTTATGATTTTGTGACTAAAGTTAAAAGGATCGTTTATACCATGTGTCAAATTCAAATCGGTATTAGGAGAAGAGTTGCCAGTCGAATAGAAAGAAAATGTATGGGATTGACATTAGCGATCGAAATGTCACGTGACCGCTAATGTCAATTCCATACATTTTCTTTCTATTCGACTAGTGAATTCGATAATAGAATGCCACTTGTCTAGGGGGGCAGTTCAAAGAAGTTGCATAACTACTGTAAAATGATTAGTTTGGCAACGAATACACTATGGTTTTGGTACGATTTTTTTTTTATGTAATATAGGTATGACGCAGCGCAGCGCAGGCATCTAGGAGGTTAAAGCATATTGCCGTGTATGGCTTAGGTATACGCAGCGGGCATACAACGCACTACGGGTCCAATATAACAACAGTTTCAGAGTGATATTCGGACTGCCGCGGTTCTGCAGTGCTTTAGCTATGTTTGCTGAATCCAGTCCCGCTGTGATTACCAGGGTCGATGATTTTTACGGCATCATGCGCAAGCGTTCTGCATCATGCATCTGCTGCATGTTGCGAACGCTATACGTACCAGTTCGAATTACATTCTGACAATGGTTGCTGTGGGATGGGATAGCCCAATATGTAATTATGTTTTGTGTTGTCTATTAAATAACTAACATTGATATAAGTTTTTCATTGTTACTAAAACCAAATATGGAGATTGTATGTGTACATATACTAATGTACTTTTGTGTTCGGTTTATAATTTGGTAATAAGGCTTGTTAAAATTCCGCCTGGCAAGCTACCACCATCTTACCTAAGTCTGACGCCATAACAACGATGTTTTCAGCAATGTTATGCTCAGGCAGTTAGAGATAAGATAGCCAGTTCCTCAGTAATGGAGGATTCCGGAAGTAGTGCGCTTCCGCCTTCAGCCTTATCATCACTTAACACGTTGAATGCCGCGTAGGTCACCGGTGACCGGAATATAAAAATTTGTTTATATTTTTTTTCCGAAGGAAGTTGTATGGAAGAAGACAGTGATCTCATCAAAAACATAAAATATGTGAAGTGAGAGCCAACTTCAATATTAGGAAATATGCCTTGGTTGTTGACTTCAACGACAAAAGATGTGAGATCTAAATGAGTGCCAAGTTTGGCTAGTTCTTGTATACGAATTATTATTAGGTACTTACTGAAGCAGTCATGGAAGAGCCCTATGTTCATCTCTAGTTTCTAGTCTACCAGCAAGCCAAATTTTCGGAAGAATACAATAAGAACTTCGGCTTTAGAGCTTGCGAAGGCTATAATATATATATATATATATATATATATGTCGGGGCGTGAGGCCCTAGAACTGTATCAGGATGGGTTACCATTATTTATTACGAGCTTATGATTGTGGGCAAAGGGAAACGCTAGCGAATGCTTTACAAAAAGGTTGATATTAATCAAATCTAGTAACTGCGATTAACACTGACTTTAAGTGACGATCTAGATATCCTATTGACATTCTTTCTAAGACTAGGTTTTAGGAAACGAATTATGAGTTCGTGGGCCACGCTTTAACCGTACAACGTCTGTAAACCGAATGCCAAGCTCCAAAGCTCATATGCAACAAGTTCGCATCCCATAGTTTTTTATAAATGTCTCATAAATCATCATTAATTGCGGGCCCTCGAACACATTCAGTGTGTGATAACACCGTTCGTTCCCAGAACGTCAAATCAATATCTTAACACTTGGCTCTTAAATCCTAACAAGAGGTATTTTCCGTAACACTCAAATATTATAGGCAATAAATAACAATAGCTTGTAAGTTATTACGAACCTAATTATTGATATCGGCCAGGCGCCGACACGGCGATCCTGACTTTCACACGTCCTCGTGTGCCAAAGTTAACAACTGTCTAGTTTACAAACAAGACAACTATAAAGTCTTTACCGTTCGGCTATCCTGCCAAAATAAAAAACGACAAGTCAAGTCAAGTAACCGGTTTCAACTACACATTTCTAATATGATGGTTCAATAACGTATGAGTGCAGTTATCATCAGGCTCTTTAGGTATTAACGATTTCATTAGAGCAAAGTTTTATTTTTGATTATAACATTATAATTTGATTTTATTTTAAGTTTTGTATCACATAGATAAGGTGGTTCACATGACATTGTTACAAACTATCGGAACAATCGATATGAGTCGGTCAGTATCGGGAAGTATCCTATTCCATCCGGACACACAGTCCGCCATCGGAACACATCCGATATCACAGAACACACAGTCCACCATCGGAACTCTGCCGATATCACAGGACACACAGTCCACCATTGGAACTCTGCCGATATCACAGGACACACAGTCCACCATCGGAACTCTGCCGATATCACAGGACACACAGTCCACCATCGGAACTCTGCCGATATCACAGGACACACAGTCCACCATCGGATCTCTGCCGATATCACAGGACACACAGTCCACCATCGGAACTCTGCCGATATCACAGGACACACAGTCCACCATCGGAACTCTGCCGATATCACAGGACACACAGTCCACCATCGGAACTCTGCCGATATCACAGGACACACAGTCCACCATCGGAACTCTGCCGATATCACAGGACACACAGTCCACCATCGGAACTCTGCCGATATCACAGGACACACAGTCCACCATAGGAATACTTTCGATCTACCGACAATTACTGCAACCTACCCATTACTCATTATCGCCGCGCAGTCTCCGACCAGTTAACCTGGGTTAGGAATGGGACCTACGATCGACAACAAGCATAGTTAGTGAGTATACTCGTAATCTATTCATAGTCATGTTTACCAGCATAATCTATGATTATGAAAATATCTTATCCAACATATCCATTTTCCACATTCAATATTACACTAATTCGTTATTACATTACATAATTACGCCGACAAGGCTATTCCTGACGTTTAATTTTCAAATAGCAATCATGGTTAAAGGGAAAAAAAATTTGACCAAAATTTATAATTGTCATTATTACTTACTTACTGCCTTTTATTATTACTCACAAAACTCTTATTTATCAAGTTCTGCTTAAACTTAGGTCTTTTATAAAACCTACATTACAATGCTCTATGAACAGTATCTATTACACAAAAATTACACCCTGTAAGGTGCCCAGGGCACCTAGATACTTGGATCATTATCGCATCATCTAAACACGGCGGCAGTGCTTGCTTCCGTGCGTGCGACAGATGATAACAGTTTTCTTTAACCGACATTATTTAAAAATGTTTATTAAATGCATCGTCATCATTAATTTCCTTAAAATAAATGACGCACATACTTCACAGCTATTGCAATGAAGATGACGTGTGAATTACATTTTAAGAAAATGTCTGAAATAAGACTGGTGTTCTCATTACTTATCATTATCAATAACTTAGTTGCAACAAATTCATTTAAGCAAACCGAAATGCTGAGGTACTTATACCAAAACGCCACCATGTCGGTCCGATTACAGAACCAGAGCTCTAATCCTATCCAACTACAGCGAGGTGTGAGACAGGGAGACGTCATTTCTCCGAAACTGTTCACAGCTGCGTTGGAGGATATTTTTAAGCTACTGGACTGGAAAGGATTCGGCATTAACATCAATGGCGAGTACCTAACACACCTGCGGTTTGCCGATGACGTAGTTCTCATGGCTGAGACCTTGGTAGACCTGAACACAATGCTCGAAGATCTCAGCAATGCTTCCCAAAGAGTGGGTCTGAAGATGAACATGGATAAGACGAAAATCATGTCCAATGCCCATGTTGCATCCACTCCAGTTCATGTTGGGAACATTGCACTCGAAGTTGTTGACCACTATGTCTACCTGGGACAGACAATCCAATTAGGTAAGTCCAACTTTGAGAAAGAGATCTCTCGTCGAATCCAGCTCGGATGGGCAGCGTTTGGGAAGCTCCGGCATATATTTGCGTCCAAAATTCCTCAATGTCTCAAGACTAAGGTCTTTGACCAGTGTGTGTTGCCAGTTATGACTTATGGAAGCGAGACGTGGTCTTTTACTATGGGTCTCATAAGAAGGCTCAAGGTCACCCAGCGAGCAATGGAGAGAGCGATGCTTGGTATTTCCCTGCTCGATCGAATCAGAAATGATGAAATCCGCAGGAGAACTAAAACGACCGACATCGCTCGAAGGATTGCTCAGTTGAAGTGGCAGTGGGCGGGACACATAGCGCGGAGAACCGATGGCCGTTGGGGCGGAAAGGTTCTCGAATGGCGACCGCGAACCGGACGACGTTCCGTGGGCAGGCCCCCTACAAGGTGGACCGACGATCTGGTCAAGGTCGCGGGAAGCCGCTGGATGCGGGCAGCGCAGGACCGATCGTTGTGGAGATCCTTGGGGGAGGCCTATGCCCTGCAGTGGGCGTCGTACGGCTGAAATGATGATGATGATGAAACCGAAATAGTTTTAATCAAAAGTACTTGTACTATTTAGTATTCTGTTTCAAAAGTTACATTCTAATGAAGCATAAAGCAGCATGGATATTATAAGAACTGTTGTTTTTCGACCTTTTTTTTGCTATGCACAGATGTCCAAAGGGCAAACATTACCTACTTATCACGCAGGGCGAGGTGTGCACTCTAATTTTTTTGCTGTAGTTTGTGGTTTCGAGTGAACGCAAGAACACCACTCAAAACAAACTAACAAATGATTACACATTTCTGGAAAGAGAGTTTAATAAAAACTTACGACAGTTTTTTTTAACTCTACAAAAAATTACTGACATTTTAGGACGTAACTTTTAAATTGTTTTGTTACTTATACCTTCAACGGTCCAGAAATGAGACACAATAGACCCTCCATTGCTCTCAGGCCCCATTCAGCCGGTCAGGCGTCAAAGGTTGTTTTATCACACATTTTACCGCAACACGTTACACATCTTTTTGTTTCCATTCCCATTAACGTAATTGCAAAATACGTTCATATTTTTGTGTAAACATAGTCACATTGTAGATCAGTCCTAAATTTTGGGATCATAATTGAACTCTTATGATCTTGGCTAGAGTATAAGTTTACAAATCATACACAATCAATGAACAATGGTAAAATAATTCTTAAACAAGACATGTCAAGAAGTGTCCAACAACATAAAACTCAAAGGGTTATTGTGGTAGGTAAATAAATGCCGCGCAATCATCATTCGCGATGTCAAAATAATGACAAGGATGCTCCCGGAATCCACAAACAGTGGATTCAGTCCAAAAAACTTTTTTATTTCTATCTAAAAACAACAAACTAAATAGCAAAAACTCAGACAAATGGCGACAGATAGCCGGCGGACCCAAATCAAGTAGGTACTTAACACCAAAGCATGCCCACTGGGAATCGAACCCGGGACTTCCGGCAGTTATTTAACAATGTAAACACAAAATCTGTCTAATCATTTTATCACGATATTTTATAGAGTACTTGTGTCTACCTTTTAGTCACTCTGCAAAAAAAGATTGGACACCTCCAACATAAAAATGGAACGACTGACCGTATTCACCAAGTTGAGGCTCGACTCTGCGACGATAGCACACACACACATCCCGCTCAATTATTGTCAAATTACACTTTAACTACCTAAATAAATCAACTAATGAGCGGTTAAAACTAACTTGCCCAAGAAAAACATTTCTAGACTTCTAGTGTTCATTTTAAATGATCTGCAACACTTAGCACTCGCGGCGTGAATCCCAGTTTCTGATGTCGGGTCGTGAGGCCCTAGAACTGTATCAGGATGGGTTACCATTATTTATTACGAGCTTATGATTGTGGGCAAAGGGAAACGCTAGCGAATGCTTTACAAAAAGGTTGATATTAATCAAATCTAGTAACTGCGATTAACACTGACTTTAAATGACGATCTAGATATCCTATTGACATTCTTTCTAAGACTAGGTTTTAGGAAACGAATTATGAGTTCATGGGCCACGCTTTAACCGTACAACGTCTGTAAACCGAATGCCAAGCTCCAAAGCTCATATGCAACAAGTTCGCATCCCATAGTTTTTTATAAATGTCTCATAAATCATCAATAATTGCGGGCCCTCGACCACATTCAGTGTGTGATAACACCGTTCGTTCCCAGAACGTCAAATCAATATCTTAACACTTGGCTCTTAAATCCTAACAAGAGGTATTTTCCGTAACACTCAAATATTATAGGCAATAAATAACAATAGCTTGTAAGTTATTACGAACCTAATTATTGATATCGGCCAGGCGCCGACATATATATAATTCGTATATGAAAACTAGCCAAGTCAGACCTTAGGCTTCAATATATTATTCTAAGTTATAAGAAGAAATTATATTTTAAGTTGTTATAAAACATTTTATGTAATTGTACTAAATTTTGAGGACTGACCGTTAAACTTGGCACCCATTTAGATCTCACATCTTTTGTCGTTGAAGTCAACAACCAAGGCATATTTCCTAATATTGAAGTTGGCTCTCACTTCACATATTTTATGTTTTTGATGAGATATCATTACTTTTTGTAGAGAAATTATTAGTAGGTACTTATTTATAATAAAATTAATACCAAATGTTTCAGTATATTTTATTTGGTCAGTTATATTACTTTGCCCTTGTGTATCAGCTACTGACAATGAAACTAATTTTATGCTCGTGTTTGGTGTGGACGTAGAAATATCATTTTTAACAGATTTTCCTATTTCCAACAATTTCTTTTTCCAGTCGTAATAGTTTATGGTGTTTTGCTCGACGAAGTTGCAGTAGGTATTTAATGTTCCTGAGCAGATATTGCATTTCCATTTGCGTTTTAAATCTGGTTTCATTAAGCGATAAAGCTTTCCGGACAAACTACGAAACTATGTAATTGCTAACGGAATTACGGATCTTTATGAAACAGAACATAGCAAATAACAAATTTAACAAACAAAAGTATAATTTAGATTATTTGACATTATTTTCCATAAGTACACTTTACTCTCTATAAAGTTTATACTCTTCCATCAACTTTCAACAATATAGTATAGAAAAAAAGGATTTTTCTCTTGTTTTCTATACTGTGGGTGGGTGTATATGAAGTCATCTATCGTTGACTTTAGTGAACTATTTATGTGCAAAGTGTGCACCTACAGGGAGAACATAGCAACTTTCGCATTTTTTGGCTTCTCGTTAGTTCCCATTTGAATGTATGAAGATTTCGCCCCCTGGTGGTCGGGTTATAAGTACTATGCTCCGTTTTGACATGAAAGAAGGACAAACAAACAAACAAACACACTTTCACATTTATCATTACGACTCCGTAGCTCAGTGGTTAGAGCAGTCGCCCGGAGAGCGAAAGGTCGTGGGTTCGAGTCCCATCGAAGATGGTTTCGAGATGAAGGTCGGTTTTTTCTAAATACTTCATTTTCCATTTTTCAATAATAAAAATTGGACTGTGAATGCAAAAAAGTAAAAATTTTAATAACTTTATAATTTATATTAATATTAATAATTATTTTAAGTGAAAGGTCGTGGGTTCGAGTCCCATCGGAGCTGGTTGTGAGATGAGGGTCGATTTTGTCTAAATTCTTCATTTTCCATTTTTCAATAATAAAAATTGGATTGTGAATGCAAAAAAGTAAAAATTTCAATAACTTTATAATTTATATTAAAATTCATAATTAATAAATAATAATATGGATATCGTTCTAGATGGCGCAAGCTTGTAATTTATTTAACGCGAGGACAAAAAAGTATTTGGGTAATCTGGGGTTCGAACTTGGTTCTCTCGAGTCCTCAATATTGAATGGCTACTACGCCATCGGCGCTAGCTGAACTTCAAGAGGTGTGACGAAATATTGGTATATAACAGAATAAAAACTATTACAAACTTATATTTTAATTTATAATTACTTCATCTTATACAAGATCTTATACAGGATAAGTGCATAGGGAACGCAAATATAAGTTTGTCAACGTTTTATTTAAAAAAAATACTAGTTTCGGATTTTTTCCTTTGTATTCACCAGATTACCTGTCTACATGCCAAATTTCAGCTTTCTAGGTCATCTGGAAGTGGGTTAGAGTTTTGATTATAGGTGAGTCAGTGATAAAAATAACGATTTTTGGACGTAAATATCGAAATAACCGTTTGAGCTGTGTATATAAAATTTGGAGCACATATTTATCTCGCTAGTCTCAATACATAAGCTAAATTTGACATGTTTCTGTGTAATAGTTTTTGAGTTATGAGGGGGTCAAAAGTGGCTCCAAATGGTTCGTGTTAAGATACACACGGTGCTGCTCGCCAGTTCTGTTTGCTTTTGAACTTGGCTGATACGCTGCCGCGTATCCAGATATTGTATCTGAAATTTTCTACAATCGTTTTTCTAATTGTTCATTTATTTTTAGTATTTCATTAATGAATTTTAAAAAAAATATTTGTATGTGGCAGCTAACCTGTTAACATCATATGTGATGAAAGCTAAGAGACCAGCCAAGAGTCCCCGTTAAGGCCTCGTTCCCGAGGACTCTGGACACCCATCCCTCTATCATCAACTACTTATTACTAGCTTTCCGCCCGCGGCTTCACCCGCGTGGACTACACGACGTTATCCCGCGGGAATGTGATATTTTTCCGGGATAAAAAGTTAAGCTTATGTTCCTCTCCAGGGTATAAAGTGTTTGTGGCTCAAATTTTAGCCAAATCTGCTTAACCGTTTTGGCGTGATTGAGTAACAAACATCTAAATATCCAAACATCCAAATATCCAAACATAAGTATTATATTTTAGTAGGATATAGTAGGATTCCAATTATTTACTGTTCCACTGTTCTCTGGGAATCGAACCCGGGACGTCTAGGTCTTATACCGGTGGTGTGATCCACTAGACCCGGCCCGGCTTCGACGAGGTGTAACGTGAATCACCCTTTACTCCGCATTCGAAGAGTAACTACATAAAAGATCAAGATAAAATTATAGAATTTATCTTTCATCTTACTTTAATCAAAGAATAACGCGAACTTTAATCGTCCAGTTTCCCTGGTTATAATGCAAAAGTTTTAATTTGTGTTTCCAGAACTAGGAAGTTGGACCCATTTCGCTGTAAGTCTAATTTATCTCCAAAAGCGCTCATTGTTTTCAACAAAGCTCTGAATGATTTATTGGTACTATCTAAATTCGCAGAAGCTGCATCCAGGATGGAAATTCAAATTGTGCATTATGTAATACCTATGCATTTTGTCAAATGGATCCATCGGTATTTGTGTTTGAAATGCACACGTTATTGTTTGTTTTCCTTGATGTGTGTGTTGTTTGTTATTTTTCGCAAACAACGAGTCATTATTTTTGCGTAACCACTGTAGGTATCTATTATTGTACATCATACATTTTAAAGTATTACAGTAATTTAACTAATCTATACATATAATAAAACAGAAACGGAAAAAAAGTCTGTACATGAAAGATTTAAAAAAAATAATTACTGCTATGTGATGTGTACAGGATATAGACCCCAAAACGATAGATATTAAAATTTTTGTCTGTTTGTCTGTTTGTCTGTTTGTCTGTTTGTATGTTCGCTTTTCACGCAAAAACTACTGGACGGATGTTTACCAAATTTTGTGTAGTAATAGCTTATAACCCGGGTCAACATATAGGGTACCTTTAATTGCGGGAAAATTTATTTATATTTAAAAAAACGTTGACAAACTTATATTTGTGGGCGTCTGTTTGTATGTTTGCTTTTCACGCAAAAACTACTGGATGGATTATTACCAAATTTTGTGTAGTAATAACTTATAACCTGGGTCAACATATAGGGTACCTTTTATTGTGGAAAAATTTCTTTATATTTAAAAAAACGTTGACAAAATTATATTTGCGAGCGTCTGTTTCTATGTATGCATTTCACCCAAAAACTACTGGATGGATTTTTACCAAATTTTGTGTAGTAATTACTTATAACCTGGGTCAACATATAGGGTACCTTTTATTGAGGGAAAATTTCTTTATATTTAATAAAAACCCCTTATTTCTACGGGAAAATACAAAGACTGAATCTTACTTAAATAGATGGCGCCACATGATTATGAAAATACGTTATATTTAATCGCTGTCTCAATTAATAATGAATCATGTTATTTTTTTTACCTGCTTCAAAACATATTATAAATTGAAACCCATCCAGCCCCCCTAGCATGACCAACAAAATGGGATATGATATGATAAGTTATCCGGTTTAACTGTCAAAAGACTATAGGTTTTGACGTTTGAATGTCGATAAGTCGCTTTATCATTCGATACATATCGCGTTTTGGGTGGTCATGCTAGGCTTACTGGTCCATATAAAATCATAAAAATAATTTCATGTTATTTACGTCATTATATCTACTAAGCAATAGATGGCGCAGGAAGTCAGTAAGATTAAGATATATCTACCTCTCACAAAAGTACATTCGAATGATTATATTAATTAGGATGAAAGCCCCCGCTGTTGCCACTTAAAGATGTTTTTCACTTCTTTCGCCTATGGTCTTAATACAACATTTATATCTAAAATTGTCAAGAATGTATCTTATACTTTTCTTTAAATTTTTTAATTCTTACAATACAAAAAATTTAACAGACTCCAAAAAGTATTTGTCAACTGAAAAGGAAAAATATAATATCTATAATTAAGGTACCTTTTTGAGGTCGGTGCCAGTCAGTTTATTTTTTTTTTAATTACTTTTTATTTCTTAAGTTTTAGTGAATTGTACAATAACATACCCACGAAAACTACTAAACCGATTTTGATGAATCTTAGACTGTTCCCAAAGTTAGAATACACCTAATTTAAATCAAATAGAATCATCTCGATATGCCTTTAGATTTCGAGAAATTCGTGGACAAACATAGTAAAAAACATATAACTAAGTATTCATATGCTTACGAAATTTAGTTTTATTTTAGTAAATTAAAAACTTATTTTTTAAACTTAAAATGTGCGAAGGGTGCCGATTGATGTATTTTTGTTAATCAAATTTTAAAAGATACATCGAGAAATCAATACTTATCTAACTTAGATAAAATAAAAGAAACATCTAATTCGATGCAAACTGAAAAGCGTTTATTGAATAATATTCCTATGTCATAAAGAATTATTACTATGGTTATTATAACTTAAAAGTCATAGATAAAAAGTATATTATCAAGCAAAAGTTATTAACGAAATGTTTTAAGCTAAGTAAGCACTCGGAGCAGTGGCCAAAACTGAAGTTTTCACCCTATTGATGTAATATTTCTATTTCGCATTTCCACTCGACGCTAGATGTCGCTACAGTAAGTATAGTGCCACAAATATATCTGACCCGGTGACAGTGGTCGTGGAGGAGCCACTAGCAATACAAAATTAACTGTCAAAATGGACTGCCGGCAGTCAACAGTATATTTAGTATATATATAATAACCACTGTGTGAAATAAGTTTGTCGCAATGTAGACAAAATGTCACCAATGTAATTTTGAAAAATTTGCTCATAAACGCTAAGTGGCCAGTACGTAGATACCTACACCTAGAATACCTACCATTCTTTATGTCATTTAACCGGCTCTGGCTACTTAGGCCTTCAGCCGTAGGTACCATCCAATAAAATAAAGGAATATTAAAAATAGTTTTCTATCTAACTTATTTCATTTATTTACTAGGAAAGCTTACATAAATGATGTTTGATTAAAATTAAATAATTAAATGGTATATCATTACATTTTATACTTGTTACTTAAAGAAAGTTAATTACAAGCTCTCACAAATAGGAAATGTCTCCATATCAAAATACTAGCCTTCCCCCCGCGACTTCGCCCGCTCGGACTAAACGACGACGTTATTCCGCGAGAATGTGATATTTTTCAGGGATAAAAAGTAGTCTAAGGCAGCCATTACACAGTCCATCCAGATCGCGATCACTGATTTTATTTTATTTTTATTTTATTTAAGGACAGCTAGCAAGTACATACACCAAACACAAAGTAAAATACATTTGAAACTTACAAGCTACAGTGTTGTCTTATTATTAGCTACCACGACAAGTTAATATTATACATGAAAACTTAACTAAGCAATTTGTTACATTCACAAACGCTAATAATCCATGATCCCCAATCTTAGATCGTGGTTGGCCAATCCAAGATGGATCGTTTGGTGTGGTTCAGTCTTATGAACCTCGCGTAGAATAGATCTATTGCCCGCTAGCAAGCAACGAGATAAGTTATCACAACTTACTGTAAATCGAGATTTGACAGTCTAAACCGACCTAGATAGCGGTAACAGTAAGTAGCTAAATGGGATTTAAAATAAAATCGAGATCCAAGTGGCCCTTTTGAGTTATGAAGAAGAGAAGAGAAGTTTAATTTTATTCTCGCCTCTAAGGGATTGCAGACTTCAGTATTTAATTTGACATAAATTTTAGCTTGATACCTCCCACGCATACTTGAGAAAAAGTTTCTTGATAGACGGACAGATCTATGAATGAGGGCTCAACTATGTTCATGCAGCATATGATAACAACATACCATGTTCATACCCTAGCCTGCATATTCGATATTCTTTAGACTCTTTTAGTAGAGAATAGGATTTCAAGAAGAGCGTTATGAAATCTGGGCAACAAACACACATAAACTAAACTAACACAAAAGTCACTACACCGCGCGTACGAAGTCGCGGGCAACAGTTATATAATTGATATTATGTTCGTTGTTTTTTGAAGTGAAAACTTCTTAAGGGGCGTTGTGCACTTTTTGTGATGGGTAAAAAATTTAAAACTCGCGTCAGGATCACGTGACCGTCAGATCGAAAATTTGTAAGACGGACACGTGACCTGATCGAAAACTGTTACAATGTAATTAGAATACGAAGGCTTTCGCCACCGTTTTCAAAGTTGTGATAGAAAACGGGCGGTATTAAAGCCAGAAGACCGCGGTTCAAAGCTAGTCCGTATTTTTATCTTTTTTTGTCAAATTCCTTTTTTTGTGAAAATGACTAGGGAGCCCTTTCCACTTCTGCCGGCACTCCCGTAGTGCAACCCGTTTTTTTTTAATTCTCTACTCACACGCGATTGTTTATTGGATTTCATAAAGCGTTTTTTATACGCGAATGCATGATGTATCCACTTGTAATTCCATTTGTTACAAAATTGCTAATTCACTATAGTTGAACTCAGTGGAAACGGATTTTATAAAATAACTATTGCACATAATTTTATTATGACTGCTTGTAGTGTTTTTGTTATTTTATTTCGCCGTTGTTGACTACTCCTAGTAAAAAAAAACAATTATTTATCTTCTAAAGACGCTTCAACTACCAGGCTTTCATGAGTTACAAGGAGATTAAACTTACAAATGGCAGCTGCGGCGAGCCGCCGAATGGAGCCGCGCCATCGTATCGAAGCCGTTCTCTCGATGCGGTTTCTGGAACAATACCATTTACATAACTCCTTAAGTTTATGTTAGCTTCGGAGTAAGGCACTTGAATAAATAATAAAGTTCTCTGAGAGTATTGATGTTAAAAGGATATTCGTAACTAATAATAATGATAATAATTTATTCATGAAACCAGTTCTTGAAAACTTATGGGGCACTATGAAATTTGGCAGAACGCATAAACTCGTAAGTAGTCTAAATAAAGGGATAAACCCGATATATATTCATATTCATACGTCTTATTTAACTAACGATAACTGTCCCCAACTTCGTTCATTTGGATTTTGTCTTAGGTTCCCATAGATACTTCATCTCCTATTTCATATCCTTATTGCTTACTCGCCTAACAACTTTCCTCAAATAATGTTTAGTAATGGTTAAAGATTGAATACAGGGTTACTTTGAAACCACTGGCCAAATTTTTAGGTTCTACTCAGAATCGGTAAGTGAGCAAATTTCTCCTAGAAACATGGGTCAAAATATGACAATTTTATTTTGCCTTTTCATATAAATCATACTGATCACGTGATAATAAAATAATAAATGATAATATGATGATAAATATAATATGATAATATAATGATATATATAATATGATAAAATGATAATAGCTTTAAAAATATATAAAATATGACTTTTAGGTTGTCTTGCCCTGTCTTGCCCCTTGTTTTACAGGGTTGACAACTCTAACGGCGCAGGTCTGAAATTTACTAGTTTTCTAATAAATAGGCAGCCCTCTCATAAATTTGCTGTGTCCGTAAAGGGCGACTAAGTTTTTAAGTTCGTTTTAGATTATAACACCTGTATAACTTAGTTTGCAATAAATATTTGTATTTGTATTTGTGTTTGTATTTGATCGATTTAGTATGGGAAGTTCAAAAATTTTTGTCATATTTCGACCCATGTTTCAGGAGAAAGTTGTTCACTTACCGATTCTGAGTCGAATTTAAAATTTTGCAAGTGGTTTCAAGATAACCCTGTACAGTGAAAATGGCTTTAATATTAGGTACTTAGAGGACTATCCATCCATAAAGAAGGCCAGTTCCCTAGCAGTAGGGACATTAAAAGGCTGATGATGTCTTAGAGGACATTGCTTTATTTGCAATAATGACAACTTTGGTCGCATTTTGATGTTTTTCTTTTATTATTTTTATCAACAAACGGGGTAGCACTTAGCCTCCATATCATGTCACCTGATGTTAAGTTATGCCAAGGCTGAAGATGGAAGCGCACTACTCCCGGAATCCTCAACACTGAGGAACTGGCTATCTTGTCTCTAACTGCTGGACCACAACAGTTTTCAGGGGCTACAAAATCAGTCGTAACTCTGAAAGGGACTCGGAAACCGTTGTAGCACCCATTGTGACTTTTTATCAGGACACTGAAATCTATAACATATCAAAAGATTTGACTGAAAGCACTTTTTCCTAACAATAGGTTCGGGGTCCTCTGAAACTATCTCAGTTTAGTAATGTAAGTAAGTAATGGTAGTTTAGGGTTAATTGCGTACTAAGTCTCCAACTTTATTTTCAGACTTTACGCTTGTCCGTTTTCGTCTTTACACTAAATGGCCTTATCCATAAACTCTTCTAACTACTGCTGTAAAATATGTAATTTTTGCTGTAAAACATGTAATTTTGTTAAAAAAATGTTTTGTATTTGTCCATACGACATAATCTTTTTGACATAGGTAATTCGTTTATATTCGCTGTATCGATAAATTGATACAGCTTTAAAAAATATATAAAATATGACTTTTAGGTTGTCTTGCCCTGTCTTGCCCCTTGTTTTACAGGGTTGACAACTCTAACGGCGCAGGTCTGAAATTTACTAGTTTTCTTCTTGTCATAAATAGGCAGATGTCTACTTAGGACAAGACGAAATTTACGACAAGACTGTCAGATGGTAAACAATGTTTCGTCTTTGTCCATACGACATATCTTTTAAATTTTAGGCAAAAAAAAAACTAATTACTTATTATTTTTATCGAATCAAAGTCACTGTAGGCGGGGAGTGGCCACTGCCAATTAAAACAATGTTTACTACACCCAAGGGCTAATCACACACCAATTATGTTACTAGCTATCATTTGAGCACTGAACTTCAATATTAGTCGTAAGCAAACACATTAGTATAACGATCGTAGCCAAGGCTTGTCCATTACAAACATTGAATTTTCCACGCATTTAGTTTACTTTTTACGCGAATAAAAAGTTTTACAAGCATCTGCAAAAGAAGTTATAATAAAAAGCGTGGTTTAAAACCAACCTAAAGTTTGACAAGGAAACAAGCGTCAGAAAGAAACCAAGTAATCTCACTAATTCTAAAATTACATATGTTACTCAACCGTTGATTCAATGCAACTAAACCACAGATTACTAAATAGTTACTACGTTATGGATTTTTAAACATTAGTAATGCTAGGTTATCATAACATAACTAAGGTAGATCACTGATATTAATACATAAAAAAGTAAATAAACACAATTTAAGAAACGCGAACAAACTTCAACTCACTAACGTGCGCACTAACTACGGGAAAAAGACAGTACTTTTTGAGGGAGTACAGCTGTATAACAACCTGCCGAACGACATAAAGGAATGCAATAGTAAAAATATGTTCAAGAATAAACTAAAGAATTTTGTATTTAATCTGTAACCTTATAGCAGGTTCAACTTTATTATTTTTGATTAGAAAACAACATAATTATATCATATAGGTAATTATAACTTGTATTTTTCTAATAACATAATCTTCAAGTTTGTTATTAGTATGTGTGCCGAGTATCCGATGTTTAAAAATAGCCACTAAGAAAATAATCTTAAGTAATACTTGTTTTCTCATTTTAAGTAAACTTTGTGTTTTTATGAGAATAAATTCTATAAACCTATATTCAAAGAATCATAAACAGAAAAGAGTAAACAAGTACCTAGTTGTTGTATTACTACAGAGAAAATTTGAAATTATTTGTACTTTTTTGGATTCACAATGCAATTTTTATTATTGATAATACTGAAAATGAATTAAGTATTAGAAACAATCGAACCGTCTTATAACTAGTAGCTCCGATGGGACTCGAACTCACGACCTCAGTGGTTAGGGCATTTGCCCGGACAATGAAAGGTCGTGTGTTCCAGTCCCATCGGACCTAGTTGTGTAACGGTTCAATTTCTTGTTAATATGTACTTCATTTTCAATATTTTCAAGGTTTTTGATACAAAACTTTCAAAACATTATTGAATTTCTATTTCATATCAAACAAAACTTAATAAGAGATTATTTTTTTTACATTAACGTTGTTTTTAATTCCATTAATGATTTTTAAAAATCTCCAGAAATTTAATTAACATCGTTAATAAAAACCAGACCATTATTAATGAAGAGTACGAGGCAATAATAACTGCGAAAGATATTAAACTTCCAAATGAGTGTTTCGACTGGACAAAACCCAAATGAGATAATATTATTATAAAATGTCCAAGACTCTCAAGCAAATTGGTCACCATGGGAATTGTCTTTCAATCATTTTGTTATTTTATTATTATACTTACCCTTTTCGTGAGCCATTTTTTATTGGTTTCGTTAGAATTATCATAATATGCCTCTACACATTTTATTATCAACGTTGTAGATGTAGGTACCTAACCTACTTAGCTATCTCGTAGACTGTACGACATACCTAGTGCCTATAGTGTTAGTTAGTGTAGATACTTTGTTAAAACTTTATTTTGTTATTTTTGTAATTTATTAAATTTTGTCCTCTCTCATATTTTACAAGCAAAATAGCGTTTTAAAATATTATTCCAAAGCCAGCGTTTTATCAGAACTGTAAAAGGTTTTATTAAACTGAAGGCATCTTGCTCGTAATTCTGAAAATTATAAGAGGTACTCGCCTTCCGCCCGCAGCTTCGTCCGCGTGTACTAGGTACATGACGGTATCCTGCGGGAATGTGATATTTTTCGGGGATAAAAAGTAGCCTATGTCATTCTCCAGCTTACAAACTATTCCCATACTAAAAATCACGTCGATCCGTTTTGACGTGAAAGACGGACAAACAAACAAACATACTTTTACATTTATAATATTAGTATGGATTAGCTTTTCGTTCGCGGCTTTGCCCACGGCCACGTGAGCTAGACGACGTTTTCCCATCGCAATTAGTTATTTTCCAAGAGTAAAGCTTACTTATATAAAGCTTATATGCCATTTTAGACCATAATCTATCTTTATTTAATTTCTTCCAGATCAACTAAGCCATTTTGCCCTCATTGTGTTACAGACATCAAAACTTTAGAATTTTTTATAGGTATATGTAAGTTACCGCTGTTATTGACCGCTGATCGTACCTTCGCTCTAGTTTTCAGTTAGAAAGTAGCGAAGGGGTTAATTTTAAAAGTTCTATGTTTAGAGTGGTTGTGATCGGTCTGCCGATAAATTTAATATAGCGGGGGAGTTATCATGTATTAATGTAAGTAGAGGTTATAAGGAACTTAGAGCCAGCTTTAAAAGCAGGAGGACAGCACAGTTAACCAAAAACACTAATTATATTTAATTGAAATCTTCCCGTGACCTTAGCCGAAAAAACCTTGGACTAATGCATTACATAAAACAGTAAAATAAGAATTGTACTTATTTCGAAACTGAAAACAATGCAGAATGAAAAATATATAATTTTGCTGTTTTTTCAGTTGTTTTCAAGATTTTTTTTCGCAACCGATTGTTTATGTCTATTGATCTAATTTAAAACCACACAAAATCTCGTTGACTCGGGTGGCATGCATTCGAAAGGACAGGCTTATTCAAGAAGACAAAAATAATGATTTTCAAAGGCTTCTATATAACTAGTCACCATAAACAGACCTATATACAAAAAGTCTATTTGAAAAACAGTGCGATAGGCATAAATATTTTGAGGAGCTATTTAATTTATCAATTTTTTTGCTCCCTATAATAATAGGTAAGTACCTACATTTCTTTTACAAATAGTCAGTCAGTCGGAGTCAATCTTCGATCAGAGTCAATATAATTTTAAAAGGTCGACAACCCTTACGCAGGCGGCAGGTCTGACCTTTATAAGGTCTCGTCGTGTCGTAAATAGACAGATGTCGCCATTTAATGTCTCATTTATAGACATTAGACTTCGTTAGGTCTTAAAATGTAATTTAGGAGTTACAACTTTATTAACTTATCAACAAAATGTGGTAAATACTTACTTACTTTTTAATTTACCTAAAGTACCTACCTAGGTACTTACTTATCAAAATAATGTGGTACTTAAATGGTACTTACTTTTTTAATTTATCTAAAGGCATACCTGGGTATCTACAGTAGCAAAAATTTAAAGGAAAAAAAGTAATATTAAATACTGTAGCTACATTTTTGACGACCGATTTGGCGCAGGGGTAGGATACCTGCCTTCTGCGCCAGTGGTCTCGGGTTCGATCCCCGAATAGACAAATATTTGTGTGCATGAACATGTCTATTTGTCTTGGTCTGGGTGTTTTCTATGTAGGTATATTAAGTATGTATTTACAAACAAAAAGTATGTACTTATGTATATATTTCTCCGTTATCAAGTTTTCCATGACACAGTTAATGAAATTCTCATGGGCATTGATAATTGGTGTGATTGTACAAAAATATTTATTTATTTATTTATTTCCTTTTCTATACACAATGAGGTAACGAAAATGGGACAAGAAAAAGTGACACAGACGAAGCAGCGGGCGAACGCTACTTATACACTTAACTTATTATAGTATTACAATTTTATATTACTTATGCTAAAATCACCAAAACGGCTCCATATTTTTATTACTTATGTACAAAAAGGTCTCCACGGTTAGAGAAAGGAAAATTAATATTCTCTACGAGAGCAACATTAAATACGGAAAACGTTATAATTTAGGACGGAAAAGCTGTTCGCTTATCTTGTCAAGTTAGTACTTGTCACTTGTATATTATTTTATTTGCTTACGTACTTATTACAGAAATATATGCAAAACACCGCGCAGCTGCCGCCCGCCGGTTCCCGCACTTGCCAAAGAAAATCCTTTGCATACACCACAGTATGTGGTGTTTTAATCGCGATTTTTCAACACACTTGCTCATAAAGTGAGCCTTATTACATCGATCTTAGGGCCATAAACCGAACTATAACCCACGCGTGCATAATAATATTACAGTACTAGTTGCGTAATAGAATTATCCCTACAAAGTTAAGTAAGTACCTAACTGCAAATTATATGCGAGTAAACAGAGACTTTTCAATTTAACCGGGTAATACAGTATCCCTACAAAGTTAAGTTAGTACCTAACTGCAAGTTATATGCGAGTCAACAGAGCATTCTCAATTTCAGCGGGTAATAGATACAGTTCTTTTTTTGTAACAACAAAGAGGTTTTATACGGCTGAAAATCCATTTACGTTTTTAGAATAAATAAATTTGTCCTTAATTAAGACAAAAAACATAATTAAGTATATTATTATCAAATTATTTATAATTCACAATAATTTGTTATAAAACATTTGCATTTTGTCACTATTATTATACTTAATTATTTTGAAGTAGGCTGTATGGCTGTATGTAATCAATCACCTCACATTTGGCGCGTGCAAAAAAAAAACTTGCGCGCTTTTTCCCTTATTTAATATTAGGTTAATACAATACAATATTTGTATGCAATAAATGTTTGTTTTTCCTCGCAAGTGTGTTGAAAAAGTGTGTATGAAACTCGTGAGCAACTTACTCACTAGACACTCGACTGATTTACGCCCTCGCCTGCGGCTCGGGCTGCATGCAACCCACAGCCTCGTGTATAATGAGCAACCTAAGCTCACTTGTATCATAATATACTATTGTATAACATGAAAGCTCATGGTAGGTAGCCTAGGTAGGTATGTAGTTTTCGTAAAATACAATCTACAGCTCGTATTCTCGGCATTGCAGAAACAGTTCTAACATTTATTGGAACCGCCAATATAGAACTATGTCTGCATATCTGATATGCGATGGACCCTAGAGAAATAACTGAAGTGGTGAGCCTCCTATATTCGATAAAGTTGTAAGTTAGAGCTAAGCCAATTTATATATTTCAGCCTATATTATCTCTGCTTCTTATCTTAATTGAATCTGTTTGCTTACACGCATATATTTACGTTTTGCTCCTTTCAAAGGCTACGTAAAGATTTTTTTTGAAGTAAAAGCTTCTTTAGCGGCATTGTGCACTTTTTGTGATAGGTAAAAAATGGTAAACTCGCGTCAGGACACGTGACCGTCAGATCGAAAATTCGTAAGACGAACACGTGAACTGATCGAAAAACTGTTACAATATCATTAGAATACGAAGGCAAATTTCGCCACCGTTTCCAAAGTGTATGAGCTCAGCAGGTTTGAAAACGGGCGGCGCTGAAGCCAGAAGACCTCGGTTCAAATCTAGTCGGTATTTTTGTCTTTTTCTGTCAAATTCATTTTTTTTGCGAATAAGTCTAGTCACTTTTCACTTCTGCCGGCACTCCCGGAGGGTGCCCGGAATCCTCTATCACTGAGGATTCCGGGCACCTTTTTTTAATTTGCTGCTAACCGTACATATTTTTTTATTCAAAACGGGATTTACCTGATGTTCAAACGGTATATGAACGATAAGTAATAGAACTTGTTCTATTATTTATTCTGTGACTAGACTTCCGGCCGCGGCTTCGCCCGCGTGGACTACACGACGCTATCACATTAGTAGTATTTTTTTTACTCTGTGACGTTATTCCGCGGGAATGTGCGGGAATTCATCTTAATCGATTGTTAAACATTTGTAAAAATGTTTCTTTCGAATGAGAGGGTTTCCTCACATTGATGAAGCAACGCTGGCCTACAGCGTAACAGGTGATAGCAAAATTCTACGAGTCGTGTAAGCCTTTCGGTAGCTTAGTTGGTCAGATCATCGGGCTGAATTACCGGAGGCGCGGGTTCGAATCCCGCCTGAAAGCTACTTATAAGGCTTGTGGTTTTTTACTATCACATTTTTCCTATACTTACAAAATAGCGTTGTGAATGCATAAAAATAATTTTAATCTCAATCTTCCAAGATGTTCTTGCTCATCCCGCTTCGTGACTTCCTGACAGATTTTAAGCTCTACTATGACGTAAGTGAGCACGTGACAAGTTGCGCGCGTATTGAATGAATTGGCAGTAGACACAAACACATTTTTAGAAGATAGAGGAAATAAATTTTTTTTTTTTGAAAATTTAACCCCTATCGAATATGTTTGGAATCAAGTCTACCTACTCTCGATTCTGACAAACAATTTTCTCAGTTTCGGTTAAGGTCACAGCACATACATCAACTCGGAAAGGGATCGTAAACGTATCAACTTGAGCGGTTCAGTATTCTTTGTATGAAACCCCCTACTGCAAAGCACACTAATCGGAATCGTAACGTAATAGCCTCGCCTCGGGACCAGCTCACGAACAGCTTTGCGGGTCGCTCAACTTGCTATCCCCGCGCTTACCGCTAGTCGCCCACGCGCTCACGTCTCTCCGTACCCGAGCTTACGGCTCTACGCACAGTGGTCTGAAAATGAAAATGAACATCATTTTTTTTATATATTTTTTTTCTCGTTTATTTGTAATTTTTTTATTTTTTTATTTTTTTTTATCATTTTTTTCTCTCATTTTATATGGAACCACTGTGCGGCGAGCCGTAAGCGCGGCGTCGCCTAGCCGTAGCCGAGCCGACGTACCGACGCTGATCCGGTTTGGTTACGTGCTTGCGTTAGGTTGACGCCTGGTTGACGGCGAGGCGAAAGGCGATACGGTGTCGATCCCTTTCCGAGTTGATGTAATGTGCTGTGACTTTTAAAGTACACTTTGTATATCTATCCGTTATCTAGTTTCCATAACAAAGTTCATAATGAAATTTACCTTGGACGAGATACTTGTTGTAATTGTTAGAAAATCAATAATATTACATTCAGCTTTATGTCTCTAGATACGAATTTCCCGGCCAAACCAGGGGCCGTACGGCGATCGCTCCGATAATCGGAAATCTGCCGGGCTTCAAATTAAAACAGATAAATCGAGCCTCAATCAGGCCAAAATTGCAAACAAAGATTCATGATGTCCCAGCAACATCGATATCTTCCAAATAACTTCGGCAAATAGTACACTAAGAAATTAGGTTCTTCGTAATTTATGTTTTAAGATGAAGCCCGGCATCGTTCTGATTATCGGAAAGTTCGCCGGTAGGGCCCCTGTTTGGAAATGCAATGTATAGGAACAGTTGAAGCAGACCTCAATTTATTACCATATACTGTACTGTGACGCGCTTAATATAATATGGAGCACGTAGGTATGCATTGAATAGGTTATTGCTGACTCCACAGAACACCTGTGACATATTTCGTACAGTCAAAGAATTTAATTTACTACCCATTTCGTTGTTCACACTGCATTGAGGTCAAAAATTCCATTTCAATATTAGTATAGATACCTAAGCCAATACGTATTATTTGTCAAATATTGTCGTAATTTGTCAGAAATTGAATAAATCTTTTAGAAATAATATTGTTTTGGATTGGAAGTCGAAGTTTTGGATGTTTGATACTCACTCACACCCAAATATGGAGCACCTTTAGAAACTAGGCAATACAAGTGCACTAAGCACAAGTCCTACGACCAACCAAACCGAATACAATATGTACCCCCACTGGTAATAGAACACGGGACCTCTAGGTCTGTAACCGGTTGTGTGACCCACTAGACCACAGACGCGGCTGAAAGAGGCGTTTGCTTCTGTAAGGTGCAGTAGTTTTGAATAAATAAAGAGTTCATAGAACAAACCGCTCAACTTTAAAACAGTACTGCTATCAGAAGCTATTATCTTGCCACATAAAAGTTCCAAGCCGGCAGCTGTTTTATAGACCGAAGTTCTCAACATTTTAAACTGTCTGTGAAATCGCGAAGATCTTACTGGACAAAAGCTGTTGTTCTCGTAAAAGGTTTACGACACCCGACAGAAATAATAAACTTGGTGCAGGCTATATAGGTACGTATAGGTACTTTTTTTTTGTAAATTTTGATGTACACCCGAACGTCGACGATTCGATCAAAATAAAATAAGGTTGAAAATCAAAGTTGTTGACATTGACACTGACCTTTATAGTTTTGACGCTTTCAAACAAATTATGAGCAAAATGGGGCACGATTCGGTTGGTTCGTCTGTACCTACAGGTACATAAAAATGAGTGAAGTTCGCCTTTTTAAATCGTGTTATTTTAAAGGTATTGTTAAGAAAATCTTTTTTATTTTAAATAAAATAAAAACGCGCTTTGTTTTTTATGGATATCCCGACTTGAGATGTAAGTGCCCAAGACGCTTGAAAAAGTACTAAAATGTAGGAAAATCAAAAAATCATAAAACTGAAATTTTTTAGAAGGTCTTTTCTTTTAATTATTTTATTTAAACTTTATTGCACAAAATAGTACAAATGGCGGACTTAATGCCATGAGGCATTCTCTACCAGACAACCAGAGAGCTGGGTACTGAGATTATCAGAAGAGTTACGAAAATTTGAAAAGAGAATAATTAAAAAGTGAAAGTGTGTTTGTTTATTTGCCCCCTTTTCACGCTAAAACGGAGCAACGGATCGACGTGGTTTTCCGTATAGAGATAGTTTGGGAGCTGGAGAGTGACAAAGGGTAGCATTTATCCCGGAAAAACATCACATTCCCGCGGGGTAACGTCGTGTAAACCACGCGGGCGGTAGGCTAGTAGAAAAAAGATATTGATAATAACAACATTCTTTATTTACATAAGAATTTTTATTTTGCGGTAGCTAATAATTTTCTAGAAACTATTTTAAAATTTAATACAGTAGAACGACAATAATAGCATAATTTTATTGCACTATAGGAAAATTTAAAATTAATATCACAAAGTTTCACTAAGTAACATTTTTAACGATTTTTTATTGCTTTAAACATTTAAGAAATGCAAATAATAAATAAATTAAGTAAGTAGTAAGGTTTCAATACTTGTACAGCAAGGACCAACGATTTAGCGAAGGAGCTAGAGATCGAATAACTTTTTGGTTAAATACCCATCCCGTGACCGACCATTGCGAAAGTTGCTTAACCGCAACAATCGCAGCAACCCAGGAGTAAAAAGACATGAAACGAACCTATTTTCACTTTACTTCGCTCCCATAGGAATAGGATGTAAGTATCGATTTATGTGTATTTAAATAACTAATATTATGCAAGGATGCAAATTGCAATCCGATGGCCACAGACACGTCATTTGATGTTTATTCTGCTTGGTGGTAGGACTTGTTTGAAGTCCGCCGCCGCTAATTACCACCATCTTATAAAAATCTGACGCCGTAACAATGATGTTTTCAGCATTAAGGCTATTGCGGCGATCAAACTCAGAATTTTCAATGTTTTTAAATTAAATTTCCTGACAAAGTATCATTGCTAGGCCTTTCAAAATATTATATGTGATAGATCTTTTCTTTATGAAGGGAAGTTACTAAAATTTATTTGAATCAAATAAATACAATGTACAAAAAAAAAATATTTTCAAGACCCCTTTTTTCCGTCTTAAACTCAATTATCTCAATAACTAGTTGAGTAATCAAGCTAATTTTTTTTGTGTAAGTAGTTCTTAGTCATATCTAGGGAAGTTACTAAAATTTTTTTTTGTTATATTTATAGTCAATAACTAGTATCCCAAAATGCATCGTGCACCGTTTCGCAGCATAATTGTTCAGTCTCCGCCTGGTATTGGCGGCATTTGGACGTGGAGACTGTATCGCTCCGATTGCGCCAAAATTGAAAAAAAAACTCACACTAGGATCCTAATTTTTTTCAATGATGCTTATTTTGCTAGGAAATATTGAAATAGCGCTTCAGGATTGGGTATAGATGAGTACTTTGCCATTTATTGCATAACCATAGACCTATGTAACCTAGGACAAGTTATTTTACTCATTACTTAAAGCAAACATCAATAGTTTGAAATAAAAGTGACGGATAATATTGCCTAAGATACTTAAGAGCCCATAAAAGTAATACCTATTTGAGTACCAATATTTTGTTGTGTTGTAGGTACATAATTAGTCTAAGTTTCTAACTTCTACTACTGTATATTAAATTTATGTTCGTTTTAGGTTCCTTAATTTATTTTTTTATTTTTATTTCTTAAGTCAAGTTGAATAAAGATATTTTTTATTTTATTATTTTATCCTTCAGGTCGTAAGGCTTGGCACATAATTAGGTCCTCCGTATTGCACCACTTACTGTCTTCACGCACTGGTGATCTATGTGATCACTGGCAAAGATTAGATCAGGGTTTAAACCCCTTTTCCAGCGACCGCTGTTGAATGATGACGGAAGTTTTGGATCATGGATCAAAGATAGTAGGTATGTGTCCATCAACCCATTCTTCAACCTTCACTCCGTTGTCATCACTGGTTCTGTATCCCCAGTTCTCGCTATGGCTATTAAAATTACCAAGAACGAATCTAACATGATGGGCGTTAAAGTTCGGCGGACAGCTGAAGTAATACGGTGCATTGGGAGGTTTGTAGACTGAAGTGACCGTACAGTTACTAAGTTCGGTAGTAAGGATCTCTATGTTACTGGTGTTAGTCTGATACACAGTGCGTACCTCTTTATCTGGCCTGGCGAATAAGCACTCCCATACTGTCGATGGGGGATTTCAGCCCCCATCGACAGTATGGACAGTTTCATCCCCTGAGTCACTTGTCAGGTATGCTTTAACGAGTGTGCATCTGAGTTGCATAACCTCATTCCGCCCTCTCCTTTAAACTCACGCTCAGAGAATTAAGTACTCCTTCATCATGCCTGGAATACCGCCGGTTTCTGTTTGCCCGAGTACTTACAACCCAAACCTCTTAAAGTTGCAAGTGAATAGGCATCTTCTGGGTGAATCTATTCACACAAAATTTTATTCAAGTACTATAACCAACCACATTATAAAACTGGCAAGTTTACATTAGTAAACAAAGTATCAATTATTTCAGTTGCGCTACATTTTGTTTAAACAAATTCGACGATCTCCGTGGCCGATTGGTGTACGCACCGGTTTTCTAGGTGCCACTATCTCTGAGGTCCCGGGTTCGATTCTCGGACGGGTAAATGTCGAAAACTAACTTTTAGATATTTTCTTGTATCTGGGTGTATGTGATCGTTGCTTCCAATTTTCAATGACACAAGTTATTGTATTATTTGATATTATCATTTTTGGTATTGGAATAATATGTATTTTATTTTATTTTTTTGTACTTAAACAATATTTTAATTTAAGTGTTTTTTTTATATATTGATTTATATTATAGATTGATAGCGTGATTTCATATAAACGGTATACTTATTCAAATATTGATTAACTAAGTAGATTTATTTTGTAAAAAAGTATTGGATGATGGGCTAGTATGAGTTATTTATATTTTTTCATATTAAATTATAAGTTTTATTAATTTGATTGGAATAAATCTAAAAATGTACCTACTGGTTAGCGCAGTATACATTATTTATTTTTTTCAGTGTAATTTGTAGCAAATGTTGTAGTTTTGCCTGCGAAGATCATTTCGATTATGGATATATTATCGAAATGATCTAGAGATAGAAAATAAATATAAATAGCTGCTGCTGTGTTCTGCATTTTGAAGAATCGTTTGAAGTGACTATCCTTGTTAAAAAAAGCTTTTTTTACTACATAGGTACGAATAATATCTAAGATCTACTTATCCTACAAACCGACGTTTACAATAAATATTCATAATAATTCTTCTTGTATTCTACATAATATAATTTCCTTAGTAAAAGCGCACATAGGTGATATTTTAGATGTAAATAGAATGCGCGCTGCATGCCGCGTCTACACGTATTTCTCAGTCTACGAGAGTGCCGCGGCCGGAGTCTTACCGATCCCAGCACCCCCTCGCTTGTGTAAGCAACGGCCATCGACGATATTTTTTTTACCTATGCTATATCCTTAAGAACACAGCACATTACATCAACTCGGAAAGGGATCGACACCGTATCGCCTTTCGCCTCGCCGTCAACCAGGCGTCAACCTAACGCAAGCACGTAACCAAACCGGATCAGCGTCGGTACTTCGGCTCGGCTACGGCTAGGCGACGCCGCGCTTACGGCTAGGCGACGCTGCGCTTACGGCTCGCCGCACAGTGGTTCCATATATATATATATATAAAGAAAAAAAAGAATGAGAAAAAAAATATATAAAAAAAAAATTACAAAATTTAAAAAAAACACAAAAAAATGAGAAAAAAAAAATTATGTTCATTTTCATTTTCAGACAACTGTGCGTAGAGCCGTAAGCTCGGGTACGGAGAGACGTGAGCGCGTGGACGACTAGCGGTAAGCGCGGGGATAGCAAGTTGAGCGACCCGCAAAGCGGTTCGTGAGCTGGGACCGTCACGAGGCGAGGCGATTACGTTACGATTCCGATTAGTGTGCTTTGCAGTAGGGGGTTTCATACAAAGAATACTGAACCGCTCGAGTTGATACGTTTACGATCCCTTTCCGAGTTAATGTATGTGCTGTGACCGTATGTTTGTTACTCAATCACTCCAAAACGGAATTGGCTGAAATTTGGGACACACATGCTTTGGAGCCTGTAGGCTACTTCTTACCCCAGAAAATGTCACATTCCCGCGGGATAACGTCGTGTACTCCACGCGGGCGAAGCCGCGGGCGGAAAGCTAGTCCTGCATAAATGGGGGTATGTGGATGGCTCGGAGTGCGAATGTGGAGAGCCTTCGCAGACAATGGCGTCTCTTCTAGAGTGTCCACTATCCCTATGCCCCTCTACGATCGATCATGGTATGGGTGGTCATGGTTGACGCACATTGAGCCAACCATATTCTACTTCCTACTAATAATATTATTATTATAAATAATGTGAAAGTTTAGATGTTTGGATGTTTGTTACTCAATCACGCCAAAACGGCTGAACGGATTTGGCTGAAGTTTGGGACACAGATACTTTGTAGCCTGGAGAGGAACATAGGCTAATTTTTATTCCAGAAAAAGTCACATTCCCGCGAGATAACGTCGTGAACTTTACGCGGGCGAAAAGCTAGTTATAATATAAATTGTGAGTCATCGACACGACGAAGAAGTAGAGCGGAGAGGCGGCGTTACAGCGGTAGATCTATGTGTTGCGAGCGGCTCTCGGCGCCCCCTAAAGGTCATAACCCACTTATACCGCACCGCTCCAACACCGCTCCAACCCAACACCGCTCTAAACGAAGGCGACAGCTAGCAGGCACCCAGCAGTCTACGCGGCGACAGCTAGCAGACTCCCAGCTGTCCACGCGTCGACTGCTATTCCCTCTATAAGTGCGCGGCGGCGACGACGGCGCGGCGACCGCTAGTAGTCAGCGCGCGGACCTCTATTTTATTTATTAAGTCCATATTTGGCTATTCATACTTTGGTTGGGTGGGAGTGGTGCGGTCTAAGTGGGCTATGACCTTAACACCCAGCGCCCAATTGCACCGGACTTCAGCACTATTATACGTAAAGCCGCCCCTTGTTATAGGTAGTCTGCCTGCCTAGCTGTTACCATCTTAACAACTGTTGCCTGTCTGAATATAGCCTAATGAACATAGTTTTACCAGCCTTGTTGTGTTGCGACAATTAGAAATAATATAACCGATAGATTATTTCGCAGTTATACGTAGTATGGATAACTTATAACTTTATTCGAGAACCAGGGGCCCTATCGGCGAACTTTCCGAACTTTGGAAATGTGCCGGGCTTCAACTTAAAACAGTTATATCGAAGTACGTAATTTGTTATTGTACTATTTGTTGAATTTATTTGGAAGATATCGATGTTCCTGGGACATCATAAATCGCTGTTTGCCATCTTGGCCTGATTGAGGCTCGATTTATCTGTTTTAATTTGAAGCCCGGCAGATTTCTGAAGTTCGGAGCGTTCGCCGGTACGGCCCCTGAAGCAGGGATGTTAAGGATATCCATATCCGTAACCGAAACTATCGGATATCCGAAATAAAAAAATATCCATATCCGTAACCGAAACCAAAATAAATGATTCGGATAATTTCGGATAGGGGTGGAGTCTAAAATATGAGATACGTTACGACAAGTTGTTAATAATTACTACTATGAGTAATTATTATTGGTCAGTACCTAATGTACTGACCAATAATAATTACTCATAGGCTGATTGTAGTACCTACCAAATGATGACCTATATATAAATAAAACCATTTTATTATTTATTTGTATGTTACTTTGAAATTCCTTAGAAGTCTAATATCCGTAACCGAAACTATCCGAAACTACCGGGTAATCCGAAATAATTTCATATCCGTATCAAAAACCGAAACCGATATAAAAAAATGCAATATCCGTATCCGTATCAATATCCGAAATTTCATACCCTGAAGGCGTAGCTCAACTTCTATCGTGATTGCTTTCAGTTTTGTGACAATAATTGTGACAATAAATATTTCTTATTTCTTATATTTCTTATTTCTATTTCTTATTTCTTAGTTTGTCATCCATTATCTACTTATTGTTAAAGCAGTTGCAAAAAAAATTGTATTACTGCAGCACTGCAATGGTTGTAAAACATTTTTCAAACGAAAAGCGACTGCGAGATTTTGAGTTAAATAATCTTAGGCTTAGGCTAAGAGGCTTAGTTTCAAAATACTTTTCGTTATTACCTAAAAGAAACTGGTAGACAAAAACAAGATTAATTTAGCCTCAATTTTATCTGTTTTTCAGGAGCCCAAGAGCGTTGTAATAAATCGTCTGCGTTACTTAGCATCGCTACCAGGGTAACATGAAAACGAAAAGTAGATCAGATAAGGCAATGTCTGCCTGCGAAATGTGGGGTTAACAAACACTGCAAAAACACTTTTAGGGAAATGCTGTTTCATTCTCTCTCAAATGGCATAAGTCCGGGGTCAATACCGCAATTACTCTTTCCGAACCCGATTTCGGGTATAAGAATGACTTTGCTCGAATTCGTACTCTGTGATTTTCGGGATAAGAAGTATGACGAACTGCAACTACTGAGAAACTGGCTATCTTATCTCTATACAACAATGCTGAAAGCATAGTTGGTAAGGCATCAAACGTTAATAAGTTGGTGGTAGCTGGCCAGGCGGACTTAGAACAAGTTCTACCACCAACCAAACCGAAAACAATATGTACCCCTTCACTGGGAATCAAACCCGGGACTTCTGGGTCTGATACCGGTGGTCTATATAATACCAGTTACCACTATGCTACACAGGCGGTATTCGCAAATTGTTTCCGCAATAGTGATGGTTACTTTCCACACAGTGTGGCAGATGTAACACATTTGCCGCCTGTATGCTACTTACGTGTTTAAATTTCGCTGCCGAAGTTAGTCAAGACCTTTATGAATTGAGCGTTTCATCATATTTTTGGTATTTTCATATTCGAGGTTTAAACACGTTTGCCGCCCTCTCAAATCTGCCGCTATGCTTCAGCCTACTCACTCAGCCTACAGTAAATCCACCACTGGTTCCCACACAAGTAGTAAAACTGGACAATTGATGTAGGCCTACGCAAACTTTTGCCCTTAGAAAATAAGGTTGAAACTTTGTTATGTCGGCAATAAAGATCATATAATATGCCCACGCCATCAAGTGAGAAAGGATTTTCTTTATATAGCCTGTAGGTACTCGTATACCCCAATCTGCATGATTATTTTCACTTTAACTTGATGAACATCCTTGATTTTTGGGTATAAGTTAGAATAATATTTTCAAAGTTGAAGCTGTTTTTCTGTAAACACTAACAGAAACGATAAGATACAGATTTATATTGATATTTATTTTTTCATAATTCTACTAATACTAAAAATGTGAAAGTTTAGATGTTTAGATGTTTGGAAGTTTGTTACTCAATGACGCCTACGCGTCGTACGTCGTCGTCGTCGTACGTTAAGCAACTTTTGCAATGGTCGATTACGGGATGATTGACCAAAAACTTATTATCTCAAGCTTCTCCATGCTTCGGAAGGCACGTTAAGCCGTTGCTCCCGGCTGCGTTTGCAGTCGTTCAAACCAACCATCCGCATTAGGCCCGCGTGGTGGGTCATGGCCCATCCTCCTTATCCATCCATATGGAAGCCCTGTAGCCCAGCAATGGGGACTTATAAGGGCTGATGCTGATGATGATTGTATCTATACTAATATTATAAAGAGGAAATATTTGATAGTTTGTTTACTTGTTTGTTTGCATCAAATAGGCTCCGAAACTAATGGACCAATTTCCAAAACTCTTTGACCATTATAAAGCTACATTATTCCCGAGTGACATAGGATATATTTTTTCCAGATATTTTCCACGGAAACGGGTACCACGCGGATAAAACTGCGAGGATCCGCTAGAATTATTTAAAAAAAGAAACCGCTAAATTCACACACAACAAACAAACAACAAATTAAACACATAACATGACATATGAAATAATTTCAGGCTATTAAGACACGTACACACTATCGATCGTCTTTATAACTTATTCAGGCTCGCGGCTTTAGGAGTCACGTGGTCGTAAACAAGTTATCCTTAAAATAGATTAGCTGAGGTGGAAATAAGTAATGAGGAGCTTTTTTGATGGAAATAGTGAAAGTAACGTTACGTATCCAATGAACATGGGACTTAACCATTTCACGTAGCTTATGTAATAATCATAGCTAAGTAACCTGGTAAATAATCGTAGTTTGTTACACAAGGGACGTAAGCGAGCTATTACAGAACAAGATCCAATTTGGCGACCGTGCGAGCACAGGTCGCAAAGGGAGCTAATGGATCGAGTGCACCCGAGATATTTAGACAAATTTATTTCCAAAAAGTTGTAAATGTACTTATTTAAAAAAAATTAATACAGTCGTCGCAAGCGAACAAACATTTAATTCGATGAAATGCCGCTATTTTTATTGTTTTCTACAGTAAATAGTTTTCTTCTCATTTTACGAAATAGTAGTTTGCTACAAAAGGGACGTAAGCGAGCTATTACAGAACAAGATCCAATTTGGCGACCGTGCGAGCGCAGCTCGCAAAGGGAGCTAATGGATCGAGTGCACCCGAGATAGGTATTTAGACGCGAATATAGTTCGAGGGTGTGATAGCTACTTACAACCGAGGTAAGCATTCTACTTTACATCATTCATGCGAGGTAAATAATACATTTTGATTGGTAGGTATGACAAAATGATTCTTTTATAAGAGAGAAAATATTTATTCAAATTTATTTCCAAAAACTTGTAAATTTACTTATTTTAAAATTTAATACAGTCGTCGCAAGTGAACAAACATTTAATTCGATGAAATGCCGCCATTTTCATTGTTTTCTACCTTCGAGCAACGCGGGTCTTCCGTCCCGGAAGAGGGCCCGCGTTGCTCGAAGTTTTCTACAGTAAATAGTTTTCTTATCATTTTATGAAAAAAATATAGTTTGACGAAGGAGTTTCACCTGCTTGAATTGCAAAGTAATTTGAAAATGGAACGTTCTATCTAAACAATACACTGTGTTGCACATGCCAACTTACACAGCCTCTTACCATACCTACTAGTAAATCCTAGTTACCGAGCAGTATAATGTAAATAAATAAATACCTCACCAGCTGCCTGATTCACGAACCGTCGAAACGCTCCCGACAGCCGAGTGTATGCCCTGTCTCTGTCACTCACTATAGAATAGACAAAGACAAAGTACAGAATTTGAATCCGATTCCGTTCCCGAGACGGTTCGTGAAAATAATATTAGCTTAAGAACTTGTGTTACGGAATTCAGAATACATATACAGATAGATAGATAGATAATAGATAATAGATAATACACAGAAGAGGTATAGGAAAACATGTGTTTTTTTTCGCGATTTCAAATTTGATTCCATAATAAAAGTTGTTTGTTTTCATGAGTAGAATAATCCCTAAAATTATCCGGGTTGAAAAAAATTTACCGTGTAACATAATAGATAAAATAGCCAGTGTTATTTGGGGTGAGATAACGTTTCTAATTATACCTCATACATTTAAGGTTATGGTGTAATAAAGAAATTCAACACATACATACATTAACCCTTAACACAATACACTCCTTTTTTGGGCAGTCGTGTTAAAATATAAAAATAGTACCTCTTTCTGGTTCTGGAAAACTAAACAACAAAATTTTTAAAAATGGAAACTGAAGTAGGTATTTTAGAAAAAAAACCACCCGTCTCACAAGTCTCACAACTAAGCTCCGATGGGACCATACCACTTTCAATAATAACAATTGCATTGTGAATGCAAGAAAGTAAAAATTAGACTAACAAAATTTTATTTTAAATCGACAATGAATTTTAGCCCTTAGATTTAGCCCTTCCGCAGTGTCGGACTTAACAGTTACCATTAATTTGGTCCCGGATATGGACACATTTATCCTAATTAAGTTTAAATTAGCCGAGTCGTTTGTAGCTACAGTACGGAAAATAAAATGAACATTGTAAAGAGTTTCCATATAACTTTAAGATTTGTTTGTACATATTAAAATTCAATGACAGATAGAAACAAAAATAACTTAGGTAATAAAAGCACTTCTTTTTCAGTTTTTGGTTACAAAATAGATTGTCAGTGAATTATAAGTCATTGAGAGCTGAAAATTAATACCAAACCCAAAACAAAATAAATTTAACTACATATAAGTACCTAAGACTTTAAACTGTAACGTGGTTAAGCTCATACATTCATTTGGATGGGTTTAACTAAGCATTGTATATTAAATAGTATAAAATTATCTTCGCATTTGAAAATCACCAAAAGAAAGAGACAATTCAATTATAACTCAATTTTTGTTCCAAACAGGGCCCATAATTGTACCTACAATTTTATGTAACACCTGTAACACTATTATAAAGAGTTAAAAACAAGAGTAAAAATAAAAAATTAATAAAATAAAAATGTTTTTATTAACATCAATTCTTAATTTCTTATAACTAATAAATAACAGATAATCAACCCATGTAAGCAATGTTTTTGAAAAATGCTCGTATTAAGGTTGCATTATTATGTAGTACATAATTATTATTATGTACTTACAGCTTGACGTTTCGGCTGTGTTGCTACAGCTGGTTGAGTCCCGTTACTCTTGTTTTTAAATGTAATGGAACGCGAAAGTTTAAAATCTTATGCAATAAAGATATTGAGTATTATTTGTTTAAGAATGCGCAGATTATTTACAAGCTGTCAACGTATGATTCAAAAGCGCAAAGGAATGTCAATCAAACCTCGTATTAATAAGGCTTTTTCGAAACAATATATTATACATTAACCAGCTATTTCACATTTGCTGACTGCTCCTGAAAATGTCACTCAAACTCTGAACGGGCGAAGCGATATTGCTCGTAAACAATTGAAATGAGCTTATCGTAAAACGAGCATGACGAAACTTAGGGCAGCACACCATCTAGAGTACGATACGACGAGCTAGCTAGACAACACGTTATTTATCTTATTGTAAGTGTTTTGATTTAATTTTCCTTGCTGATAGCAGAATCCCTCGTAATATTCCACGAAGCTCGTAGTCATAATATTATTTATTTCTAATAACATCTTGAACCAATTTAGACTAATGGAACACCGCTCCACGAGGAATAAGCCACCAGGGTGCCTACCATCAACTCTTATTGCGGTTTTGTTTCAGGACCTAAACTGATCTGCTTCGCTTATTCGTACCACGACAGCTTAATATCAATGACAGCGATTCAGTGATCATTCAATGACATTTCACAGCCGCTGAGCTGTCATCAACTCTTATTTGACTTATAACTCGGCCAAGCTAACATGACTCCTGCAGGTTATACCCGTCCCTTTCACTCTCCGTGCATGAAAGAATCGAGTAAAAGAGACGGGTAGAATAAATAAGGACACAAATCGTTCGGTCATAGTACGAAAGAAAGCAATTCATTTTAGGAACCTATTCTGCATCGCGCTATTTTTGAATCGCTGTCTGAAACTTGGTGGTAGACACCCTGCTCTCTAAATCGCAAACTCTAAAAGCGAAATCTGTATGCATTGTCTAGGACGTTCGCTCACTTTAGAATAGACAAACAGCTATAGATAATAGATAAATGACAAAGCACTGAATTTGAATCAGTCGAACGTTTGTAAATCAGGGGGCAGATATTTGACAGTCTCAACTCAACAAAATAACGTTTAATAACGTACGTTAAGAAGCCCATACCTAGCCCATGTAGCACTAAATTTATTCATCATCATCATCATCAGACATTACAAGTCGCCACTGCTGGGGGTACAGCCTTCCTTATAGAATTATAAGGAAAATGGACTGTGACATCATGACCCACCACGCGGGCCCAGTGCGGATTGGTGGGTATTAACGTCTGGAAACGCGCGGAGGAGCTGGAGATAATATATTTTTGGTGAACCATCTCGTGAATGAAAATTACGAAAGTTGCTTAAGTCCAACGGTCGTAGCTGCTTACTACTGCGCCACGGGCTCGTGATCGTGATACATCACTAGCACGAAATATCACATCTCCTGATGGAATGTTAACCTAAGTATGAACACATTTCAACCTAAATCACGTACGCAGGTAATGAGAACTGAGAGGGCTTACTGCCGTTGTACCTAGCTATAAAGTATACTTTACTGTATTATACTTTAGGTGTAGTAGTAACTGTAGTAACTGAATGATGATTCATGGAATTCATGAAATACAGGAATAAAAAGTCTTTTACAAGCTTCGGATTTCAGCACCAATCAAGTACAGTAATCATGAAAGGAAAGCTCAATCATGACGCTTCTTAAAAATATAAGCGAAAACGTTTACGGTACGAATACGACACAATAAAAGTTATTGTAAGTATTTTATAAAATTCATCAAAAAAATTGAAATTTCAAGCTTACTTCAGAATAAAAAAAAACCCTTCCCACACCCTGCCCGAACAAACAATCATTTGTGTTTGTATCGTGTCTGTATGTTGTCTTAGAATTAAGTATACACACACTTACACACACTTAAACTTCTCTATTCTATCCTTTTCATGCCTACTTCCCCTCCTTATCTTAAAGACTGCTTCTCCTTTCACTCTTCATCTACGTCATGTACTTTGCGTTCCTCATCTAACCTCACCCTTGAAATTCCACGTCATTCTTCCGACTTTTTTTCCTACTATTTATCTGTCCATGCTGTCCGTTTGTGGAACGCGCTTCCTGAAGGTATCAGAAAGGCTCGGACTCTAAAATCCTTTAGAGATCAAGTTAGAAGTCATTTCCTCTCCCTTACTCATTAAAGTTTATGTATTATCTTATTTTTCTCTATTTGTCATTCTAGACTTATTCTATCCTTTTTATGCACCCTCTCCCCTCTGTTCTTTTGATTTATTTTTTTCTTTCGCCCAAGGTTGCCTGGAAGAGATTGCTATTTAGCAATAAGGCCGCCTGTTGTCTGTTTTCTCATAACTATGTCTCTTTGTGTTATTGTTTCTTTCTTTGTGTGCAATAAAGCTTTTTTTATTATTTATTTATTAAAGTATATGTATCACACAGGTGATATGTATAGTCAGGGACAAATTCGGTGAACCAGTTCATGCTTCTTTTCGTGTGGCTGGGGTCTCACATTCCGCCTGCAGTCCTTATCCCTAATTGCTTATGGATTGTACTGTACTACCCCTAGTTTAATAGATAATTAAATAGTTAAAGGGTCTGCGCGTGAATGGCGAGGCACCAGTCACACGAAAAGAAGTAAGAAGTGGTTCACCAAATTTGTCCCTGAGTGTACATATATTTAATTCTAAGAAAACACATAGACACGATACAAACACAATAATCAAAAATTGTCATCAAATGATTGTTTGTTCGGGCAGGCAGTAAGCTTGAAATTTCATTTTTTCTGATGAATTCTATAAAATACAATAATTTTTATTGTGTCGTAATACGTACCGTAACCATTATCGCTTATATAAGAAGCGTCCTGTAAGCTTTCCTTTCATAAATAAGAAAGAAAATGCTTTTAGTTTAGGCTTAGTCTAAAAAACGATCTCCATCAAGCCACACATGTACCCCGAATTCCGAAACAATGTCCTTCCGAGATGTCCGACATTTTTTACAGGACTGGACAGGGTCGGACGGACGCATATGTTAACAAAGGCTTCAAGCTTAACCCTTGCCCCTCTAGATTGTTGACTGACATTAATTTATTAGAGTAAGTAGTACCACCACTTGAGTATAATGACACAGGGTAGGTTTCGATAAACGCGTAGTGGAATATTAGGTATCGTCTATTTTAAAAATAATTTTCAACACACTTGCTCATAAAGTGAGCCTTATTACATCGATCTTAGGGCCATAAACCGAACTATAACACACGCGTGCATAATAATATTACAGTACTAGTTGCGTAATAGAATTATCCCTACAAAGTTAAGTAAGTACCTAACTGCAAATTATATGCGAGTAAACAGAGACTTTTCAATTTAACCGGGTAATACAGTATCCCTACAAAGTTAAGTTAGTACCTAACTGCAAGTTATATGCGAGTCAACAGAGCATTTTCAATTTCAGCGGGTAATAGATACAGTTCTTTTTTCGTAACAACAAAGAGGTTTTATACGGCTGAAAATCCATTTACGTTGTATGTAACCAACCACCTTACATTTGGCGCGAGCAAAAAAAAAACTTGCGCGCATTTTCCCTTAGCTAATATTAGGTTAATACAATATGTATGCAATAAATGTTTGTTTTTCCTCGCAAGTGTGTTGAAAAAGTGCGTATGAAACTCGTGAGCAACTTACTCATTAGACACTCGGCTGATTTACGCCCTTGCCTGGGGCTCGGGCTGCAACCCACAGCCTCGTGTATAATGAGCAACCTTAGCTCACTTGTATCATAATATACTATTGTTGTTTGCGTTTTTAACTCCCGACTGGAAAAGTAATATAATTAAGTTTGACGTGTCTGTGTATCTGTCTGTCTGTCTGTGGCTTCGTAGCTCTTTTTTTTTATCCACAACGGGTTAGCACTTAGCCTTCATCATACCTGATGTTAAGTGGCTATAAGGCTGAAGGTGGAACTGGCTATCTTATCTGTTACTGCCGGAACGCAATAATGCTGAAAACATCATTGTTATGGCTTCAGACTTAGGATAAGACGGTGGTAGCTAGCCAGGTGGACTAAGAACAAGTCCTACCACCAACCAAACCGAATACATTATGTATCCCCACTGGGAATTGAACCCGGGACCTCTTGGTCTGAAATCGGTGGTGTGAACCACTAGACCACAGAGGCGGTAAAAGCTCTTAAATTAATGTACCGATTTTGACGTGATTAAGATGGTTCTTAGCTACAATTTGTGAAGATCAGCTGCCGGCGAACTTTCCGATAATCGGAACGATGCCGGGCTGACTTAAAACATAAATTACGAAGTCCCTTTTTTTTTCTTATTGTACTACTTGCCGAAGTTATGTGGAAGATGTTCCTGGGACATCATGAATCGTTGTTTGCCATTTTGGCCTGACGGGGCACGATTCATCTGTTTTAATTCCAGATGCCCGGCAGATTCCCGATTTTCGGAGCGTTCGCTGGTACGGCCCCTGGTCAGGCGTTTCAAGGTTATCAGCTCGTTTTGTTAGTTTGTAGAAGTATTAGAAAAAAATCGACCCGTCTCACAACTAGCTCCAGTGGGACTCGAACCCACGACCTTTCACTGTCCGGGCGAATGCTCTGACCACTAAGCTACGGAGTCGTTAGGAGTCGCGTCGAATGTACCCAATGTGAATGCAAAAAAGTAACAAATAGTAGATTGTACAACAAGTGCATAAAACGTACCATTTTAGCCGAGACGTAGATAAAGTAGTGTATGAGACTGCACATAACTCGGTATTAAAACACGAGTGAAGGCGAGTTTTTTAAAAGTATTCCACGAGTGACCCCTCATTATGCGACAGTCACATAAACTACTATTTCCGGGCACTTAACTCGCCAAAACAAAGCTTCGGGCTTTTCCTTGTACTTACTTACTTTAAAGACATTATTGAAAACCTTCTTCCATAAAGATTCATCGAATACACTAACCACTTAACTAACACAAAAAGCCTATTTAAAAAAAACACAAGTGATAGACATTGAACGATAACCACTGAGTTTCCTACACCTCTCCTACTATTCGAAAATGCACGTTATTTATATTCAAATAAGACACATTTTCAGGTGTTTCAGTAAGTTCACGATTTGCTTACCGTACCGGCCATTAAAGTAAAATCAGGCTGTTCTGAGAAGTTAGCAAACTGCATGCTATCACGAAATGCATGCGAAAGTGTTGTATAGTTGCAGTGTAGACAGTGTTTAAAGGTAGAGCAAGTTTATGATGGTGAAGTTGGTTGTGTAAAGCCCCCAGTACAGGTTGGCCGATCATGGTCGGCGACCATGACCAATACATCGTACATTGACACTTTTGAACGAACAAGTTTAAAAAGGTTCTTTCAAAAGTGTCAATGTACGATGTATTGGTCATGGTCGCCGACCATGATCGGCCATCGTGTACTGGGGGCTTAACTTTGACGACCTCCGTGGCCGAGTGGTGTAAGCTCCGGTTGTCAAGGTGCCGCTATCTTTAGAGGTCCCGGGTTCGACTCCCGTTTGGGTAAATATTGAAAACGAACTTTTCAATATTTACTGGGGTCTGGGTGTGTGAGTTAATACGTTGTTTATAACTACCATAATAATAGGTGCTCAAGCTAGGTATTGTAACAATGTATCTGATGGTGTAATTTTTTTATATAATAATATAATGTTATGGCAAATTTACTATGGGGAAGTACAGTGGGCGAGTAGCGTCTCGAGCGCTACTCGCTGATCGGCTTGCACCACTGCACTGTACTTACCCACGGACTTCACGGTACTTATCTGCTTTGCTAACCACTAAAATATTGTGAATCGGGCATTAAATGCTTGTTTTTTTACGCTCGGTTACTTAATGGGTGACCGAAAAGTTTATTTTCTAGGGCTCGCAAATGCTATAGAAAGTGCGTTAAGAGACGTACTTTCTATAGACTTGTCTTTTGGTCTCAGCTGCATTCGTTAACTCGTCATCCTCCACTATACACGGTGGTAAGAGACGCGCTGGACCATAACCGGTGGAAGCAAAACATCCGCTTCAGATGCAACCCTGATGCTGACCACGATCCTCAGACATGAGGGACCGACCCCAGACAGAGACAGTCGTTAATATCTACCAACCCGCATCAGGTACTCTGGGTGGATTAGTGGTGCGTTCTCCTTATCCATCCATAAGAAAAGTCTGTGCTCCAACATTGAAATATCTGATAATGATTTTTGCAGCTTAGATATTTATCCTTTCTTCCCCCCTTCCCCCTACCCCCCACCCCCCACCCTTTACCTCCCAACTTGTCTCGTGAACGCAATCAACACGTCACTGGAGGCGCTGACGTATCTCAGATGAAATGCCTTCGTCTTGTTTGTTTGTAGTTATTGTAACTGCATTATTTGCAAGTTCCTCAGTAATTGAGAATTCCGGGAGTAGTACGCTTCCACCTTCAGCCTTATCATACTTAACATCAGGTTTGCTGAAGGCTACAGGTAAGTGCTAAACCGATGTGGAAAAAAAAGTCTACCAAATGTTTACCCGCCGTTGCTGCCATAAATTTAAATGCACGCACCATTAATAAATAAAACTCGGAAGCTCGGTGTTTTTGCAGTCACCACAACAGCATTAAACTGCCAGCCCGTTTATTCACTGCCGCTGGCGTGTAGTGGGTACAGTGATCTAGCATATTTTAAGAGTTTTTCTAGCATAAAGTTTTATGGTTCAAAATGTTTATCTACTTTCATAAAAATAAAAGTACTGGCCGCCCGCGACTTCGTTCGCGTGTTTCACCACTTGTCATACTTCGGTTCACACCGCAAGAGACGTTCGCACGCCTCCACTGACCTCTATTATTACACACTGGACAGGCTGTCTCCATACAAATGACAGCTAATATTGTGTGGCAATTTGAAGTGCTACTACGAGTGTCCGGAGACCTATTTTTGACATAATCATAACCACAGTCGACATAAGAACATTACTAATTTTAGTTACATGGACACTCGTATCTGCCTACAGTTTGCCCTACAGCGCCATAATGGCGATACTCAAATAGGCACAAAAATATTTTATGATAGCCAGTCCAGTGTGTAAATAATAGAGGTCAGTGCTTGCCTCTCTCCCCCTCTCTCTCTTCCAGTATGAAAATAGGCTCATGAGCTCGCCCGCTAACAGGCAGTGTGGCAGAAATAAACTCATGTTAGTAGCTATTTAAATGCTGATTATAACTTACACTACAAAATGCATATAATTATAGAATGCAATTTGCATTACAATATGAAGTGTGATTAAGATTAATTAGTTTGAGCTCTGGTTAAATACTTTTTCAAGGTTTTTCTGCTTGAAAATTCAATTTGAGCTAAAAAATGTACCTAAAAGTACCGAATACTTACCTTTTTAAATTAGCACAGAATTCTGTAAGCTTGTAGGCATCTTTATATAGGTAATAATAAACGTAAATATATTTGGAACAAAGTTTTACCTTCTATTAAAATCAAATTTGTGTGGTTGAAAGAAAAAGTACAACAGACCTTCCCTATGGATGGATAAGGAAAATGGGCTACGGACCACTATGTGAGCTCAATACGGATTGGGTATTAACGACTGTAAACGCAGATTGCCAGCCGAGCGCGCTAACTATTGCGCCACTGACTCAAGAAAAATAATTTAAAATATTATAAAATTATTTATTTATCCCTAATCCTGTACATACTGTAAGATATAATATGGTATGGATACGGTATTTGAAAGAACCATCTCTGTTGGTATATTGAATACGCGAGAATTCGAGTGTAAATTAAATTTGTTTCTGCTCTGTGTAAATTCTGACGCTGTATATTTACTCTGATTTTCCTCCCCTCCTAATGTTTTTTGTTTGTTGTTCTATTTAAGAGCGCAGAGTTCGTATTAAAAAAAAACCGTTTGTGATATTTTTCTTGGAAGGTTTTTGTTGTAACTTTTCGTCTTTAAAATTATGCTTTTCATTGTTAAGTTTTTAATAATTTTTCGCTATCTTCACTCATGATCATGATGTATAATCTACGTAGCACAATACCACACATTGTAGATAACCAATAAAGAGATAGGAGTACGAATGACAAGAAATTTGTATGTTGCTACAGTTCCATGGTTGTCGAGTGAGCGAGTATAAAAAAAACCGTTTGCTGTGCTGTGTTTCCGTTTGATCATGGCTATAAAAAATTATATCTACCTACTGAATGTGTTGTAAAAAAATCTAATTGTTGTTTTTTTTTCAGAAATGCCGTCCTAAAATTAAATTTTAGTTCTCAACATTAGTCAAATGTCAGTCAGTGTCAAGATGTGCAATTTCAATCAAAATAAAAATCCGTTTCAATCAAATCGAAATCATTGAATCAAATATAAAGTACCAGGATGTCTCAACTGAGTAGGTGGTCGAGACGCATCGCTACCATCACTTTACGCTAACACGAAACCAATTAATTTTCACTCGCGTTCAGGATATTGGCTGAAAGCACATTTCTCTACCGCTCATCATCATCATCATCATCATGTCAGCCGAACGACGCCCACTGCTGGGCATAGGCCTCCCCCAAGGATCTCCACAACGATCGGTCCTGCGCTGCCCGCATCCAGCGGCTTCCCGCGACCTTGACCAGATCGTCGGTCCACCTTGTAGGGGGCCTGCCCACGGAACGTCGTCCGGCACGCGGTCGCCATTCAAGAACCTTTCCGCCCCAACGGCCATCGGTTCTCCGCGCTATGTGTCCCGCCCACTGCCACTTTAATGCTGCAATCCTTCGAGCGATGTCGGTTGTTTTAGTTCTCCTGCGGATTTCATCATTTCTGATTCGATCGAGCAGGGAAATACCAAGCATCGCTCTCTCCATTGCTCGCTGGGTGACTTTGAGCCTTCTTATGAGACCCATAGTAAAAGACCACGTCTCACTTCCATAGGTCATTACTGGCAACACACACTGGTCAAAGACTTTCGTCTTGAGACATTGAGGTATTTCGGACGCGAATATATGTCGGAGCTTCCCAAACGCTGCCCATCCGAGCTGGATTCGACGAGAGATCTCTTTCTCAAAGTTGGACTTACCTAACTGGACCGTCTGTCCTAGGTAAACATAGTGGTCAACAACTTCGAGTGTAATGTTCCCAACATTAACTGGAGCGGGTGCAACATGGGCATTGGACATGATTTTCGTCTTGTCCATGTTCATCTTAAGACCCACTCTTTGCGAAGCATTACCGAGATCTTCGAGCATTGTGTTCAGGTCTTCCAAGGTCTCAGCCATAAGAACTACATCATCGGCAAACCGTAGATGTGTTAGGTACTCGCCATTGATGTTGATGCCGCATCCTTTCCAGTCCAGCAGCTTAAAAATATCCTCCAACGCAGCTGTGAACAGTTTGGGAGAGATGACATCTCCCTGTCTCACACCTCGCTGTAGTTGGATAGGATTAGAGCTCTGGTTCTGTAATCGGACCGACATGGTGGCGTTTTGGTATAGGTACCTCAGCACCTCGATATACCTGTAGTCTATTTGGCACCTCTGGAGAGACTGCACCACGGCCCAGGTCTCGATCGAATCAAAGGCTTTCTCATAGTCCACGAACGCCAAGCAAAGTGGCAAGTTATACTCTTCGGTCTTCTGTATAACTTGCCGCAGCGTATGAATGTGGTCTATGGTACTGTAGCCTTTCCGGAACCCGGCTTGTTCGGGAGGTTGGAAGTCGTCGAACCTGCGAGCGAGACGATTCGTAATGACTCTCGAAAACAACTTATAGATATGGCTCAGAAGCGAGATGGGTCTATAATTCTTCAAGAGAGTTTTATCACCCTTCTTGAAAAACATCATCACATCGCTTCTGCCCCATGCCTTTGGCGTTTTGCCCTCGAGGATGACAGAGTTGAAGAGCTTCTGGAGGACCTTAAGTATCGGCTTACCGCCCGCTCTTAGAAGTTCTGTTGTGATTCCGTCATCACCCGCCGCCTTGTTGTTTTTGAGCTGCTTGAGAGCCATTCTAATCTCGTACAGGCTGACGTCCGGGATATCTTCGGTATAGTGTCGGGTAAGCTTGGCTCTAGGGTCTTTAGCCTTGCTTTCAACAGGTCATAATAGTAGTTAATGTGACTGTTGCATAATGAGGAGTATTAAACACGAGTGGGAGTTTAAAAAACGAGCATTGGCGAGTTTTTAATAGTATCCCACGAGTGTTTTAAAACCGAGTTATGTGCAGTCTCATACACTACTTATCTACACTGATTACATTTATCATACTTATATTTCAATTTGTCTGAAGAATAGATCTAAGTATAACTTATAAATTCAAAATTCTAATTTTAAAAAGTTTTTTATTGTTTCCGGATAAAGAATGGCTTATCAGGGCCAGTAAATCCTACGGTTGCTATGGAAATGGTAAAATTAAGAAAAATAACTGTATATACAAGCTTTTTATTAACTTGCCATGTTAGTAAGTTAGTTAGTGGGGGACAAATCTTGCAAGCTTAATTTGACCCACTTACTAGTGTCCGATAGAGCTAAAATTTAGTATACCTACAGGTTTGGTTCAGATGACAATACAATATTAAAGTACAGTCAGCAAAAAAGCTTGTCATAAAAATGAAATTTTTACTAAAAACTTAATTTAACAAGAGACAGCTGTATCATGATGACCATTATGATCTACGAATATGCTAAGTACAGTTTTATTTTTTAAATTTCTTTAAAGTTGACTATGGCTACAGCCTCCTGTAGAAGACAATAGAGAAGGCTGTGCTATGGCATAAAGTGTGTATACATTCAGGTTTAGGTAATTCGAATATTATAATATAACATGAGCGTAGACTGAAGATAAAACTGTTTTGTATATTTTTTATATTTAGCTGATATTTTTTTATTTCAATCGCGCTCCTAAATGTTAGTCCTAAACATTAATCACGTCATGCTCTCATGCTCGATTTTATCAAAATATTTCGAAAATTGAATACTTACCGAAATCATTGAATCAAAAGCACCAGGATCTCATAACTGAGTAGGTGGTCGAAACGCATTGCTACATCAATTTACGCAAACCAATTTAATTTTCGTCCCCGCCTCGCGTTCAGGATATTGCCTGAAAGCACATTTCTCTACCGCTCATAAAACTGTTATGTGCTAGCTTGATTTGGAAGTTACGCTTTTGGATACCGTTTTTATGTATCTCCTGTCAGCCTTTATCACGAAACCTGCGATTATTGAGGTTAAGCAACTTTCACAATGGTTGGTCCCGGGAGGGGTTAGGTACCTACCCAAAACATAATTATACACGGTAATTTTTTTATCACCCCGGATAATTTTAGAGATTAATCTACTCATAAAAATAAACAAATTTTATTATGGGACCAACTCTGAAATCGCGAAAAGAAAATTAGCCGTTCCATACATTTTGATTAAATATTTTTGCACTTTTTTATGGAACAGCTGATTTTTTTTCGCGATTTTAGCGTTGGTCCCAAAATAAAAGTTGTTTGTTTTCATGAGTAGAATAATTTCTAAAATTATCCGGGGTTATAGAAAAATTACCGTGTATTATCTCAAGCACTTGCGTGCCTTTGCAGTTTGTTACAACCTATCTATTCGCATTGGGTGGGTCATGTCCCATTATTCTTATCCATCCATAAGGAATGATGATCATAATGATATCTACCTCTTTATCAGCCATTTAAATGTCCCCACTACTGTACTGGGCTATAACGTCTGTCTGTCTGTGTCGATAAGCTGCTTATGCTGACCAAATGTGGATTATTGGATGTTAACAAGCTAATGTACCTATGCCTAACGCCTGAACGTGCCTAACAACAATAGTAGATTGTACAACAAGTGCATAAAACGTACCATTTTACCCGATACGGCTCGGGTGGATAGTCAATTCGAGGGTAAAATGGGTTTTGTGTACGAGTTATATACACTCTGCTTTTCACTTCGAGTGTGAGGAAAATAAATAACATTATTGCAAAAAAGAAAAAATAAAGACTTCGCCATATTGGCGGGAAGACGTTCTTTTTCTTTTTTTTATATGTGGCAGTGGCAGCAGAGTGACTTTAGCATATAGCATAAAAAGCGATTTTATGCAGCCTATACCCAACATAAAGACGAACTTTACGAGCATGAGAAGTGAAAAGTAATTTATAGACACCCATCCAGTGACCGACCATTGCAAGGGTTGCTTATTTGCCACAATACTCGAGCTCCTATGTGACTTTAGTTAATAATAATAATAATAAATAACTTCTTACAATCACACCAATTTATTTAAGCCCATGTTAATTTCATTATGAAACTGTATCATGGAAAACTTGATAACGGATAAATTTATACTTAAATACTTTTTGTTTGTAAATACATACTTAATATACATAGTTAACACCCAGACCAAGACAAATAGACATGTTCATGCACACAAATATTTTTGTCTTGTTCGGGAATCGAACCCGAGACCTCTGGCGCAGAAGGTGGGTAGCCTATCCCCTGCGCCAAATCGGTCGTCCGTCGGTCAAGTTAATGTATCTGTTGTATCAAAATCAGACTTTTTGCAACTACTCTTGGAACTTACCAATCTGCCTGAAGTCGGTGCCAGGCCAAATAGGTATTCGGTTGGTTACATTTCTCACCAACAACCTGCGCTTGGTCATATGGTTTTTAACCCTGTAGATGTGTATAAGTTTATTCCATAGTATTATTCGTTCTTATTATTTTCGGCTTGGCACCGACTCCAAACAAAGAAATCGTCTTCGAAAATATCGGGACAATAAGTATCCTACATCTTAGTCGGTCCATCTGGGTGCGCAAAGCTAACTAAATTCGTTGGGCTATTTTATGTTTTACCACGTTTTACACATTTTATTATATTTTATAGTACTAGCACGTACTAACAGCAATTCTCCGAATTCGCAAGGGTGCAATGTAGACGCAAATATACCTATAGGCCTTGCTTTTAAATCCCTGTATATCGATGACTAGCGGCTCCTCGCGTTTTTACCTACGTAGAACCCGGATAAAATATAGTCTATGTCACTCATGATGAATGTAGCTTTCTAATGGTGAAAGAATTTTTAAAATTAGTCCGGTAGTTTTTGAGCTTATCCATTACAAACAAATAATAAATCAAATCATTCCTATTCCAACCTTTTTATTAACTTGCCATGTTAGTTAGTTAGTTAGTTAGTGGGGGACAAATCTTGCAAGCTTAATTTGACCCACTTCCCAGTGTCCGCGGATGGAGGTGAAATTTTGTATACAGGTTTGGCTTAGATGACAATACAATATTAAAGTACATTCAGCAAAAAAGGTTGTTATGTTAATGATTTTTTTACAAAAAAACTTGTTTTACAACCTTTTTATTAACTTGCCATGTTAGTTAGTTTGTGAGTTAGTGGGGGACAAATCTTGCAAGCTTTATTTGACCCACTTCCCAGTGTCCGATAGAGCTGAAATTTTTTATACAGCTTTGGTTCAGATGACAATACAATATTAAAGTACAGTCAGCAAAAAAGCTTGTCATAAAAATGATTTTTTTTACTAAAAACTTATATAATATTAGTATAGAAACCCGTAAGTCTTTAGAGTCCAGTAATGAAAGATCCAAACATACAAACGGCGGGAAGCAACTATGTAAAGCTGGAGGATACATACTATAGTGTAAATTTTAAAGTTATGGTTGAACAGAGAAGCTCACAAACATACATTAAACCTAAATAACTCAGCTCACAAACATAAATACATCCTTTTTGGGTAGTCCTGTTAAAATGGTTTAAAACAGCCAAATTATTTTTATTGAAGTCACGTGAAAAGTACCTAAGTCACAAAATCAAAATTAAAACCGCGGTAAAAGGCAAATCGAATATTACAGACAGACACACTGAAGCACTATTTGTTGGATTATGATAGTTTATTGCGCTATCAATGATATTGTGGTTGCATGATAGCGTGATCCTGAATGTGGTATCGCCAGTTGCAAATTCACTTCCGTGTTATGATGTGACTATATAAATAATGTTTATGGCGTGCAATGTCTATGGATTTAAGAGCGAAGGGTATATTGCTGAAATATGGTGACTCTGGTTTTACTAAACTCCGTTTTATGTTAGATTTGTTTATTCCACCAAGGTATTGCCTTCAATATTAGCCTTAGCCTTCAATATTAGCCCAATATTAGCCTTCATCGCAATCCTAATGTCAAATGATGATAAGGCTGAAGATGGAAGAGCGCTATTCCCGGGATATCCAACTACTAAAGAACTGGCCATCTTATCTTTTAACTGCCAGAAAACAACACAGAGGCGGCTAAAATTCCTCTTTATTTGAAAGCAAAGCTAAAGTAAGCTAAAAGTGTTACCTAATTATTTTAATGTATTTTTTAACACATGGGTTTTCACCTTGAACTTGAAGTTAAGATAAGAAGAGTGCGCCATTTGATTGTACCGGTGCCGGTGGTATGTACCACTAGACCTCAGAGACGATAAAAAAGGCTGCGTTTCATCTTAGGCCGAATTAATATTTTGCCTGATTTTCAATACCTCTGAATTGCCAGTTAAAATCACCGACGCCCTCCTAACGTGTCCACACATTCACTTTCGAATTTAATTAAAGTACCAAGCTCACATAACTCAAAGGGTAGGTATCAGATGTGGCGAAATTGAGTCAGTCAGCAATAACTCACGTTGACCGTGGGATGTGATATACTTGAAGATATTTATAATCCCGTAGGGAGAACCTCTTTCTGCCTCGTGTTGCCCTGGTTGGTGCTTATCGAGTATTGATTGAAATTGATGACATAAGTTTGTTTCTCCGTTTTCCCACGTGGTTTGTTCGAATATTGCATAGAGTGCACGCCAGAGAAGTCTGCGTGCGGTCGAAATCGAATACTAATATTGTCCATAAGCTTTGAGCAAAAAAATGTAAGTAAGTACTGTAACTAGTGCTAAAAACGCCCCAGTCGCGCGCAGAGTTATAGGGTAAGGTTGCAATCATTGGACCAGCGGCGCTTTGTTTGGACCACTTAGGTTTTTCGAAAACGGGCATTTGTAAAAATCGTCCGTTATGACGAAACGACTTCTATTTGACCCCGCACCCTGCTCCTCAAACGCCAGTGCCGCCGCGTGCTTCATTGAGGAAGGACGTACGTCGGTGTGTTTCACGAGCTCCCGATGTAAAATTGGTGCGACATTCTTTACCATGTAAGTAAAGATCCTTAAGGATTTTCTCTTAAAGTTTTGGTACTGCATGGCATATTTATCTGGTCTGCTAACTTACTAATGATAAGCAGCAAAATATTTACACCTTTTTTTTAAATTAAGTTTTATTGCGATCGCAGTGAGTTGCCATCAATGGTCCAATGCAAGTTTTTACCATTGAACCGGTCCAATCAAAGCAACTTCTAAAATTTAAATTTTAATTATTATTTTTTGTTTTAGCATGGCAATGCGATTCCAGTATTATAGCTGGAATGAAGAGAACATGAAAGTAGCGTTGATGGCCTTGAGTAAGCAAGAAGTTGGCCTAAACGAAGCTAGTAGGATATGGCGTACCAATAGCAACTCTAAAGCGAAGATTTGACGGCAAAAATTCAAAAGCGAAAGGGGAGAAGCAGATTGTAGGTTCAGAAGGGGATCTCACACCCGATTTGGAAAAAAAACCTAGTAAGTCATATTTTGGAGACGGAACGCTGTCTATATGGAATCACACCAACGGATTTCAGAGGTGTAGCTTTTAAAATAGCCGAGAAAAATGTCAGAAGTCAGAAAATAATTATATATATAAAATAAATACTTAGTTAAAAGTTATTACTGTGAAAACAAATAAAGACTGTGATTAGACATGATTTATTTATTTTTCATTCTTGGATGCAATGAATGGACCAGTCGATAAAATTTCCGAAGTCCAATTATAGCAACTACATGATTCAATCAAGGAGGCAGTAGTCCAAACAAGGCAACCATCCCAAAAATGATTTTTTGTATTTATACATTTATGCTTAAAGCTAAAAATCTGTAATGACAGCAGTGAATACATGGTATTAAGGCCTTAGATACTGATTTATCACATCACCCTTATTTGTCATAGTTTTGATGATATGGCAGTTAAGTGGTCCAATAGTGGCAACCTTACCCTATATCACGCACTCTAAATTGAACTCACATTTTTTTATATCATCATCTCACATGAGAAGAATCAATAAGAATCTCTCTTAGAACATGTGTTAAATGAAGCTGATGCTTACTTGCAAAATCTGCCGTCTCGACAGAACTCCTTTGTTTTATTGCCGACTGACTATGATGAAGTTCATAATGTTTTGTTGAGTCTCAAATCAAACAGTTCTCCAGGGTGGGATAACATACCGACTACTTTTTAACCGACTTCTAAATCAAAAAGGAGGAGGTTCTCTATTCGTCTGTATGTATGTTTTTTTTTTTTTTTTTTTTATGTATGTCCACCGATTACTCGAAGACGGCTGAACCGATTGAAATGGTTCAAACGTTATTACATCAGGTTGGTTTCCAAGTTGGTCCCATTTTTTGAAATTTTGAAATCGGTTCAGTAGTTTTCAGGAAATCTTGAAAATACTGTCGTTTTCGTTACCACTTTATGTGAATTTAATACGTATCTTTAGGCATAACTCCTTTGTTTATAAACCGATTTAGATGATTCTTGTTTTGTTAAAAAGGGGATACCTCAAGGTATTTTAACCGACTTCGAAAAAGGAGGTTTTGAGTTTGATCACATACCTATTTACCAGAAAACACGCAAATTGCCTGCAAGATGCACTAAAAAGAGTAAAAAATAAAACCGCCTTCTAAAAAACCACATCAAAAAAGTAAGAAATAATTCCTCACCAAATAAATAACGTAAGTACTTTATGGATTTAGACATGGTAGATCGACCGAGGATGCAGTAGCTGCGTTGAGTTCGCTGGTGATTAAGGAAATCGATGATCATAAAAAGGCGGTTGCCGTTTTCTCGGACCTTAAAAAGGCATTTGATACTGTCTCTCTCCCCATTCTTGTGCGCAAGTTAGAAAGCATTGGTATAAGAGGTGTTCCTTTGGAACTTTTGAAAGACTATTTAACTAATAGGAAACAGGTCGTCAAATTGGGTAAATGTACCAGTGAGAGTGCTGTGGTGGGTTTTGGAGTACCGCAGGGAAGTATCCTTGGACCCACACTTTTCTTGGTCTATGTTAATGATTTGATTAGCATGAATATAGAGAATGCCAATATATTTACTTATGCTGACAACACCGCCATTGTTTTCTCTGGTAATAGCTGGGAAGAGGTAAAAGAAGCTACAGAGAGAGGGCTTGAGCAAATAGGAAAACGGCTACGAAACAATCTCACACTAAACATCGCAAAAAGTAATTATGTTTGTTTTAGCATATACGATATCAATCAACCTGACCACTCCTTTAATATTAAAATACACCAATGCAGGGAAAGAATAAATTGTGACTGTCCCATCTTACAGAAGGTAGCACAGACAAAATATTTGGGAATACTTATTGATCAAAGACTTTCTTGGTACCCACATCTTGAATATGTCATGCAAAGAATTAGAAAATTAATATGGACATTTAAGACTCTAAGGCATGTGATACCAAGTATTCTTGGTATCACATATCACACTTAGATTCAAGATGTACAGAAAAGACCCTCATTAAAGAGATATACGTATACTTAGCGCAATCAATCCTCATATACTGCATCCCGGTCTGGGGGGGGGGGGGGTGCTGCTAAAACACGTTTTCTTGAAGTAGAACGGGCTCAGCGGACTCTCTTAAAAGTCATGTTTTTCAAGAAAAGAAGATTCTCAACAAATTCGCTATACCGAAATAGTGGGCTTTTCTCAGTTGTAATTTTATATACTACACATTGTCTTAAGAAAGCATAAGACCTTGACATATGATCCAACTAATATTATTCATAGAAGGCAGAAAATAGAAGTAACTAAATGCAAAACCACCTTTGCTTCTAGGCAATATAGTTCACGTTCTACTTTCTTGTATCGTAGAATAAATAAAATAGTCAATATACATAATAAAAATTACTACACATGTAAGAAACTATTATTACAATGGCTAGAACATTTAAAATATGAAGAATTAGAAGCATTGCTTAAAATAGTAGTATAATTTGGAATAAAGTGCTATACTTTTCCTTAGTTTGCTGAACATTTGACTACAACATTCGAGCCCAAGATCACGTCGTAGGGCCAACCAACCGCTTATATAACCATACACTCTCTCTCTCACGCACACACGCACAACACACACACATACACACGCACACACACACACACACATACACACGAACAAACACTTACACACCCACACATTACACTCACTCACACTTTCTCTCACAATCAATCAGACACACACACGCACTCATGCATGCTTAGAGTAAGTACTAAGTCTCTATTTAAAGAATTGTAAAACTATGTATCATTTTAACATTTATTTAAGCAAGGAAGAGCGGTGGCCCCTGATACAGGCCTAGCTTAACAGGGGAATCCAAACCATGTAAAATAATCCTTATTTTAAAGTAATAAAGACTAAAGACTATTTTATTCTCAGCGGAAGGATACCTACATGAATACTCACTATTAAGATTTTGAAATAATAGACGCATCATGTGTTTGGCAATTGTAGTGACCATGATCTATTGAAAGCTCAGATCTTATAACCTAGTATAGTATTATATGATCTGAGGTTGAAAGTTATAATAAAGAACAAAATTTTAGAAGACGTTACAGTCTTTCTGCCGTGTATTGTTTTATTAGTCTGCCTTTATGGGACTCACGAGACAGCGGCAGTGCTATTTTAGGCCGACAATATGCCAAACTTTTGCCATAAGATATGCCTTTCTGGAGAAAAAACTTATTTCTTATACTTTTAGGGTACAATTTAACAGCATACCTAAAACGACTTCACGGAACTTTGTTTCACTATAAGACCCAAACCATACACTTAAAATACTACGTTACTATAAATAAGTTTATATCCCAAACACGATGCTAGTTTATCAAGCCAGGATAGTTGGCTAGTGTTAGCTTCTAGCTAGAAGTAGAACTAGAAACTATATAGATAACTAGAAAGATAGTACTCTTAGCCTTCATCACATCTGATGTAGAGCGAAGATAAGGCTGAAGTAAAGATGGAAGCACACTACTCCCAGAATCCTCAAGCACTTAGGAACTGGCTATCTCATCTGTGACTGCGGGAAACCAACAACGCTGAAAACATCGACTAAAGAAAGAAAGAAAATACATTTAAAGACACACACATAAGTTAAAAAGCAAAACAAAAAAAAAAGGTACAGTTAACTCCATAAAATTAACACAATGACAACAGCAAACAATATATTAAATGAAAAAATAAAAATGAAAAATATTTTTAAGAAACCTAACTTGTGTAGTGTGGGGCCAATAAATACCCTGTCTCAGCATAAATACCTCTAACTTTGTATGCACAAAGTCAGAATTACTAGCTCGCTAACTCAATAACAATAGCTTAAAAAATCTCACCATCATCATATCAGCCGTACGACGCCCAATGCTTGGCATACGCCACCGCCAAGGATCTCGATAGTGATCGGTTCTGCGCTACCCGCATCCAACGGCTTCCCACGAACTTTACCAGATCGTCGGTTTGCCTTGTAAGGGGCCTGCCTACACTCTCTACTGGCTCGGTGCGCGCGTGCCGTTTCTCCCGTCTGGCTCACCTCATCTGTTTACTGCCATCAGTTTACTGGGGCGAAGACTGAATGAACTTCAACATCGAAACTTGTGCGTATTATCGCTTGAATGCTAGCCTACTCTATCCTTTTTATGATTCTATGAGTATTCTTTAAGTGCAACAAGGATAACAAGTGGTAGAGCCGCTTCAATTGGCGCAAAAAAAATTACCAGCTGACAATCCCGATTCGGGTCGGCTGCCAGACGCACCTTATTTGACGCGTCCCGAATCTGGTCGGCAATGTCTTAATGTGCAGGGTCACCATTTAAGAATTTTCCGCCAAAAATCTAGCCTTATGTACCTATTTTGAGGGTAAATACGATTTTGCAAGGCCTACTTATAACGAACTTCTTTTCGATGAGACCTCCGTGGTCGAGTGGCATACGCACCAATTATTAAGGTACCGCAATCTCTGAGGTTCTATTCCCGATTGGGTAATTAATATAAAAAACTAAGTTTTATATATTTTCTTCTGTCAGTCAATACCTACCTCAGATCATATAATAGTATTGATCTGAGGTCAATACCCATCGTAGTTTCTCATTACCATAACACATATTTGTGGTGGTGTCCTGTACAATATATCAGATAACTAAGTACCTATTCCATATTCATATGAATAGCCGGAACGAAACTGTAGTTTTTTATTGTTTTTATTTTATTTTATTTATTAAGTTAAGCACACAGCCAAACACATAAAAAGCTACAATAAATTAACGCTGTATCCCTAGCCACACACGATCAGTTTTAACTGTTTAAACTGTCAGTGTTCACTGAACAGTTTTAAGTGATAGTGAAAACTGAATGTGTTATCAAAAAAATTCTAAATCTATGAGTGTTACTATGAAAAACTGACAGTTTTCATGGAACACTACACACGTTCAGTTTTCAATTGATGGCGGCCAGCAAATCGGAACATGATAATTTGTGGTTTTGAAGTTTAGACAGGAAAAGCAGGTACCTACAACATTTCTGAGAGCAGTCATTACAAAAAATAAAAACCGGTCAAGAGCGAGTCGGACTCGCGCATCGAGGGTTCCGTACCATCATAAATATACATAAATAAAAAGTGAAAATGTTTTCATCGGCGAGGCTATATTCGTCAGAGAGTTTGCGGTGTAGAATATTACAGGTTTAGGTAAGCGCTATCTCTTGACCGATAGTGGAACTAATGTATTTTTTTTCATGTAACCCTGTAATCTTGACATAAACTTCTATCACATAAAATAATTTCAGATTTTTCTCTATGCAAACTTTGGAGATAAGGGGGGGGGGGATGGTTTTAGCCCCATTTCGAATTATTAGATTTTCAGACCCTCTGTTGCAAAAATAAAACAAACCTTTTTATTTCTCTCTTATTTGCAAAATAGCTGGTCAAACGTTATCTAAAACTATTCCAAGTTGATAGTCTTAGTAGTTCGCGAGATATCCAGCTGTGACAGACAGACGGACAGACAGACTTCGTCGCACCATAAGGGTTCCTTTTTACCATTTTGGTACGGAACCCTAAAAAGGATAATCTTAAATTGTGGGGAGCCTTGTGATTTATTCCAGTTGTCATAAATGCAAGGTGTCTCGTGAATACTAGCTAAATGCTCTCAATTCTTTGAAATGCTTTCGCGTGTACTGAGTTTCATGCAACGGAAGCAAATTCCAGTTTGCTGCAAACTAAGCTATTGTACAGAAGGATTCTTGTATTTTGGTTTTGGAAGCCTTGCAGGTGTCGTTTTAGGAAGCCCAACATTTGTGCAGATTTTTTACAACTGCATCAATGTCAGTAGTAAGTTTAAGCTTGTTATCCATGATAACTGCAAGATCTGTCATTTCAGTTACCTTCTTTAAATTTAATCCCGGTAATATGATATTGTGAATGGTTTTAACTTCTTAGTAAAACTTATGTGGAAACATTTATCAATGTTTAACGTCATCCCATTATTTCTACACCAACAAAGCAAGTTATCTAGATCAGCCTGTAGGAGCCGCACATCTGATTTTGTTTCGATTGTTTTTGATACTTTGAGATCATAAGCAAAGAAAGAAACTGTACTAGTATTTAAGCTAGAGGTTACATCGTTAATGAAAATTAGAATGAGGACCGGACCCAAGTGAGATCCCTGGGGACTCCTAATCCTCATCGAGAATATTAAACTGCTGATACATAACTGGCTACAGTAACTACCTGAGGTCTGTTATTTAAGTAGGAGTCCAACCATTCCAACATAGGTCCAGAGATTCTATAGTCGTTTAGTTTCGAGAATAGGATTTCATAATACTCACCTTACCAAATGCGCTTGTTAGATCTGTAGTTATTTAAATACTTTTTTGCATTCACAATGCAATTTTTATAATTGAAAAATGGAAAATGAAGTATTTTAGAATTGTGAGACGGGTCGATTTTTTCTAAAATACTTCATTTTCCATTTTTCAGATCTGTAGTTATAACTCAATTACTCTAACTTTACTCTTAAAGCTTTCTTTACTTTAAAGGTATCCGACGACGGAAGACCAGCGCTTGGTACAAACCTAGCAATAAGTTGAATCGAAACCGTTTTGGGACATTTTATAATGTAAAATAAATGTATTTAGCTTTACATAACTTTTTCTAAATGTTCCAAATAAATAATTTCTCTTTCATAATAAAGATCTAAAAGGATAACAGTATAAAGCGCATACCAAGATCCTTCAAGATCATACCGATATCGAGGCCAGAGTAATAACTCGCGCTCCAATCTTTTATATGAAGATGGAATACTGGATGTATATATTATTCTCTGACAAAGGTAAAGTAACATATTATTTCACATGCTCTAAGTAGCATTGTCAGCATGAAACCGATGGTTATTTATAGGCGTAACAATGTTACCAACTACGAAGTTGATTTATCGTATTCGGCTGAGAAAAGTAGCCGCAAACACATTTGTTTCCGAATCGATTTGCTGGAAAATAGGATCGTGAAAACAAGTTTTAGTACTGTAGCCCGAGCACAAAAACTGTCGTTATTGCTACTTTAACGCCCGAATTCTCGAACGCAAATCATCTTTGGGAGCGTCCCAAACATCATGGCATCTCTTTCATACGTTTGACATTTAAAGTGACAGGGCGATGTTTGAGACGCTCCCAAAGATAAGTAGCGTACGTCAGATAAGTCTGCGCGCGGTAAAAATCGAATACTAATCTTTTCTATAACATTAGAACAAGGAATTTATAATACAACAGGAAGGTGCACTGCTGCTAAAAAACGGTCCTAGTGAGATAGCAAGAACGAGGTCAGTTTATCTCACTCCATTCCATTACGGCGGCCACGAACATGCGCGACGGGCGGCGGGCGACGACGAGCGAGTTGCGAACTTGACACAACGAAGACGGAAAACGTCATTCGGCTTGTACTGTTGCCACTTTAACATTCTGAAATCTATCATTCAAATTCTTTTCTAGGATAAGCCATAAAAAACTTATACGACCTAATACATTTTTATGTTTAATACGGTAATACCTAAATTAATATGCGATGTTTTCTATTGACTAAAAGTAATACGAAGCGGAAATTTTACGAAATTTAATTTTTATAACGAAAGTTGTGAACCATAAATCTGTGATAAATCTACTAAACCTGTTATTTAAGAGTGCTGGCAATTTCAGAGAAAGGGACACTCTCACCTCGTTCTTGCGGTCTCAGCTGGACCGTTGACATTTTGTATTGAAATATAAACCCTATCTCTTAAAATTAAAGTGTATTTTTAAATACACAAAAATACGGAGTGCACCTTCCTGTTGTACGTAGTACTTATAAATTCCTTGCATTAGAACAAAAAAATGCACTGTAACTAGCGCCAAAAACGCGCCAGGCACGTGCAGAGTTATCTGACACACACTCTAAGTACTTATAAATTCCTTGGGCATATTCTACTATCCGTCAAAAGCTGTCAATTTGGCACAGATAATAACCACCAATAGATATCCTATTTAGGGCATCCGACCATGGAGATAGACTTACGCCCGAATTCTCGAACGCTAATCATCTTTGGGAGCGTCTCAAACATCATGGCGTCTCTTTCATACGTTTGACATTTAAAGTGACAGGGCGATGTGTGAGACGCTCCCAAAGATAAGTAGCGTACGAGTATTCGGGCATTAATGTTACCTCAGTATTAAGTTTAGCTTCATGCATCCGACCGACCTCCGCCAAGCATTTATGATTTATCACTGATAAGTGTCAATGCTTGCCAACGTGTCGTCGTTTCAGTGCTGACCAATGAGCTATGTCGTAAAAGTTATTGGATTTGTCTTTGTCACAGAAGTAGCCAATCACGTGTCCGAAGTTAGAGTACGCGCCATATAACTTGGCGTTGTTAATATCTGGAACTAAAATTATGACAAGGAAATAAGACTTATTTTTCCGACCGACCACAAATCAGCGCCCTCTCACAACACCAAGTTATAGTGCGACAAGCTTTTCTGTTCCGGTGATTATCTTTGAAACTAAAACAGTTTTCATACAACAGTCCATTTTGACAGCTTATTTCGTATTGCAAGTGGCTCCTCTGTCACGGCTGTCACCGGAACAGAAAAGCTTGTGTCACTGTATGTGGCGAGGACTCCATGTCTCTCTCTTGACCACAGAGGCGGTCCAAAATGTTGTATAAAGTCACTATGAAACGTCAAAAAGTCTTTTTAGTTCGGGAAATAAGTAAATCGTATGAAAATCCACTCCACCACAATCCATTTGGTATAGCTGCCACCACAGCACATTCATAAACTTTAGCTGTAACTCAATTTAACGTACGTGTGCTTTAAAGAACCTTAGAGCGAGGTTCGCAGTAAAGTTTTCATGACGAATCAACATCCTCGCTAGTAAAATTCCTGGCTCTGCAAGTCATAACGCTCATATAATTAAAGATCTAGATATATAATAATAGATATCTAGATCTAGATCTAGATCTAGGTATATAATTAAAGATTGTAGGAGTGGGTCTTATGTGTGAATCAGTCAAAGAGAGCATCTTAACTCGTCACTGTGCCAATATGATAGGAAGAAAGCACATAACTTGTACGGGCAAAATAATGGGTGTCTCAAAAGTACGTATAGGATTTGAATTTCGCGCTATTTCAGAAATATTCAAGATGGCGGGTTGAAATTTGACATACGTCATCTTGACACATGTAAAATTAATCGTGGAGCGTTTCACAATAAAACAGCGCATAGAAGTTATATCAATATTTAACGAAAATTCACGATCAATTACAAACACTCGTCGAAAGGTCGAAAAATCTCGTAATTTCAAGAAGATGTGATATCAATTGGCCACCGAGATCTTGCCATCTGATGCCACTGGATTTCTTTCTTTGGGGCTACGTCAAAGATAATATACAAAGATACTTTGTGGATAAAGTCTACAACAACGATCCACAAAAACATTGACAATAAAGACAAAGTATTCGCCGAGTTATTGGTGAAATAAGTAGAGAAATGTGTGAAATTAGCAGCGAAATGTGTGAAAGTGTCATGAAAAACTTGCACACAGCAAAAATGCCCGTGGCGGCCATTTAGCAGATATTCTATTCAGATAAAATTGTACAAGTCTCTTCTTTAAAATAAAAATAAAACTACGAAGAAATTCCAATCCATTCGCGTTTTATTGAGACAAATCATCCTATACCTACTTTTGGGACACCCGTTAGTAATCTGTAAGTCTCAAAATTATTACGAATGTAGAATCATATAATAGTAAATGACTGTACAGGTACGAGTAAAACTTGCGTGGAGATAGGGTTTCGATAGAAACCAGATAAGTAACTAAATACATGTTTTTCTTACAAATTGTAGGTAAGTAAGTTTGACTCGGTTGCGTGGCAGCAATAACAGAATCCTTAAGGTATTTGTTGACACATGGACATGGTGTTCTCAAAGGTGTTTCAAAGGTTTCACCGTGGTGGTTCATGGTCCAGTCGTTTAGGAGGAGTTAGGTGACAAGCACACGTATAGAAGAATTATATATTTAAGGATTTACCTACCTATAAACCACCATAAAGTGGGGTATTAGATTTTTGTATACAGTGATATGTATGGTGGAGAGATTTCCTTGTTCTCGCTAACAGAATACATTTCTGTTTGGACAAGAATGGAAAGACCACACACAACACAATCTTATCAAAAAGGGAGTTTAGTTGAAATTTGATATACTGTTTAGACTATTATCACTAAGCTACGTGTTTAAGCGTTTTACATAAAACTTTGATGGGTAAATGGCTGTGTAAAGAGCGTCGTACCAGACCATTTTAAAAATTCATTCGTCAATCTTCTAGCGAGTCTATTTATGTAAGTCTGAAGAATATAATCATAGTTTAGACTTCAGTTTCGTTTGATGTTAGAGTGGTTACAAATAAAGTTACTCATCTAAGGCGCACTTGCACGGGCATTTTTTAGCAACAATTGCCTGGCAACTGTATTGTCATGTTATGTCTGTTTTGCTTGATGTGGTCGTAAGTCGTGACGTCAGATTTGACGGATTTGAGTTGCCCGAGTAAGAGCAGCTCAAGTAAACAAGCTTTCCACTCGCAATAATACCATTAATTCTGTAAAGTCAGCATTTAAAAAAAAATTATATCGCCTTGGTTAAGCGGATTTTGCAATGGTCGGTTATGGGATGGGTAACCTAAAACTTACCGTCACCGCACACGAGCCACAAACGCCGCCACTTGAAGCTAGAATTATTAACAAGGGACGACAAGCGGCGTCGGCGTTCATATAAAGTGTTTGAAAGGCTTGAGCACACCAAACGCGGCTCAGGAGCAAAGCAGGTCAGTAGCAGCGCGGGAGTCGGTGGGAGTCGGTACACTGAACGCAGCAACAGTTTCAAAGCCGTTGCAACGCGGGCCCGCGTTCAAACTGCGTTCAGTGTGACGGGTTAGGCAGGCAGTAGGCATAATACAACTCTCGTCAACGCGCTGCGCTGCACTGCGAACGCCGTGCCTCGATGTGTCATGCTAACATGGCCGCAGGCCGCCATAGTTATACAACAGCGCGGGCCCGCGCTCAAACTGCTCTGCGCCGCGCATGCGCTGCTTCTGCCCCGCTCCCGCGCCGTTTGTAGTCCGGCAGTAGCAGTGCGGCTCAGCGCGGCGCAGAGCAGTTTGAGCGCGGGCCCGCGTTCAAATTTAGTGTTACGTAGTTCATAGAGTTTCTTGTATTACAACTTGCGCGGGCCCGCATTCAAACAGCGCTGCTTCTGACCTGCGTTTGGTGTGCTCAAGCCTGAAAATTACTGGAAAGTGGTCTGGGCGGCGTATTTCAGTGGCCCGTGTGCGGCGACGCTTAGGCTTCTGCCCTTCTGCCCCAACAGTGGGAAAATTCAAGAGCGATATGATGAAAAAAAAAACTGAAAAAAAATTGAAGTTCGGGATGTTCGCTAATAGCTTGACGATATTTAAGAAATTGGGTACTTGACTGAATTTTTTTTATTGACTTAAAATATTTATTGAATTAGTAGGAACACAATATAGTTAAGTATTTATTTTCAAATATCTTGCAAATTTTCAGCGATATAGAGCATCAAACTTTCTAATTAAACAAGGAGGTCGCTGTAGAAATGTGACGTCACATTTCTATAGCGCCATACTCTCGCCATAGGAAATTTCGTTTTAGAAAGAGATCTAGAGTCACAATTAATTAGCTCATAATTCGCTTGTTATAATACAGATTGAATTTCTTTTTTCACATTTGTTATTCAATAATGTTATATTTCTGAATGAGATAATTAAATATCTACATTTCAACAACAGTCAAATACCCAATTGTGGTATTATATTAGCGTGATTAAAGTGGATTTTTAAAAGTATGTTTTTTTTTGTGGACTTATAAGGGAAGCACAGGTCATACAAAATCCGTGAAAACAATACAGGTTATCAGGTTTACCGTGAAAAAAATAAAGGTTAATTGTTTTAATTTCAATAAATTTATAGTAAACATCGAAGTCAAATGCGAGCTGCTGATTCAATTTTAGACAATCGACCTACAGTTCATTTAAGACTTGACAGATGCCTATTCATCCGTGCTGGCTTGTGACGTCACAAATGGCGTCAATGTTGAGAGGCCTTGGCGTGAGTGCTCTATAGATACGGGATGAAAAACAGTATTACTATTCATATCCGTTCGGAATGGAATACAACAGTTTCGGATGATAACTTTAAAAATAATGTTAAAAATTTGCAGTTTGCTATAGTGCCTTTGCCTGTCACAGAAAAAAGACTAGGTATACCTACTACTATAGTAACTATTTAGACAGTAATCTGTGCTACTATTATCAATCAAAGTTTCTATTCATCAGTGCTGGCTTGTGTTGTGACGTCACAAATGCCGCCAAGGTTGAGAGGCGTTGACGCGAGGGCTCTACAGATACGGAATGAAAGGCCTCCCCCATTTGATCTTCTTAATGACACACTTTTCAGCTGATTAAACGAAACGAGATGAATTTCTTAATTGGTGCTATGTTTAAAGTATACAAATGAATCTTTCATCATGTCAGCCGAACGACGCCCACTGCTGGGCATAGGCCTCCCCCAAGGATCTCCACAACGATCGGTCCTGCGCTGCCCGCATCCAGCGAATCTTTAGATAGGAATTATTTCTTACCAAACAGAAAGTAAAAAACGAAACACTACATAATAATATACTAATCATCATCATCATCATCATGTCAGCCGAACGACGCCCACTGCTGGACATAGGCTTCCCCCAAGGATCTCCACAACGATCGGTCCTGCGCTTCCCGCTCCCAGCGGCTTCCCGCGACCTTGACCAGGTCGTCGGTCCACCTTGTAATGTAAGGGGCCTGCCCGTTCCGTGGGCAGGCCAGTACGCGGTCGCCATTCGAGAACCGTTCCGCCCCAACGGCCATCGGTTCTCCGCGCTATGTGTCCCTCCCACTTCTACTATGCAATCCTTCGAGCGATGTCGGTTGGTCTACTTACATACTAACAAATAAATAAATAAAGAAGAATGTTTCAAGCGCTACATTTATGGTATTGAAAAAGATCTAAACTTGAATATAAAGTCTTTCTGGAGATACACGAATAATAAAAGAGTCAAAAGAGAAACTATTCCGAAACAAATGTCTCAGGGTGATCGTACGGCCTCTTCTGGTCCAGAAATTGTTAATTTATTTGCAGATTTTTTTTCGTCTGTCTACAAACAAAATGGTACTACAACGTTTACTCCTAATTTTTTACCAAATTGTTTTTCTTTAGGCGAGATACGCATTGACAGTGAATGTGTTTTGGCCAAACTTAAAAGTGTTGACTTGTCAAAGGGTGCGGGTCCGGATGGCATTTCTCCTATTATTATACGCATGTGCGCTTCCGCGTTAGTTCTCCCGTTAACGCTCATATTTAATAAATCAGTTAGTGAGGGAACTTTTCCTGATCTCTGGAAGATGGCAAGAATAATACCGATTTACAAATCTGGCGACAAGAGAGATGTGAGGAACTACCGTCCCATCAGCATCTTAAACTGGTTTGCCAAGATCTTTGAGGCTATTGTGTATCAACATCTGTACAATCACGTAAGGCCTTTGCTTAGTCATAAACAGCATGGTTTCGTCGAAGGTAGGTCAACAAAATCGAACTTATTGGTCTACGTTACATATTTGTGTGGTTCCTTCGATGATAGAAAGCAAGTCGATACAATTTATACTGACTTTGCAAGGGATTTCGATCGGGTTAATCACTCAATACTGTTGGCTAAAGCGCTTCACATGGGTATTCATGGAAGTCTATTGCGCTGGCTTACGTCGTACCTTTTAAACCGTACACAGTTAGTTTCGCTGTGTGGTTATGATTCTTTGCCATATTGTCCGGGCTCTGGGGTTCCTCAAGGTTCAAACCTGGGACCTCTCCTTTTCTTAATCTTTATTAACGATCTTCTTAACACTATTACATGCGATTGTCTTGCCTATGCAGACGATATTAAAATTTTCAAACTTATCACGAATTACGAGGACTGTAAGGCACTACAAAATAATCTTAATCTAATTTCAAATTGGTGTATTAAGAATGAAATGTCTCTCAATATTGGTAAATGTCAAATAATAACTTTTACAAAAAATAGGAGCCCTATGCAGTTTAACTATGGCATTGAAGGAATAAATCTAACCCGCGTTGATACAGTGCGTGACCTGGGAATTTATTTTGACACGTCGCTTTCATTCCGGTTCCACTATGATTACATTTGTAACAAAGCTAATCAGATGCTCGGCTTTGTGATTCGCAATGCCAAGCCATTTAGAAATCCTAAGTCATGGATGATTTTGTTCAGCGCTTTAGTTAGGAGTACACTCGAATATTGTTCTTCGGTATGGTTCCCTATTTACAATGTACATGTGGACAGAGTGGAATCTATTCAGCGTAGATTTGTGAGAACACTGTCCGTGAAATGTGGTCTGCGTAAAAAGATACCTGAATATTCCGATCGTTTGAGTCACTTCAACATGATCAGCCTGGAGCGACGAAGATGGATGAATGATCTGTGTACGCTCCACTCGATTGCCAATGGACGCTCAGACAGCAGCTTGCTAGAGATATTAAATTTTAAGATACCCGCTCGGTCAGTGCGCAATCAACAACTGTTTTGTAAATCTTGTGCCAGGAACAATGTTGCGCAGAATAGTCCCTTGCGAAGAATGTGTTCATTTTATAATGAGATCTGCTCTAACGTTGACATGTTCAATTGCAGCTTAAATAGTTTCAGAAAAACAATATTGCAGCTACACACGTAAATTAAAAGAAAAAATATATATTATATATTGAATAGTAAATAAGTATTATATTAATTAACCTAATTTGTATTTTTTTTTTGGTATTTGTAAAATGGTTTTTTTTTTGTCTTTTTTGCCTTTATGTTGTCGAATTTTTATAATTAGTTTTTAAAAGTGTTGTGCACAGTTGTAATTGGGCGCAGACACGCTCGCTGATATTTTAAGTATTTTTCCTTTGAATTTTTTTTTTCTGTCTGTTGTCTGTAATTGTGCCTGTTGTAAAAAAAAAAAAAAAAAAGTGAGTGTCAGTGTAAACGCACACTTTCCGTTGTCGGGAACGTTTCTGATGGTTTAGAATCAGGAGCCTGGTCACCCATCCCACTAATGACCGTGGAAAAAGTTGCTCAACTTCCACAATAGCACTTACATACTGGGATAAACCCCAGGCGATAATAAATGTAGCCATTATCAAATTTTATTACGACCCGCATCTTTTGACCCAATTGTCTTATCAAGCGTGACGCGTAAAGAGACGCGAGAAACAACTTATCTGTTTCAGTACAAACTTTAACGATAAGTGTTAGAAACACAAAGGAGAAACGAGAATCATCTGTTATTTAAATTTTTACTTTTTAGCATTCACGATGCAATTTTTATTATTGAAAAATTGAATATGAAGTATTTAGATAAAATCGACCCGTCTCACAACCAGCTCCGATGGGACTCGAACCCACGACCTTTCGCTATCCGGGAAACAGCTCTAACCACTGAGCTACGGAGTACTCCGTAGCTCAGTGGTTAGAGCTGGCTGAGGCGCTCTTCTGGTTTTCGTTCAAATTAATACGATCACTATAAAAAACCATTACGATAACGATAATTTTTCGTAAGTACTATTACGATAGTTTTTCATGCTAGAAGTACTGTTTGGTTAACCGTCTTAAGGATAATAAGTATTTATTCTTTCATTTTACTCGCATTTGTCTTATACAAAGTATTTTTAGCACGTGCTCCTCTTAAAGACGCTTAAAACGACAGATTTTAGTTATTAAGATTTTATAAATTTAATCCTACAAATCCTTCTTCTTACTAATATTATAAATGTGAAAGTTAAGATGTTTGCATGTTTAGATATTTGGATGTTTGTTACTCAATCACGCCAAAACGGCTGAACGGATTCGGATGTTTGGGACACATATAGTTTGTAGCCTGGAGAGGAACATAGGCTACTTTTTATTCCGGAAAAATACCCGTGTAGTCCACGCAGGCGAAGCCGCGGGCGTAAAGCTAGTAATTTAAAGATTACTTTCTTGATGAAAATTGTCATTTGATGACTAAATTTTGAGTGTTTATTTGTTGCTGTAACTCAAGGTACTTATAACGTTTTTATTATTTTCTATTTTTCTATCTTTAACTATTATGAATTCGCAAAATAAATGTAAATATAAATCGTTTTCTTTATCCATAAATAAAACTTTATCGATTTCGGTATCGCGGTTAAAACACGGTTAAAATTAGCGTTTACGCTTCGTGTGTAGCGTACCTACACAGGAAATTAAAACGAGGAAGATTATAATGAAATTTAATCATCCCCTAAGACTTAAGTTTATTGCGTTTAAAGCACGACCAGTGAATAAAAACTGTTTTTGTTTATGGCAACACAAATAAAAACTGTTATTAAAAAAAGTTTTACGCACTCTCTTTGTGGTTAACGATGCAGGGCCTGAGTGTAAGTTAGTAAATACATATACTATCGCGTTTATGTAAAATTTTGACAGATAAGTTGTACCTTTTAGTAAAGTAATAAGATCTAGAATAGCATTCTTAACGCGAACGCGATAGTACATTGACAAACTTACACTCGGGGTACTGTTTATATTTTATTTAACCAGTTATGCCACAAATACAAAATGTCCGTTTTCATAACTGAGGATAGTACGTTAGTGTTAATAGGCTAATTTATTGTCCTAGTTTGAGCAACATGGAATCATGGATTTCCGGTACAGGGTGATGAGATTTTTTCCCCCCGATTTTCTTGTTAGCTAAATGGTGTCCTTAGCGGGTAGGTATAAGGAAACAAAATGTTGGACAATTCAAATGCATTTAGTTTTGTAAATCTATCTGAATAAAAAGTTTGTGACTTTGATTTTGTACAAAAGCTCAATAATTCGCTACAAACTGAACGGAAAATAGATAAAGTAACAATAATGAAAAAGAGTGTTTCATTCACAGGATTGTAACTATAAAGGAACCGATACTGTACAATACAAACTATGTGCATTTTAAAACTGCCCTTAAAAATCGAATGAACTGACCGTAAAACTCCTGAATCACAAGCACCCACATGCAATCGCACTACTGAATAACAATCGAATAAAAATCGTACACATTCGATATTTCAAGTGAATTTGTTGGACACAGTCCACTGTTGGCTAGCAGTTGGTTGGTTTGATTGTCAATCAATTTACAACCAAATTGTTTTGTAGCCTTTTCAATAAAACAAGCTAAAACTAATTACTTTTACCTAATGCAATTTTTATTATTGAAAATGAAAATTAGCCTCGATAGGACTCGAATCCACAACCTCTCACTGTCCGGGCGAATGCTCTAATCACTGAGCTACTCTAACTCTTATCATCATCATCATTTCAGCTGTACGACACCCACTACTGGGCATAAGCCTCCCCCAAGGAACGCAAAAATTTTGTAGAATTGTACAGATATATAAAACTTTTGCGTTACTGACTGACTAACAGATATCGCACAGCCTAAACTACTGGGCGCAAGAAGCTGAAATTTGACAAATATGTTTCTTGGGGAGTGTAGAGTAGGATTAAGATATAACTTTTGGAATATCCCCCTCCAAGGGGGTAAAAAAGGGGTTCAAAATTTGTATGAAACTTTGTGAACTCAATTCCACGGAGACGAAGTCGCGGGGGTAGTGCTAGTAGTAGAGTAATATATAATAAAGAGAAAATTTAATGCTCTACGATTTTATGGCTAGCATTTAGTTTTTCGGTGCATCGTTGGAAAGTTATCCGGTCAAAAGGTGAAATGTGGAGCAAAAATATTTTTTCCATTATTACAGACTTTCAAGAGCGGACATCTCGAAAACTATACAAGATATCGAAGAACTTGACTAATTAAAACTTGTAGCAAATTTAAATAGCTTTCATTTTGCACAAAATAGACATGTCGCTGGGACGCATAGTTTCTGAGATATAATTAAAAAACCAAAATATGAGACCTTCAAACTCCCCCCTCCCCCGGCTTAAGGCGCTACTCGGAAAAAGTATGGACACTTTGATATAAAACTATAGGACGCTTAGAGTTGTTATAAATCTGGTAATAAGATATATATTTCTTCATACCTTTATCTAGAATCGTATAGTTTCAGAAACACGATGTTATGATTTTGGCTCGACACTTTTTATTTTCGGAAATACCTCTAAAAAATAAGAAATATCAAGATTATTCTTAAATGGGGATACATATACTATTGAAAATTGGTTTAATTAGTGGACACCAATAATATTTAGGATCGTATAGAAGCATTTTTTTAAAATCACTATAGTTTTTGAATACGAAGTGATTTTGTGTTTTTTTTGCGTAATCGGCAAAACCGGTCTCGCTCCCGCGCGCGTCGTTTTCTCATTGCTATCTCGCTTTAGCATATTTTTTCCGAGTATCGCCTTAATGGGTCACAGGCGGGGGGACTTTTGATATGTTTACCTCCTAACTAGCCCAAACAAAGTAACAAAGTCAAAAATTGTGTTCCAAAGATTTCCCTCTATATCTCTTCGTTGACTGGGCTAATCGTGGTTTACTTTCTCTTCAAAATGATAATGAACATAATATTCTAAATTTATTTTCTCATTTTCTGTTGCTCAACAAGGTAGGTTAATTTATATTGCACTGTTCTAGCTTCCTTCCTTTACACGTTGATGAATGCGAGCGTGTTAAAAGCAAGTTTGGCTTAACAGCTGAAGCTCTTACAACCTGCAATACTGGCTAATTTATGCAACTGCCTTATTGCACCTGAGCTTGTTAGTGCAAATAACGTGCAGAATAATTTCACTCTGTATAATCAGGAAACAAAGTGAAAGATATTTGAGTGTTAGAAGTGTTTACTGGAAAATATACACGTAGGCAGTTAGGTATGTAAAATTAAAAATTTAACGTAAAGAAAATTCAGAATCGAACAAAGGTAAAATACTTATTTTATCACTGTTTTAAGCAATGGGTTCTCCAAGCTTTCGCTGCCAACTAGGTAGTACCTACCTACTTCTAATCTCTTTTTTTGTATTCCGAGAAAAACCAATGAAACGTCAATGCAAAATTATTTTACTTTTAATTACTACGGACTTTGCGTGGTTTCACCCGCGTGGTACCCTTTCTCGTGGAAGGGAATGTCGGGATAACTTAGCGTGCGTCAGTCAGAAAAATGTAGCTTTCTAATGAGCAAGCGTGTGTGTATGTGTGTGTGTATATGTATGCCTGTGTCTGAATGAGAAAGTAAGAAGTTTAGAATAATAGAGTAGAGGATATTTCCTCCTTCCCTCAGAGTTAAGCAAATAATGGCAGTATTGTACCCTAACACAAGTTTTTTCTCATAAAACTTAATTTATTGCTACTTTATTGGTGTAATTACTTTGTGATTATAAGAAACTAGCTTTCCGCCCGCTCTGTGTAAATACTACTATAAGTAACTATTATCCACTATCCCACGAGAATGTGATATTTTTTGGGATAAAAAGTAGCTTATAATGCTTCGATCAACAATAACACTTTTAATGTCATAGTTTTACTCCCAAACTATTGATATTCCCAATCCCATACCAAGAATCACGTCGATCCGTTGCTCCGTTTTGACGTGAAAGTCGGACAAACAAACAAATAAACACACTTTCGTATTTATGATATTAGTATGGTTGTAAGTATTTTCCTAAACTTTTGAACCAAGTCCAGAAACTAAAACGAACTACTTAAGTAACAATTATTATAACTCGAGGGTTATCCTTCTCTAAAATGTTAAATTCATTATTTAATCCATACATTTCCTCTCAAGTCAAGTCAATTAATCGTTATTATCTAACATTTGCATTTTATGCCATGATTAACTGTAGGTATATCCACCCGTATGAATAATTAAAACGTTTTCCTAAATTTATCTTTACATTCGAGAACGGGTTTAAATAATATGAATTAATTTGTTTTCTTTGGCAATAAGAATAAGGGGGTTCTTGGTATTTCGTCTTCATACAAGCAAAGTGAAAATAGTATTTGATACACCCTTTCTTGAGGTATTCCAGTTACGGCACCACTTTGAACCGCACCATTTGAATGGCACCAAAAGCATTCCCATTACTTCGAAAAATGAATTTAAAATATTATTAAAGCATTCCTGTTACGGCACCAGTGGTTAGAGGCGTAGTAGAGCTGTTACCTAACTAAAAAATATCGATAACTCCGTTTAGCTTTTTTATTATTTTTTAAGACTTTATTTGAAGTAGGTATTCTAGTAACGGTTTGAAGTACAAGGACAATGTAGCTTTGCGAATTATCGTTTGAATTCTAAAGTACCAGGATAACATAGCTATGGAGGAGGTAGTTACAGTGTATAGGTTTTTTATAACCCCTGACGCAGCGCAAAGAGGGGTGTTATAAGTTTGAGGCCTATGTCTGTCTGTCTGTACGTATATTCGTAGTGCCTAAATGGATCAGGCGATTTCATTGCGGTTTTTTTTAATTGAAAGCTATATTAATCGAGTTTGTTTTTAGCCACGTTTGATGAAAATCCATCCAGCCATTTATGGAGATGGTCAACTGCGTACCAAAAAACAAAATGAAGGCAAAAAATGGCCGCCGAAAATTAAGTTGCTCTGATTTGTTTGGCTGAAATTCGCGATTTCAATGCGGTTTTTTTTAATTTTATGTGTAATTTAAAAAAGATGAAATAAAAATAAAATTTTAAAAACCCCCGACAAAAAAAAAATACTTAAGTACTTACCTCAAAAAAAGTCAGAAAATAAGATTTTAACTTTTTATGTCTGCATAAATACCTAGTTAAAATCTTATTTTTTATTTTTAACCAAAAAATTATATCCTAATTTAATCGGAAATTTAATCCTTGTATTTATTAAACTAACGAGGTTTTTTCAATGTTTTTCTAAAATCATAATTTATTGTTACGACTGGTTAGAAAAAAATCCAATGTACTATAACTACCTCCTCTATAGCTATGTTATCCTGGTACTTCAGAAACGAAACAATAATCTGGCTGGACAGCTACATTGTACTTTATCACTACATATTATAAAACAAAGTCGCTTTCTCTGTCCCTATGTCCCTTTGTATGCTTGAATCTTTGAAACTACGCAACGGATTTTGATGCGTTTTTTTAATAGATAGAGTGATTCAAGAGGAAGGTTTATATGTACTTTTTATCCCGATATTCCCACGGGAACGGGAACCACGCGGGTGAAACCGCGGGCGGCCGCTAGTACTTAATAATGTATTATTCTGTTGTTACTAGAACAACTACTTCAAATAATGTCTTCAAAAATAATAAAGAACTGAACTGATTTATCGATGTTTTTAGTGAACACCTCTACTTTAAACCATTGGTGCCGTAACGGGAATGCTTTAATAATATTTTAAATTCATTTTTCGAACGGCACCAAATGGTGCCGTAATGGGAATGCTTTTGGTGCCATTGAAATGGTGCGGTTCAAAGTGGTGCCGTAACTGGAATACCTCCCTTTCTTAAGCTTTGGTTTTTACTTTAATTCATACAAAAAAATGAACTCATCTTGTGAGCTTCAGAAGAAGCTGAAAATTATTAGTCTTAATACCAGAGACCGAAACAGGAGACCGCGACTCCTGTTTTCTCCGCCCCATGTGCTGAGGAGGCACCCCGGGGGTTTTAGTGGGTCCAAGCCCCACATAACCCCCTCGTCTCCCCGGGCGGGGGGGTATGCGAAGGCATTTGCCCGGAAAAAAAAGAAAAAAGGAGACCGCGACTGGCACTTGTCATTAGGTTTTGTACGGGCCAGTTCGAGCGCGCGACCGAGACATGCGACAGGTCTCGCGTCTCTGCCCATACAAATCCGGCGCTGGTCTGCAACAAACGCCGTAGGTCGCGTCCGGCGTCTACTGACACCGCGTCCACCGGACGCGGCCGACAGCGTAAACCCGCGATGGTCACTCTCAGACGCGGCTCTCAACGCAAACTACGATCAGTTTCTCGCACGCGCTCAATGCGAATGAACGTGAAGATAAATATGGATGAACAAACAATTTTAAGAGTTCTTCTAGAAGAGGAGGAGGATGATGATGTTATTTTACAAATGTTTTTTTTTATGTTTTTTTTTACCTAAAACCGTAAAAAAAAAGTAGGTACTAACTATGCGATTAAATATTTAGGACACAGATACTTTGTAGCCTGGAGAGGACCATAGGCTACTTTTTATCCCGGAAAAATATCACATTCCCGCGGGATAAGGTAGTGTAGTCCACGCGGGCGAAGCCGCGGGCGAAAAGCTAGTAAATAATAATTCTAATAAAAATGCAACAACGAAAAAACTAAATAAACTAAATAACTTTTTTGTTAAATTCCACGCAGACGAAGTCGCGGGCACAGCGAGTTTTAAGTAATTTGTAATTGAAGTCGCCAATTACAATTTGTAATTGTAATTTGTTAATTTGTAGTAAATTACATTTTGCGCATAGTAAATTGATCAAAAACGCGACGTCTCCGTACCCAAGAATGCTCCGAAATGACTGCGTAGGCAGCGTACGACCTACAGACGCGGCGTACGGCGCTCGTGCGCCGCGTCTGGCGTGTGAGAGAGACCACTACAGTGCATTTCCATAGTAAGCATTCGGACGTCGCGCACAGCGTCACGCCGGACGCGACCTACGGCGTTTGTTGCAGACCACCGCCTAATGAAAAGTGCCGGTCGCGGTCTACTGCAGGCGTTGGAATCACCCATAGAATAGGTCAAAACTTAGTGGGCGGTAGCCCCGATACCCATTCATTGGCTATAATTAAGACCGCCATTTTGTTGGGGTGCCCCCATTGGCTAAAATTAAGGCTGTCACTTTTTTCAAGAATTTCAAGATGACGTTATTTAGTATGTTTTTTTACTCATTTCGGTTTTATAGTATTCTTTAAATGTTTTTCCACTTTTTCTCAGATATTTCTTTACAGAAATATGGATACATTATTCGAAGATGCCTTCGGTACACGTAAGTAAATCTATTTACGTAGTTTTATGTATCAATTATTTATTACATTAACCTAAATTTGAGTTTTGTTGTTTTAGGTAATTCCAAGAGGCAACATTGTATTTCTTAAAACTAACCAAAACAAAAGAAAATACAGTCCACAACTTAACCGGAGTAAAGAAGATTCGGTTTCTCAGAAAGTTATGAAATTTATCAAAGGCTAAAGAGTCGCAATAGTTTTTACAAGTGCGTCATTCCTGGCACCACGGAGGCCTCTTTAACCAAAGTTAAACTGTGGGAAAAGTCTGCTACCCTTTCACACCCATATGTGCTCAACCAGGAAAAGCTCCCTCCTGGCCTTGAACTTCCCAGATCATTATGGAGATCTTTAAATAGACTCCGTACCCAAGTTGGTCGAAGTAAAGACAACCTGTCCAGGTGGGGCTTCACCAGTAACACGGATCTCGCGTGCAGGTGTGGTTACACTCCACAGACCATGGCCCACTTCATTGATTGCTCTTTATGCCCAGACACCTGCACGCGTGAGGACCTCATGTTGGCTGCAGATAACGCGGTGAGAGTGGCACAGTTTTGAGCCAACAACAGTATATGATTTTGTACTTGTCATTGACATGTTGAAGAAGAAGTTATGAATGAAAGGTAGGTAATGTTTGTTTATTCTTTTTATATGAATGAAAGTAGGTATGTGTAATTAATTATTGATTAGTTTTGTTAAAAAATATACATTTTCAATATTCATTTAGAAGTGATATCATATGGTGATAATGATAAAGCACAGTAGATTACTTGGGATTAAATTTAAATAATCAGTTGTCACATTTAACAAGTTTCAATTCAGTGAAGAGAAAATAACAGTATAAGTAATTCAATAACTTTGTCAAAACATTTAAAATGCCTTATCATCAAATTCATATTTCTGATTTCTGACAAACAGAACAGAATTATAACAAACTAGCTTTCCGCCCGCGGCTTCGCCCGCGTGAACTACATGACGTTATCCCGCGGGAATATGATTTTTTCCGGGATAAAAAGTAGCCTATGTTCCTCTCCAGGCTACAAAGTATCTGTGTTCCAAATTTCAGCCAAATCCGTTCAGCTGTTATGGCGTGATTGAGTAACAAACATCCAAACATCCAAACATCTAAACATTCAAACATCTAAACTTTCGCATTTATAATATTAGTAGGATGTTCGGTGGGATAATATATGATTGTTGTCGGTACGAATGATGGTTTGTTGTGATTGTCTTATGACTGTTATAACTGTTACTGCTACCTACTATCTTAGATCTTACTTAATTATATATACTACCTCTCATCAGTCTATGTACAAAGCTTATCTACTTAATAACAGTTATCTATATATATAAAAATGAATCCATATTTCCCTTGGTCACGACATCACGCGTGAACGGCTGGACCGATTTGGCTAATTTTGGTCTTGAAATGTTCGTGGAAGTTCAAGGAAGGTTTTAGCGGTGACAAAATAGGGGAAGGAGGGGTAAGTAGGGGTAGAGTAGAAGTAGGGTAGGGTAAAGGTAGGGTAGGGTAGGGTAGGGGTAGAGTAGGGGTAGGGTAGGGGTATGGTAGGGTAGGGGTAGGGTGGGGTAGGGGTAGGGTAGGGTAGGGGTAGAGTAGGGTAGGGTAGGGGGAGAGGAAGGGTAGGGTAGGGGTAGGGTAGAGTAGGGGTAGAGTACGGGTAGGGTAGGGTGGAGTAGGGGGTAGGGCCATGGGAACGAAGTCGCGCTGGGTCAGCTAGTTAACTATAAACATTGATTATCTATAACTTGTGCATAGCGGCACAACAAACAAAATGTGCTTTATACACACTACTCTTTCTTGATTTACAAACTTTTCAGTTCAACTATCACTTATTTGTTTATAAAATGTTATGGCAGATTATAGTAACAATATGTAGAATCTACACTAACCAAATCTAATCTTTTCAGATAACTTGAGTCTCAACGAGGTTCGTGGAGTGCTGCGAAGATGCCCGTGTCTGCCTATTCTTGCGGTAATAAGTTATCAAATCAGAATTATGGTGCAAATTACTGCTGTTTGTTGCTATATTGATTACTTACTGCATTAAATGTTTAACTATTAGAGTTAGGTTATTGCGTCTTGCATTGAAAGTGATATTAACAGTAAATAATGAAATGGCAGATACTAAATAATACTACTAGGAAAAATAGCATTAGCATTTGTGCGTAAAAATATTTGCAAGCAGTTTAATTTAACTTGTGGCTGATAAAGTATTTATATATCTTAGTTTATCTATTAAGTCAATTTAGTAAGTAATTTCATTACTCTCATTCTTTGTCTTGTATAAATCTCAACTTATACTAATTATGTACTTTGTATTTGATAAAATTATAATAGCAAGTAATAAATGCCTTCTTTCATCAAATGTGTTTTTTATTTGAGCAGAATTTAAAATAGTATATTACTAGGGTTGTACCAAACGTCGATGATTTGCACAACTATCGATAACGAATCAAGGGTGTCGATAGTTCTGGCAGCACTATGTTGTCAAAATCTAATCGGGGTCCGTCATTCACTAACAAACGGCCGCTATAAGGCTTGATTCCTATCTGTACTAGTCTGTATAATTTGTGGTCTACTGTCTCGGTCTCCGGTCTCGGTCTTCGGTCTCGGTCTCCGGTCGCGGTCGCGGCGGCACGAACCGCTGAAGACGAGACGCCGAGGGGTATTGCCCATACATTTGTATGGATATGGGTTGCTACATACCTACATACATTTTCTTGAATATAATCACTCGGCTTAGCAGTTTGCTGTATACAGCTTTTCGGCAAACTCGAGTAGATACAGGTGCCAAATACTGCCGAATCAAATCATGTTTCGATCTGAATGAACTAACGAGGCGAACAAGTGAAGTTGTACGAGATTATTCTGCTATTAAGGTAAATTCGCCTTTTCATTAAACGCTGAGTGTTCAAATTAAATTAATATCCTAATTTGCTATATCAATATTAGACGCTGAACCATCAAGGTACCAAGATCTCAGAAACATCCAAAAGGTTTCAAGCAGAAACGCGGACGTGACGGACCTGCTAATGTTATCCCTAAGGAACCGTGTGAACTCTAGTTCTTGGTAACAAAGTCTAAATTGGCATGACACTTTTTCGTTAGAAATGAGAGCTAATGCAATGAAATGTACGTGAATGAACGTTTCTTACTGCCTGTTCGGTGGAAATATTTGGGAAGGTTGAAGTTAGGTGAATTATTACGATTATTTGCTTAAAAAAAGTAGATGGAACTTGGATTATGAAGGTCAAGTCTTGCAGTAGCTTTTCATATGTAACTTTTCAATGACTAGTAAAATTTTACAAATTAATATCATAATTTTCATGTTTTTTCTTTTACTTTTAGGAAAAGCAAAATGAACTGACATTTCAACAATCACAAATACAAAATATTTTGTTTTTTTTTTAAATAAGTTAGTACTTACCATAATTTATTTACGGGTAATAATAATTATGGTAACTGGCAAAAATCCTTCATTTCTAACCACCATCAAGTTACAAACATTATACACCCTTAATTTTTAATCAGCACAATTATTTCAGGGGCTATAATTGTGCTGATATAAGGAGCCAGCCACGAAAACGTGAAAAAAAACCATTCATCCCCTAAAATAATTATGCTGATAAAAAATAAGGGTGTAGGGCAGGAGCCCCGGTTTTGGCCACTGTACCGGTTTTGGCCACTTTTTGCTCTAAAAGTTTTCTAAACAACTTTTCGCCATTTTTGCTAAAGGCAGTTAAAATAAGGTATTTTAAGGTAATAATAACAACCGTTAGAATTCCTTAAGCCATATGTTTTTTTTTCAACAAATCCCATTTTCTGTTTAAAAAAATTTTTTGAATGAAAATTTTAAGAAATTTGTTTTGGATGAAATACTTTATAAACCTTTGTTTTTTACAATTAAATTGTTGTTTTGCAATTGATTGGTTTCTAGTGCATTAGAATATCTTGATTTAACCTGGATTTGGTTTTGATTTTTCGCTATACTTACAAAAGTTAACTTACAAGAAGTGGCCAAAACCGGTACATTTGGCACCTCTCACACATTTTGTGTTATATATATACAAAAAACAACTTAACTTTTTTAAATTTGAAAAATTTACCTTTAAAGGTAGTTACATTATCTATAATAAGATATAATTTGTGTCTTAAATAAGTACCTAAGACCATTTAGTACTTTATTTATTTTATTTTATTTATTCTATTTATTCACAACGGGGTAGCACTTAGCCTTCATCACACCTGATGATAAGTGGTGATAAGGCTGAAGGTGGAAGCGCACTACTCCCGGAATCCTCAATAACTGAGGAACTGGCTATCTTATCTCTAACTGCCGGAACACAATAATGCTGAAAACATCATTGTTATGGCGTCAGACTTAGATAAGATGGTGGTAGCTAGCCAGGCGAACTAAGAACAAGTCCTACCATCAACCAAACCGAATACAATCTGTACCCCCACTGGGAATCGAACCCGGGACCTCTGGGTCTGAAATCGGTGGTATGAACCACTAGACCACAGAGGCGGTTAAACTTTTACTTAGTGCTTAAAAGTCAAAAAATCCTTTAAGTGGCCACAAAGGGTACCTCTGCCCTATCTTTTTTTTATTGATAACATAATATACGAGTCACATTTTATATTTGTAACGAAATGAACTTAAAATTAATGCGATCAGTAATACCCTGTTCATGACAGGCTGTGTGGCCAATAATTGATTATCTGCTGAATTATTGATTAAATTGCCTTCTTTTGATAGATTCCGGTGTAAACAAGGAGCCAATTATGTCGACATTCTCAGAATAATCAATGAAAAGGGTAATTAAGTGCGTATAGTTCAGAAAATTAACCAGTTTTAACTATAACCCTTTATTTCTATAGTAACTCGGTTTGTTACTGAAAGTACCCACTTGTTGCGGAAAGTAAAGTATTTTAATAAGTATCTAACTATTTTGAGTATACTGATAATTTATACCTACATTTTAACGCAGTTAATTAATGCGACTTGTATTTAAAATAATTAACGAATAAATTAATTATTTAGTACGAAAGTCGGTAACTATGTCATTAGTGTACGGAAAGTTCAGGATTCTATTAAATTATTTTATTAATAAGTTAAGTACTGTCAGGGGAAGGGGATATTTTATGGGAAGAACATCATACTAAAAATGAAAAGTTTGTTGGATATTGTGTCTTGTGACACAAAACACAAAAGTGTCTACGTTTGTATGAAACCAGTGCAAGTAATATTAGCAAATCTTTAGAAATCTCATTCAGATCATCATCAGAGTGAAGAATGTTTTTGGTCACGAATAATAATCTTCAAGTGGTTGTTATAGTAAAGTTTATATGTATCTAACGAAAATTATCCACGAATTATTAATTAAGAGGATAGTGTAGCAAACGATCTCCGTACAAACGACGATAACGTTTTCCACCCTTTAAACCACATACTTACAGCAAAGATTTTTTCGGTATTTCGTTGAAATGAAGAAGAACTAGGGCTGTGTTCGTTTTTTTTTTTTTTTGTATTTATTGTAGACTAGCTGTTGCCCGCGACTTCGTACGCGCGGTGTAGTGGCTTTTGTGTTAGTTTAGTTTATGTGTGTTTGTTGCCCAGATTTCATAACGCTCTTCTTGAAATCCTATTCTCTACTAAAAGTGTCTAAAGAATCGATCTAAAAAATCGAATATGCAGGCTAGGGTATGAACATGGTATGTTGTTATCAAATGCTGCATGAACATAGTTGAGCCCTCATTCATAGATCTGTCCGTCTACCTATCAAGAAACTTTTTCTCAAGTATGCGTGGGAGGTATCAAATAAAATTTATGTTCTTACTTAGTAATGCATAATATCAGGCCAATCATATTTTTACTATAAAATGAAAAAAAGATTGTGTGTATCCATACTAATATTATAAATGTGAAAGAGGGTTTGTTTGTTTATCCGTCTTTCACGTCAAAATTGATGCAACGGATCGACGTGACTTTTGGAATGGGAATAGTTTAGCAGCTGAAAAGTGACATACTTAGGCAGCCATTAGACAGTCAATCTGGATCGCGATCCGCGATCAAAATCAATGATCGCGATCCAGATTGACTGTGTACGAAGGTGTTTGACGGCTCGCGATCTTGATCGCAAAATATCTACATAGTAAATCTCGATCGCGATCAAGATCACGATCAGTGATCGCGATCTGGATGGACTGTGTAATAGCTGCCTTAGGGAGTTTGTGCACTACCACTGAATTTTACCGATCCGGAAAAAAACGGATGCTTGTTTTTTAATAATTAATCATTTATAATAGTAATTAATAAAATACAAGCATCCGTTTTTTTCCGGATCGGTAAAATTCAGTGGTAGTGCACAAACGCCTTACGACTACTTTTTATCCCTGAAAAATATCACATTCCCGCGGGATAACGTCGTCGTTTAGTCCGAGCTTGCGAAGTCGCGGGCGGGAGGCTAGTATTTTGATATGGAGACATTTCCTATTTGAGAGAGCTTGAAATTAACTTTCTTTGAGTAACAGGTATAAAATGTAATGATATACCATTTAATTATTTAATATAACATCATTTATGTAAGCTTTCCTAGTAAATAAATGAATAAATAAGTTAGATAGAAAACTATTTTTTATATTCCTTTATTTTATTGGATGGTACCTACGGCTGAAGGCCTAAGTAGCCAGAGCCGGTTAAATGACATAAAAAATGGTAGGTAGGTGTCGGTATCTACGTACTGGCCACTTAGCGGTTATGAGCAAATTTTTCAAAATTACATTGGTGACATTTTGTCTACATTGCGACAAACTTATTTCACACAGTGGTTAGTTTTTGGTACTAAATATACTGTTGACTGCCGGCAGTCCATTTTGACAGTTAATTTTGTATTGCTAGTGGCTCCTCCACGACCACTGTCACCGGGTCAGATATATTTGTGGCACCACTATACTTACTGTAGCGACATCTAGCGTCGAGTGGAAATGCGAAATAGAAATATTACATCAATAGGGTGAAAACTTCAGTTTTTGCCACTGCACCGATTGCTTACTTAGCATAAAACATTTCGTTAATAACTTTTGCTTAATAATATACTTTTTATCTATGACTTTTAAGTCATAATAACAATAGTAATAATTCAGTTTACATTGAATTAGATGTTTCTTTTATTTTAGTTATTTAGTTATTTAGTTAAGTATTGATTTCTCGATGTATCTTTTAAAATTTGATTAACAAAAACACATCAATCGGCACCCTTATGTTTTACCCGTATGTTTTATTCGTTCCAAGCTAGTTCTTTGTGTCAAAGTTTTTATTAAATTTCTGAAGCAATACCATGTACTTACCTAGTTTTTTGTTATCTGTATAGAGCAAGTCAAGGGCTTTCTTCTTTGTCGCCGTATGTTTTATTCGTTCCAAGCTTATGTTCTTTGTATCAAAGTTTTTATTAAATTTCAGAAGCAATACCATGTATCTAGTTTTTGTTATCTCTATAGAGCAAGTCAAGGGCTTTCTTCTTTGTCGCCGTATGTTTTATCCGTTTCAAGCTTATGTTCTTTGTGTCAAAGTTTTTACAAAATTTCTGAAGCAATACCATGTATCTAGTTTTTTGCTATCTGTATAGAGCAAGTCAAGGGCTTTCTTCTTTGTCGCCGTATGTTTTATTCGTTCCAAGCTTAAGTTCTTTGTGTCAAAGTTTTTATTAATTTTTTGAAGCAATACCATGTATCTAGTTTTTTGCTATCTGTATAGAGCAAGTCAAGGGCTTTCTTCTTTGTCGCCGTATGTTTTATTCGTTCCAAGCTTAAGTTCTTTGTGTCAAAGTTTTTATTAATTTTTTGAAGCAATACCATGTATCTAGTTTTTGTTATCTCTATAGAGCAAGTCAAGGGCTTTGTTCTTTGTCGCCGTATGTTTTATTCGTTCCAAGCTTATGTTCTTTGTGTCAAAGTAACAAGGCATCACAACGTCACAGGCGCTCATATCCCATTTTCTGTTCTAAAAATTGTTTTGTATGAAAATTTTAAGAAATTAGTTTTGGATGAAATACTTTATAAACCTTTGTTTTTTTACAATTAATTGTTGTTTTGCAATCCATTGGTTTCTAGCGTATTAGAATATATTGATTTAATCTGGGTTTGGTTTTGATTTTTAGCTATACCTACTTACAAAATACAAAAGTTTAACTATCAATTCATTCCCATCTTGCTGATATTATAAATGCGAAACTTGGATGTTTGTTACTCCATCACGGCGAAACGACTGAATGGATCTGGATGAAATTTGGGACAGAGGTAGAAGTGTAAGAGGTGTAAGCATATTTAATACCTCATTTCTATGGGAAAACATCGTATAAGTAGTTCACGCGAGTAAAGCCGCGAGCATAAAGAGCATTATATTCAAGAGCTTCCGTTGAGCCATTGATCTTCTTTCTTTAGCACAACATCCATACTAAACTAATAATATAAATATGAAAGTGTGTTCGTTTGTTTGCCCGTCTTTCACGTCAAAACGGAGCTACGGTACCCCGAGTGTAAGTTTTTATGTCAAGCAAACGCAAACTATTTCGATTACGTATTTATGTCAATTTGTATGAAAACTATAAAAGCGCGCTACTCGCCGCTAGAGGCGCTAATACAGTTTTCATACAAATTGACATAAATACGGAGTCGAAATAGTTTGCGTTTTTTGACATAAAAACTTACACTACGGGCTGATCGACGTTATTTTTGGTTTTGCGATAGCTCGGGAGCTGGAGAGTGATAGACTACTTTTTAGCCCGGAAAAATATCGCTTAATTACCCGTGGGAAAACTTCGTTTAGTCCAATATGGCGAAGCAGCGGGCGAAAGGCTACAATTTCTTTAAGTTTACAAGTTTAATTATTTCTATACATGATACATTTTTGACCAGTGCACAAAGGAGACCGGCGACAATCGCCTTAATATTTTACAAAGTCGTACACTTTCAGAAACATGAAAATTAAATTAATTTAAACTCCTACAATTAACTTTTACAAACGCCTGATTTATTAAAGAATGGAATAAAAAGATAAATAATTTTCAAATCGCAAATAATTGACTGAAAAGGGCAAAATAACATTGAAACACTTTATAAATCCGTACATTTGACGCAGTAGTCATGTAAAACAAGGTCATTTATTACCACACTTTTATTAGCTTCACATGTAACTAAGTCACAATGTAAGAAAATCTTGGAATTCAATTTTAACCTACTTCTAAGTGTCGTATTGATTTGAAACTTTGCAAGTCTATATGAATCCGATGACAATACAATAATTTGTTACCATCGAGCTGATCTGATGATGGAGTCAAGAGGTAGGCAATAGAACTCTTCAATGGCTGCTAGGCAACCTCTCGAGTTTAGGCTCATTTGTTTTGTTCTGATGAGACCTATTCGCTACACTTGATGGTGAGGGTCTGATGATGGAGCAGGGAGGAAGCCTGCGGCACTTCTTAATGACCACTAGGAAACCCCTCGAGTTTGGGCTCCGTTGTTTTATTCTGATGAGACTTATTCGCTACACTTGGTGGTGAGGGTCTGATGATGGAGCAGGAAGGAAGCCAGTGAGACTCCTTAATGACCACAAGAAAACCCCTCGAGTTTGGGCTCATTTGTTTCGTTCTGATGAGACCTATTCGCTACACTTGGTGGCGGGGGTCTGATGATGGAGCAGGGAGGAAGTCAGTTGCACTCCTTAATGACCACTAGGAAACCCCTCGAGTTTGGGCTCATTTGTTTCGTCCTGATGAGACCTATTCACTACACTTGGTAGTGAGGGTCTGATGATGGAGCAGGGAAGAAGTCAATGGCGTTCCTTAATGACCACAAGGAAATCACTCGAGTTTGGGCTCATTTGTTTCGTTCTGATAAAACATATTCGTTACACTTGGTGGTGAGGGTCTGATGATGGAGCAGGGAGGAAGTAAGGGTTCGGCTCGCGCATCCGGTAACTAATAGACACCACTCGAATTTGTAAAACTAAATACCTACATACAATCACGCCTTTGAGTTATAATGTTTACGGGGTGGGCAGACACATGAATGGACTGTGAAATCGATTACCATCCATCCATAGCTTGCCATTTATTAAACTTAAAAGTAAAAAATAAATATGTAGTTTAAAAAACTAAACAAACACACTTTTATAGGAACAGACTAAAAAGTACGAAATAACCGTCTATTCAGTAACTGAAATTAAAAAGCGTGGTGCGCCCTTTGCAAAGCATCCATGCATTCTAGTAAGTACTTAATATTGACAACGCGCACCACGCTTTTTAATTTCAGTTACTGAATAGACCGTTATTTCGTACTTTTTAGTCTGTTCCTATAAAAGTGTGTTTGTTTAGTTTTTTAAACTACATATATTTATTTACATATTATTAGATACCTACATCAAAGAAGGTAAGGTCAATGTGGGGAAGTCCGGCATACTTTTCTAAAATTTAAGTTCAACTGAACTTATTGAATCGAGATACGCTTTCTAAAGTGACTTGTGTCGTCGGAAATTATAGGTAATATATTTATTTACCTATATTGGTCTTAAAATAGTATGAATTGCAATTATCTTTAGATTTATATGATATTTTTTAAAACACGGCGTGTAGACGGACTTCCCGTGCAGTTTAGGGTAAGTCCGTCTACTAGCACTATATCCATAACTTGTGAGGCAATATGTATGAAAACAGTTTCTAGCAGTGACGTAAAACTAGCGTTGAAATGTGTGATTTATGTATTTGTCTATAAGGTTTAAATTTCAAAGATAATTGATTTTATTTGATTTTAAGGCAAGTCCGGCATATCTTTGGTGACAGTGGTTGCAAACATTTTTAATAAAATTGTATGTAGCCAATTTCCTTTTTTGTAACATAAAATACTAAGTAAAACATCATCAAATTGATCAAAATTCATCAAATTTGCTCATAGTCTTTAACGACTGATCGCAGATGAAAACAGAGAAAGAAGAAAAAAAGTAAAACATAAATCTTTATTTCTAATTCAATTTTTATATTCCTGGTAAGGTAGATATACGAAAGCGATTCATTACTATCTTACGGTACATAATTATATCACTAGGGATATAACTATATCACGGCTTTATCGTGCAGGTAAAATACGTGCAGCTGAAAAGGTTGACAATATCTGCAATTGGGGCAAGACCGTCATATGACGGACTTGCCTTACGTATGCCAGACGGACTTCCCAACTATTACATTTTGTGGTTAGAAATTTGTTGCAGGTAATAATAACGAAACTCAAGCGATATAAAAGAATTCATCACCAGAAATAAGTATATGGATCACTAAATGACTTGCGTAATCAAAGAAACTCCAAGAACTCCATTGATTTTCTACTTTTCTTTTAGTTTTTTGAAGAGGCGTTACACTCCAGCTTCAAGTACAAAACGCGAAAAAAAATGGCCTACCAATTTCTTTCAACCTAATGATGTTAGCGACGTCTATGATTCTCAGTTCGAACTAGCTCCGTAATACTGTTTTACCGACCGAGGCATAAGAAGCTAGTCATTCAAAAATGGAAGTTATTGGCGCTAGACGGACTTACCTCCTAGACGGACTTCCCCACATTGACCTTACATAACATAAATTAAAAACTAATGAAGATCCGCACGCAAAGCTTAGCGCAGATGGCGCCAGCAGCGGCAGCGGTGCGATACTTACCTATGTCTGTATTAAAATAATGATTCCTTTCGTTATTTGTCTTTGTTATTACCTACCCATACATCTATTTTATCATTCATTATTTATTAGTAAATCATTATTTGCGTTGTTTGAAATAAAATGTAAGTATAAATGATTTTTACCCTAACCTCTATTTTTTGACCATATCTCTGTTGTCCCAACTTTTAAAGCATAGAAACAATTAACTTTTTTGTTAGTCTAGCATAGTTCTTTAAGTACCATTAGATTTTTTTCATGAACGAGACCTATAAATAGAGGTCTGAAAACACATAGAAGTTCGCCAGTCTCCTTTTTTGGATCAACTCAGAATCGGTAAGCGAACAACTTTCTCCTAGAAACATAGGTCGAAATACGACAAAAATTTTTTGACTCCCCATACTAAATTGAACACGTGATCAGTCCGATTTGTATGAAGAGTTAAAAATTTATTGTCATATTTCGACCTATGTTTATAGGAGAAAGTTGTTCGCTTACCGATTCTGAGTCGATCTTAAAAATTTGGATTACACGCATAATGACATATCGATGTCTCTGACGCAAAATGACATATTGTGACTACGCAGAATGACATACGCATAATGACATATCTTGGACTTGACATATTGTGACCACGCAGAATGACATACGCATAATGACATATCTATGACTCTGACGCAAAATGACATATTGTGACTACGCATAATGACATCTTGGACTCTGACACAAAATAACATATTGGTGACCACATTACAGTGGCACAATCTTTTCTGTTGCGGTGACAGCGGCGCTATGTACGTTTTTCTTTTTTTTGTAGCAATTTACCCGGCCCTGACTTCTAAGACCTTCAGCCGCAAGCAGCGCTATGGTTGGACATCAACTTGACAGCAGAATGACATTAAAAAAAACATGATGTTTCACATTTTGGCCACCGGAACAGAAAAGATTGTGGCACTGTATACAGGGTTATTTTTAAATACCAACAACCTCGCAGGAGTAAATTACTAACATCTAAACAAAAACATTTGTTCCACAACTTTTGTAAAAAACTGACAAAAATAAAATCGACTTTTCATACAAAACTTTATCAGCTATTCGGTTATATATATGGAAAGTCGATTTTTCTTGTCTGTTTTCGGAAAAGTCGTAGAAAAATGTTGTTGTTTATGATGTTAGTATTCTACTCTGGTGTTTACAAAAACCCTGTATAAAAATTAAAGGGTGACTGACATATCAATGCCCAGTCCAAACCACTGGACCTAGAGACTTGAAATTATGTATGTATGTCGTGGTCAGATCATTGAATTGATTATTTCATGAAGGTTGGTCATTTCATGAAATAGTCGTATTTCATGAAATTTTGATTGGAATATACGGGAACCAGAACGGGAATGGATACGGGAATGTGGCGAGAACGGGGATAAACACGAATGGAATTTTATTATGAGTGGGAAGTTTGAATGTTTAGATGTTTATTACTCAATCACACAAAAACGACGGATTTGGAATTGCAAATAGATAGTTTATAGCCTAGTTTAAATAAAATATACTTTTATACCGGTCAAAACCCACTAAGGATTTTCCGAATGTCCACGCGGACGAAGTCGCGGACGAAAGCTTCTAAGGGAAACAACAGTTTCAATAAGGACCCAATGTAAAATACTTTTTAGTTAGAGATTGCATGGCTGGCTACTTCAATTTATTTATTTATTTATTTTTTTATTTTCTATTGTTTTGCCATAGTCGGGTAAAAAGGGATCTCATGTCACACACCACAACCGTTATGACATTGATACGTAGACGTATTTATTACAAACTAGCCTTCCGCCCGCGGCTTCGCCCGCGTGGACTACACGACGTTATCCCGCGGGAATGTGATACTTTTCCGGGATAAAAAGTAGCCTATGTTCCTCTCCAAGCTCCAAAGTATCTGTGTCCCAAATTTCAGCCAAATCCGTTCAGCCGTTTTGGCGTGATTGAGTAACATACATCCAAACATCTAAACATCCAAACATCTAAACATCCAAACATCTAAACTTTCACAGTAGTAGGAAGTAGGATATACGCGCAACACAATTTTACGTCTTTAATTCATGTCATTTCGCGTATGTGTCAATTCGCGTATGTGTCATTTCGCGTATGTGTCATTTCGCGTATTTGTCATTTCGCGTATGCGTCATTTCGCGTATGTCATTTCGCGTATGTGTCATTTCGCGTATGTGTCATTTCGCGTATGTGCCATTTCGCGTAATCAAAATGTGTCATAATGCGTAAAATTGAAAAATTTGTGCACTGATTAAAAATTTACCCTGTATAATCTTTCATTTCTTTTCTATAATAACTACTTAAGTTATTTTAATTTTCATAGGCAAACTTTCTTCATATATCGTCTGAAGCTTATGTTCTTTGTGCCAAAGTACCAGGGCATAATAACGTCACAGGCGTTCAATCCCTTATATTCGAGAGCTTCCGTTGAGCCACTCTCGAGCTGCCGACGTACTTGAGTGGCTTTGGAACTTAAGCAAACAATGGAGGCATTATATGTCTCAGCTTTAAGTTAAGAAAAACGATTGAGATCAAGATGGGATAGTATGTATTATTTAAAGCAAGATTGTCGTGGTAATATTACTTACTAATCGTTAAATAAAATCAGACTTTTAAGTCTTAATATAATTTAAGCCATCGTATTCAAGGGGTGATTGTTTTCAGTCGTTCGTTACAAAACTTACTACATTAAAAATGTACATTTTAGTTAGATTTTTATGGTAATTGGTACAATGTGATGTGATTCGCTGGGGTAGGGACAGCTGACTTTTGACTATCACTATTTAGTTACTTACTAATTTTTTAACGCCTCTGTGGTCTAAAGGTACACACCACCAGTATCAGAATAAATGGTCCTGGGTTCGATTCCCAGTGGTGGTACATATTGTTTTCGGTTTGGTTGATACCTGGGTGCCTACCATCAACTTTAAGACAGCGATTCAAAAATAGCGCGATGCAGAATAGGTTCCTAAAATGAATTGCTTTCTTTCGTACTCTGACCTTCTAAAAACTGGATCGCAAATGAATCGCTAAATGTGAATGACCAAACGATTTGTGTCCTTATTTCTTCTACCCGTCTCTTTCACTCGATTCTGTCATGCCCGGAGAGTGAAAGGGACGGGTATAACCTACAGCTGTCGTGTTAACTTGGCCGAGTTATAAGTCAAATAAGAGTTGATGACAGCTAACCGGCTGTGAAATGTCATTGAATGATCACTGAATCGCTGTCATTGATATTAAGCTGTCGTGGTACGAATAAGCGAAGCAGATCAGTTTAGGTTCCTAAACAAAACCGCAATAAGAGTTGATGGTAGGCACCCAGGACTTGTTAGAAGTCCGCCTAGCCAGCTACCAACATCTTATCTAAGTCTAATGCCATAACAATGATGTTTTAGCATTGTTGTGTTCCGGCAGTTAGAGATAAGATAGCCAGTTACTTATATCATTAGCATTGTTATGGCGTCAGACTCAGATAAGATGGGTAAGTGGCTATTAGCCGGGCGAACTAAGAACAAGCCATATCACCAACAAAACCGAAATACGGCCGGGACCAACGACTTAACGTGCCTTCCGAAGCACGGAGGAGCTCAAGACGAAAAGTTTTTGGTCACCCATCCCGTGACCGACCATTGCGAAACTTGCTCAACCTCAACGATCGCAGGCCGAGTGCGGTAACCACTGTGCCACGGGCTTCCCAATCTAATTATTTTCAACTAAAAATGAATCAAGATTCGAGCCGCGGTTCAGGCATGAAAAGGGCAGTTAGGTTGACAGACCTTCTTTTTAACCGACTTCTAAATCAAAAAGGAGGAGGTTCTTTATTCGTCTGTATATATGTTTTTTTTGAGTTGTAATAAAAGTGGAACATTTTCAAGTAAGTACACTCTTGAACATTTCTTTGTAACGGCACACCGAACCACTCAAATGTATCATTCTGCCACGAACTAAGTCTCGAAGCAATATTCACCGATTTTAACCGACTTCTAAATCAAAAAGGAGGAGGTTCTCTATTCGTCTGTATGTATGTATTTTTTTTTGTGTATGTCCACCGATTACTCGAAGACGGATAGACCGATTGAAATAACTGAAACGTTATTACATCAGGTTGGTTTCCAAGTTGGTCCCATTTTTTGAAATTTTGAAATCGGTTCAGTAGTTTTCAGGAAATTTTGAAAATACTGTCGTTTTCGTTACCACTTTATGTGAATTTAATACGTATCTTTAGGCAAAACTCCTTTGTTTAAGGTTTTCAGTTTGATCACATACCTATTTGCCAGAATACACGTAAATTGCCTGCACGATGCACTAAAAAGAGTGAAATAAAAATTATTTTTATAAAAAATAAAACCGCCTTCAAAAAAATCACATCAAAAAAGTAAGAAATAATTCCTCACCAAATAAATAACTTAAGTACTTTTCCTATGTTTAGACGTTACGTTTTCCAGAGATTCGTTTAAAAATTAAGCATTAGTACCGTATATGGCAATAAGTCATTTCATTTAAAACAAATGAAATTAACACGGTCTTCGATAATTTGGTGTGATTGTAAAAAGTGATTTATTTTTTATTTATTTTAAATGGGACCTTTATGATCCTTAGTGGTACTAACATTACTAATCCAAAATTACCTCTATCTGTGTGATACCTTTTCACGACTAAACTACTGCACTGATGTTGACGAAATTTAACACGAGGACACATCCTTGACTATACACCTTGAATTTCTAAAAATTATAAACGGTTTCAATAGTTTTAAGTTTTAACAGTTTTAAAAATGGAACCTAACTTTGCATTCTAAATGATCGTTATGTTTGTCTCTTCTTGTAAGATTCATAACTTTAGACCTTGGAGAAGTACAAAGGCTACTAAAACTTTTGTACTTCTCCTATACCGAAAATTTAAAGTGATCTCTAAGGAGGCGATACTGTCCCACTAGTTACACAACTTTATTGAATTTTACCTTACATGTTGTTATCTACCTTTTTTTTTTATAATATGAAACAAAAGATATAAGTTGTTAAAGATGTAATTATGTACATTTTGTTTCATGAAGTACAATTTCATTAAACAAAATGTACATAATATGTATACTTACAATGAGTTGAACCAGTGTTGGAGCGCTTATAACATACTAGCCTTCCGCCCGCGGTTTCGCCCGCGTAAAATACAAGACGTTATCACGCGGGAATATAATTTTTTTCCGGGATAAAAAAGTTCTCTCCAGCTCCCAAGCTATCCCCATACCAAAAGTCACGTCGATCCGTTGCTCCGTTTTGACGTAAAAGACGGACAAACAAACAAACAAATAAACAAACAGACACACTGTTACATTTGTAATATTAGTATGGATTATATCATTCTCTAACATATAGAAGCAAAACACCCTAGTATAGAATTTTATGGTGCTACGCAATGTTTTACAACGCTACGTAATTATTGTCTAGGACCACCTCAATTGAATTCCACGCGAAACATCAAAGATTGTATTTTACAAAGCGACTAAGTACATGAATAAGGGTTACAAATTCCAAACACGTTGTTACATCATAACTTCCCCACTTTACAACGACAAAAAGTTTTCAGATTCCCCCGTTCACCACATTGGAATCCCGAAAATTTATACAGAGTTGAAAATGTAGCGCAAGATGAAAAATTATGATGGCGCTCTTTGAAAGAGCCGGCGCGGTATTAAATCAAGTCTGACATTATATTTAGAAAGAAAACCGCTTTTAAAATGAACGGTGCGATTATCGAGATTTTATTTATATTTGAGAAAACGCGTTGAAATTTGAATAAGTATCTCTGCTATGTAGCTTAATGAAGATTAAGCACACATTATCCGAGTGCGTCTTTAGACCTAATTCTTTATTTTTAAATCCCTGGCTCAAAAATTGATAAGTTTTTCATGAAGAATTGAAAACACAGTGAATTCGAACTAGTAAAACTTTTAATTTTGCAAACTGCTACTTAAAACACTCTTCCTATTTATAGTTTATAGGATAAAATGAAAGAGAATTAAAATGTTTCAAATAAACTTGGATGTTTTGTTCTTTTCTTTCACGTGAAAAGTAAAAAAAAAGATTTCAACAAGACTACTTGGATTTGATGAAGCGGTGTGACTACGGATCGGTTTCCCAAATAATGGGATCAATTCACGTGTACGATTGGAAAAAATAAACTTTTGCTTTAAACAAAAGCGTAAGAATACCAGGAAAACATGACTATATGCATAGTGATAAGTAAAGGGCTCTCTAGTAAGTCGGACCTTCGTAATAAAAGCGCCTTTCATCTCCTAGTGGTTCAAGCGTTCAAGTGCATTTTTGCTCTATTGGTTTTGTTATAGATTCAAACGAGGACCGACCGGTCGACCACTTTAAGGTGATATTTGTTTGCATACAACATAAAAAACATACCGATCATTCCCACCCAGCTGCCACCAAGAATTATTTGCACCCCACTACTGGTGACAACAAGAATTTTGAAAACAAATCCCATTCGCCACCACTCTGGTAGCACCTGTGACATTGTTGTTTAGAAATTCGCTGTTGCTAAGAGGTGCGTTCTTTAGCATACTTTATTCATTATACCACAGATAATATAATACTATACTAGTAATTATACTCACAAACCTATTGTCCGTGTCATGTCATTCCAAATGAGAAAATAAAGTTTTGAAGTTAACTTTTATCAGTGGTGGCTCGGCTATTTATTAAGCGAAATATCAATTGGTATTTTCCACATGTGATTCCTATTAGTTACAAGTGAACAAGTGAACAAGGTAGTGCCGTGTAGTGCCGGCACATAAAAAGAATAGCACTACCCCCTCTCTTCCCGTGGGTGTCGTAAGAGCCGACAGAGGGAAAACTGCCAAAGGAGATGGGCAGCAGCGTCTCCATTTAACAGCAGGCCATACTGCGATCGCCAACCCGCCTGCCAAGCGTGGCGATTATGGCAAAACCCCCCCGAAATGGCTACACACACTAAAAATCGGCCCCCAGTCCCCGGCGGCCCCGCTATTCCTAGCTACGGTAGCGGCTATGGTAACGGCGGGGCAGGGGGTGCTAAGAATCCCCGGGTAGGCTCCGGCTACCAACACCGACGACTTGACCTGGCAACCTACAACACGCGCACGTTGAGGCTCGACGCGAAGCTTATAGAGTTGGAAGAGGCAATTAGTAAGTTGCATTGGGATATTATTGGGTTATCTGAAGTCCGAAGAGAGGGGGAGGACTCGATTACCCTTCAATCCGGTAACTTACTATACCACCGGAAGGGCGACCAACAGTCCCAAGGTGGTGTCGGGTTCATCGTCCAAAAATCCCTTGTCAACAACGTGATCACCATCGGAAGTGTTTCGAGCAGGGTAGCGTACCCAATACTCAGAATATCGGAACGATATTCGCTGAATGTCATTCAGGTCTACGCTCCGACCTCGAAACACGACGATGTCGAAGTGGAGGCTATGTATGAGGAGATCTCTAAAGCCATGCATAGCTATAAAACCCACTACACGGTTGTGATGGGGGATTTTAATGCTAAGTTGGGGCAACGTTGCGGTGATGAGTTGAGAGTGGGGCAATTTGGATTTGGGCAACGGAACGAAAGGGGCCAGATGCTGGCAGACTTCATGGAGAGGGAGAACCTTTACATGATGAACTCCTTCTTTAAGAAGCCCGTAAGCCGCAAATGGACCTGGATTAGTCCGGACGGTAAAGTCAAAAACGAGATAGATTTTATTATGTCAACGAGGAAGCAAATATTCAATGATGTCGTTGTGATCAACGCCGTAAAGACGGGAAGCGATCACCGCATGCTTAGAGGCACATTGAATATCAACGTCAAGCTGGAAAGATCTCGACTAATAAAATCTACGCTCCGACCAATACCGGCTCAAATTCAAAACCCCGAGTGCTTTCAGCTCGAGCTCCAAAACCGCTTCGAAGCCCTTGAGAACAGCATCGATATGGACGATCTATACAACATGGTGGTGGACACTGTCCGCACGGTAGGGTCCAAGCACTACAAAACCCACCGTCCTAAATTAAAGAAACTCTCCAGCTCACTATCCGACTCATGGATCAGAGAAACGAAATGAAACTACAGAACTCAGCGGATGCCCTTCGTTATCGACAGCTAAATAGGCAGATCTCCAAGTCCTTGACAAGCGACTTTCGCCAATTTAATACCGAGCGTATTAAAGAGGCCATTGAGCGGAACAAAGGCTCCAAAGTGTTCGCTAGAGATCTGGCTATAGGGCAAAGTCAACTGACGAGGCTGCAAGCTGAGGACGGTAGTGTCATTTCATCAACACCTGAAATCCTGAGGGAGATTGAGAGTTTCTATGGACAGTTGTACTCCACGCAAACACCTGTTGAAAGTAAGGCTACAGAACCTAGAGCCAAACTTACCCGACACTATACCGAAGATATCCCGGACGTCAGCCTGTACGAGATTAGAAAGGCTCTCAAGCAGCTCAAAAACAACAAGGCGGCGGGCGATGACGGAATCACAACAGAACTTCTGAGAGCGGGCGGTAAGCCGATACTTAAGGTCCTCCAGAAGCTCTTCAACTCTGTCATCCTCGAGGGCAAAACGCCAAAGGCATGGGGCAGAAGCGATGTGATGCTGTTCTTCAAGAAGGGTGATAAGACTCTCCTAAAGAATTACCGACCCATCTCGCTTCTGAGCCATATCTACAAGTTGTTTTCGAGAGTCATTACGAATCGTCTCGCTCGCAGGTTCGACGACTTCCAACCTCCCGAACAAGCCGGGTTCCGAAAAGGTTATAGTACCATAGACCACATTCATACGCTGCGGCAAGTTATACAGAAGACCGAAGAGTATAACTTGCCACTATGCTTGGCGTTCGTGGACTATGAGAAAGCCTTTGATTCGATCGAGACCTGGGCAGTGCTGCAGTCTCTCCAGAGGTGCCAAATAGACTACAGGTACATCGAGGTGCTGAGGTACTTATACCAAAACGCCACCACGTCGGTCCGATTACAGAACCAGAGCTCTAATCCTATCCAACTACAGCGAGGTGTGAGACAGGGAGACGTCATTTCTCCGAAACTGTTCACAGCTGCGTTGGAGGATATTTTTAAGCTACTGGACTGGAAAGGATTCGGCATTAACATCAATGGCGAGTACCTAACACACCTGCGGTTTGCCGATGATGTAGTTCTCATGGCTGAGACTTTGGAAGACCTGAACACAATGCTCGAAGATCTCAGCAATGCTTCCCAAAGAGTGGGTCTGAAGATGAACATGGATAAGACGAAAATCATGTCCAATGCCCATGTTGCATCCGCTCCAGTTAATGTTGGGAACATTACACTCGAAGTTGTTGACCACTATGTCTACCTAGGACAGACAATCCAATTAGGTAAGTCCAACTTCGAGAAAGAGATCTCTCGTCGAATCCAGCTCGGATGGGCAGCGTTTGGGAAGCTCCGGCATATATTTGCGTCCAAAATTCCTCAATGTCTCAAGACTAAGGTCTTTGACCAGTGTGTGTTGCCAGTTATGACTTATGGAAGCGAAACGTGGTCTTTTACTATGGGTCTCATAAGAAGGCTCAAGGTTACCCAGCGAGCAATGGAGAGAGCGATGCTTGGTATTTCCCTGCTCGATCGAATCAGAAATGATGAGATCCGCAGGAGAACTAAAACGACCGACATCGCTCGAAGGATTGCTCAGTTGAAGTGGCAGTGGGCGGGACACATAGCGCGGAGAACCGATGGCCGTTGGGGCGGAAAGGTTCTCGAATGGCGACCGCGAACCGGACGACGTTCCGTGGGCAGGCCCCCTACAAGGTGGACCGACGATCTGGTCAAGGTCGCGGGAAGCCGCTGGATGCGGGCAGCGCAGGACCGATCGTTGTGGAGATCCTTGGGGGAGGCCTATGCCCAGCAGTGGGCGTCGTACGGCTGAAATGATGAAGTGAACAAGGTGGTGGCAAGTTGGAATGGCCGGTACATAAAGTAGCGTGCGCGCAAATCATGTGCAAGCGAAAATCGCCATAAGGCAGTCGGTCGGCCGCGAATTTCCTTGATTATAAGTATGTACATACTTCTCTAGCGGCAAAAGAAATCTCATTTGCGTTTGCCGTTATTCGCGACGAGAAAATAAGTTTTCCTGTCTATAAACGCTTTAACAATTGGAAGAACTCGTTTGTTGTAAGTTTTCTGCTGTGATTTGAATGCTAATATTATCCAATATTATAAAAAAATAAGCCACTAGCGTATAGCTCAACAGCAATGTTTTTCAATGGCTTGTCTGCACAAAATTTGATATAGTTAATAATATTGTATTTGCCTTTTGATCGAAGATTTTTGTGCAGACAAGCCTTTATTTGAGTTCCACAATTTTTTTTTATATCATTATATTATTTCTTCTGTTTTGTGAAGTTATTCATATAAGTACTTACTTACTTGTTAAATTTGCTTTTTTATACCTGTGACAATGTTCTTATGTAATAAAGCACATCAATGTACCTTACATTACATTATGTGCATTTTGTTCTATATGCAAACAAACCTTAACCTCCTAACGCCCAATCATAAAAAGTTTTGTTCTTTATAAAGCCCACCGTGCCATATAAATGACATTATTTTGTCTTATAAAGTGAAAGTGATATTATTTATCATCTTATCACATTAATCATCATATTAGGTGAATAGAAATTAAATATTAGAAAAAAATTACCCGTTCACAACTATCTCTAATGGAAATCGTCAACGACTCCGTAGCTCAGTAGTTAAGCATACGCCCGGACAATGAAAAGTCGTGGGTTCGAGTATTATCGGAGCTAGTTGTGAAAGGGACCGATTTTTTCTAATATTCATTTTCAATAACAAAAGTGACATTGTGAATGCTGCTAAGTAAAAATAATTTTTAACTTTTTTGCCTTGTTAACAAATGTCGTTGTTTTATTCAATAAGTGTCCTTTATTTATTATACATTCTGTCGCTAACCCCCGTCTATCCGAGGCAGCATAGGTTAGAATTAAATATGGATTCTGTACACACTCGGGGCTATTTTTCAGGCTAACAGCAAACAACGAGTACCTAAAGAGCCCCTGGAGGGTTAAAGGTCGAGACAGTTCTTGCGTTAAGTTTTTGGGGTTAAATTTGTGTATAAACAATTATTTTAAAGAGTCGCGGATTTTAATTAGGTTGTTCTTGAATAGGAAAAGTGAGATTTTTTTTAAATTCAATTTTGATGAAGTTTGCTGAATTTATTTTAAAATTGTATTGTCATATAAAAATTTTAAAAAATTTATGTACTTATGCGAAATTTCAGCTAGCTAGAAAGGACATATACATACCTACTGACTGCAAGTAAAAAAACCGGTCAAGAGCGAGTCGGACTCACGCATCGAGGGTTCCGTACCATCATAAATTTAAATAAATATAATGTAAAAATTTTTTCATCGGCGAGGCTAGATTTGTCAGAGTATTTGCGGAGTAGAATATTGCGTTTTGTAATTTTTAGGTCAACGGTCAAGAAAAATCGGTAAAGAGCTGGTCTTTACCGATTTTTCTCTATGCAAACTTCAGAGATAAGGAGGGGGGGTTACTTTTTTATCAAAAGTCGAAAACTATGCGGCTTATGAAGAAAAAGAATGTGCAAGCAGCGCTCTTATGCCCTAGTCTCTGTTGCATAAAATATATATTTTTTTATTTCTCTCTTATTTGCAAAATAGTTGGGCAAACGTCATCTACAACTATTCCAAATTTCAAGTTGATAGCATTAGTAGTTCCTCGAGATATCCAGTTGTGACAGACAGAAAAAGTCTCACCAAGGGTTCCTTTTTACAAGCTTTTTATTAACTTGCCATATCAGTTAGTTAGTTAGTGGGGGACAAATCTTGCAAGCTTAATTTGACCCACTTCCCAGTGTCCGATGGAGCTGAAATTTTGTATACGGGTTTGGTTTAGATGACAATACAATATTTAAGTACAGTCAGCAAAAAGCTTGTCATGAAAATGAAATTTTTATTAAAAACTTTTTTTTTGGTTCGGAACCCTAAAATTAGATAAAAGCCTGTAATACAGTAATTGCTTGAAAGTGTTTGCATCTTGTGTACGCTGAGAGCTTAAATGATTGCGCTCACGACATCCATAATACTTTCTTCAATAAGGAATAGTTCCGATTTTCCCACGATCAATCACACTATTGAATAATTCGAACGAGTGCGAATCATCAATCTCCTTCAAAACACATTGCGGCTCACACGATTGAGTTCTACCATTATGTCATTATTACGCAAGTTTCCATACATTTATATGAATACTAGCTTTCGCTGGCGGTTCCGCTCACTTAAATTTGGGCTAACTAATATTTACAAAATTAAATAATAAATATAAATAATACCTATTATAAATGTGAAAGGGTGTTTGTTTATTTGTCTTTGGCTTTAAAACGGAGCAAGCGGATCGATGTGATTACTTTTTGTGACTACTTTTTATCCCGCATATACAGGGTTAATTTTTGAACCCCATCCAAATTTTTGAGCTCGTCTCAGAATCGGTAAGTGAACAACTTTCTTCTAGAAACATGGGTCGAAATACGATAAAAATTTTTGGACTTCCCATACTAAATCGATCACGTGATCAGTCTGATTTGTATGAAGAGTCAAAAATTGAATGTCATATTTCGACCCATGTTTCTAGGAGAAAGTCACTTTACAGAATCTGAGACGAGCTTAAAAATTTGGATGGGGTTCAAAAATTAACCCTGTATATCACATTCACGCGGGAACGTTGTGCGTGTAGTCCACGCGGGCGAAGACGCGGGCGGAACGCTAGTAATATTATAAATAAATATGAAAGTGTGTTTGTTTGTCCATCTTTCGCTTCAAAACAACGCAACACAACGGATTGCCGTAATTTTTGGTATAAAGATATACCAAAATAGGAGAGTAACATAGATTACTTTTTATCCCGAAAAACATATTACTTTCCCACGGGATAGCGTTGTGAAGTCCATGCGGGTGCGAAAGGCAAGTAAAGAATATTTCTGAAAAAAATTTGAAAAAAAATTCATTTCCGACAAAAATTCTTGCTGTGCGTTGTTCAGCATGATGGCCTGAAGCCATGGTTAAAATTTTTGCAACGGTGCTCCTAACAACCTGTATTTGAATTTATAAAATGAATTTTATGAAAAGAAGGATGAATTACCTGCACGTTATGGTAATCAAATTGCTGTTACTGCTAAGTGCTTGCAAAATATAGTAGCAAACTTATAGCAATAAGCTAAAAGGGAAAGAGTATATGCGTATAAATAATAAATTTTACTTTTAAGTATGTTTTTTAGTTTTTGCTTTGCCTCTCTTACATTCCTAACATTAATCTTGCACAAGTCCTAGGATGGCTGGAAGTGATCTCTTCTAGAGATAAGTACACCTTTATGTAGGTACTTATTTTTCAGGTAACGTTATATGTTTTAAAGAGTGTAATAAGTGTCTTCTTACAGATTGAACTAAAACTTTTTAATTCGGAGTAGTTAGCTGGTAGGTAGGTACCTGGCAGTTGCGTTGCAATGCCGCGCAAAATTGAAAAATAATATTTTCACACTTATGCTCTGAAATGTTAATATTATATTTGAGAAAAGAATGCAGTACGTGGCACTTTTCCGAGGTAAACATTCTAAATTTGAAAATCACTGCAGTAATGAATTTCAGTACTTACTTACTGCACTGATTTTAGTGCAGTAAGTAAGTACTGAAATTCATTACTGCAGTGATTTTCTATGGTACTACCAACTTTTTTCTTTATTTTTTCTTTAGTTATTCCTGTGTATAAAAAAAGAAAAAGCAAAGGGACATTTGTACCATACAGCCACATCATTATTATATCATAATTAGGTTAACTTTTTTTTTAAATACGGTGCGCACAGAGTTTATACTTCGTATTGTACCACAAGCGCTATGTACCCTTAGCACCATGAAGCTCGACTTAATACTGAGGTAACTGGAGAGTGCAGTACGAACAATTTTTTTGTGACCACAAATTACACAGTGGCTGTCTTCCGTCTCACCTACACTTTAAAAAAATACGTATGGTCATATGAGACAACTGACAGCCACTACATAGTAAATGTCAAATTTGCTGGTGTTCACTTTTTTATTCAGGGTGAGAACTCCAGTTACCTCAGTATTAAGTCGAGCTTCATGCTTAGCACGAACATCAATCGAAAAAACAAAATGATATTTATCATAGACAAAATATCCTTTACGAGTAATTTTGTATGGGAATTATATACAGCGCCATCTACCGCCCAGAAGCGGGTATTGAAGTTGCGCATTTTAGTAGCAAGTAGTAAGTATCACTAGGCTGTATGACCGTTCGACATGGCCTCACAAACCAATATTAAAAAAACGGCGGGAATGATTTTCAGCGGTTGATTAGATATCAATACAGTTTATATTGTGTAATAAATTATCAAAATGTACATGACATTGTATGTATACTCCACCAAATTTGAGAGCAGAAGCAAAATTAATAACAGAAAACTTACTGCCAGCAAAATCAAAAGAAAGTTATATGAAAACCTACGATCTGATTTGGAAAAGTGAAAAAAAGGCGCATACGTTTTCGGAATCTGTGTTGTTGGCGTATTTTAATGATACATCATTAAAATAATATTATTATGGGGATTTTTACATATGCCCGGGAAAACAATAACATTTACATTTAATAATTGCCCGAACTGTGTGATATAAATTTTAATAAATATTATTTAGTTAAACAGTCTTTTTTAATTTCCTCGCATTTCTTGAGAAAAGCACTATACAAGCCTTGTACGGTAAGCAAATTACCTTGCCTCGAATGATTAAAGCCCTCGCCTGCGGCTCGTGCTTCAAACCATCCTCGACAATGTAATTTCTTACTTACCTGTCCTCGGCTGTAATGTACTATTACAGAAGATGGAACTATTTCATGATACCTGAAGGATAATTACTCGAAATAATGACGATAACAAAGGACAATGACCATTTTTGTATGGCAGCTGGCGTCTTTTTTTTGCGGCCATCAACCAAACATTGAAATAAGTATAGGTAAGTAATTTGTTGGCAGCACTACAGACAAAATTTGCAAAGGAAGTATACCTGTAAACTCAGTCCGAACCGAGTGAGACTAGCTAGAACTTAACTTAGTTTTTCATAGTGTTTGTATGAATTACAAAGTTACATTTGCGGTTTTTTAAAATGTTATATACGGACGAATGGTTCTAACTTGGTTCTGACAATTTTAGGCATTGCCTTTTCACTCAAATAAAACATTACTTAATTTTTGACAAAAAACAAAACTGCATTCACAGCTTGGATCAACTGTTATTGTTGATCGAAGGTTCACAGTTTGTTTTTAACTCACATTTTCCATAATAAAGTACACATTGGCTCGACTCGAAATCGAATCCATGGTGTTTTCATTGCTTTCCTTTAATTTAACTTAGCGTATTTCTAAGAGAGATTTAATCCATATGAGTTACCCTATCGATTGATGTCATAAAAGTACAGGGTGTTGTTTTTTCAAATTTTAGCTGGTCCGATTCCTGGGTGTGGCAAGCAAGCTATTGTCAAAAATCTTTGAACCATTTATAAAAGTTATTAATAGCTATACGAATATTTTTTTACTTCAAAGTCGCGTCAATATCTAAATTCTACGCAGACGAAGTCGCGGGCGTCCACTAGTAATTTATAAATAGATTTATTGGGCAAGGATTCCCAAACACTCCACCAAAGTTTCATCACTATCTAATCAATGGTTTCCGTATGTATATGGCAGCATCTGTTGCTGAGGACATACATAACAAGACTGATGATGAATAACCAATTTGGTGTCTAATAAAGAAATAAGAAATGGAATCTTTGATTTCATGGAAACCTGCTTACATTAATATCCTCATATCAAATTGATAATTTCATGATATGGTTGGTCATTTCATGGAATATGTAGTAGTACTTCATGATATGGTCAAACGTTGTTGAAAATAACACTGTTCAACGACATTGTCAATTTAAACTGGCCATTTCATGATATAATACGACTATTTCATGAAATGATCAAAAAATATCATGAAAATGCCAATTTAATTCTTGATTTTTAATAATTTTCATGTTTTACATAAATCTACAGGTCTTAATCTTAATTTGGAAATTTATATTACGGATTTAACATTATGTTTAAGTATAAGGTTCTTCTTATATAGTGCACATAATTTTAAGAAGAACCTTATATATTCTTCATATAATTTCCACATTAGCATGTGAATAGCTTAGTTGTACACTTAAAACTAAAATAAAAATATATCATGGAACCGTACAACAAGGAAAAATAAATTAAAATATCTCCTCGCAATCCTCCCTTCTCCCTCCTCCAGTAAAAGTAATTTGATCGAGTTAAATGTATTTTTCCGCCGTCGAATCAATAGACATTTAATTGAAGTATGGAAAAGTTGGGGAAAATACTTATATTACAGTGAAAAGCTATAATGTATGTTTATTACTGAAGTCCCGTGATTTCGTCGATATGAGTTTTTCTTTTTATTCAGAACGGGGTAGCACTTACGGCCATAACTAATCATCAATCCACAGATCAATCCGCATAATCCAGATTAGTTGCTGTGCAATTACAGACAGATAGGTGCAGATAATGCGGATGCCCGCTGGATGCGGGCAGCGCAGGACCGATCGTTGTGGAGATCCTTGGGGGAGGCCTATGCCCAGCAGTGGGCGTCGTACGGCTGAAACGATGAGGTGCAGATAGCCTGGGTGTTGCCTAGCAACTGATCTGGATTATGCTTATCCCTATCTGTGGACAGATTACTAATTCTGGCCGTTAGCCTTCATCACACCTAGTATTAAGTGATGATAAGGCTGAAGGTGGAAACGCACTACTCCCGGAATCCTCCATTACTGAGGAACGGGCTACCTATCTTAATCTCTAACTATGTCGAAACAAAACAATGCTGAAAACATATTGTTGTTGTTATGGTGTCAGACTTAGATAAGATGGTGGTAGGTAGACAGACTTTGAACAAGCCCTACCACCAAACCAACCAAACCGAATACAAATTGTACCCCCACTGGAAATCGAACCCGGGACCTCTGAGTCTGATACCAGTAGTGTGTAGGTGTACCACTAGACCACAGAGGCGGTTAGTTCCTTTAAGCGTGGGCTTTATTTTGTCCTATGCTCTTTTTTAACCCCTGACCGCAAAAAGAGGGCTGTAATAAGTTTTTACGACGTTTAAAACGAACCAGAACCAGACTTTTGAACTGCCTTCTATAAAATGTGCGCAATGAAAATGATTTCATAAAAAAAATATAAAGAGATACAGAACTTTGTCATATGACTTTAGACGCAGATAGCTTTGTTTCAGAACGTTTCAATATGACCAAGGTAATTATCTTGTACAAAATGTAGATATTATAGCTCGAGCTATTATTATAGCTAAACTCATAAACCTATATATAGCTAAACTTCATTAATAGGAATGGATTCCACACACAATTACTCACATCACTAAACGTAGCATTAGATCGATAGATAAGAATTTAATTGTGCATGACGCACGAATTTATGTCAGCTTGATAAAAAAATGTATACTAAGGCTGTGCCTATAACGTAAGTACCTAATTTTGGAAATTATTCAAGACTAGCTGCCGCCCGCTCCTTTGTCTCTGCGAGTCTGGCATAAAGCGTCAAAAGGACCTATTATCCGGGTAGTCGTCAATCTCCATAAGATCTTTACTAAATCTCAGTAATGCTATTCATTTTAAAGTCGTTGTATAGTAAAAAGTTCTGTATAAAAAATAAAGAAACGAATGAAATAGAAAAGAAAGAAACGAGAACAACAATATACCTATTTAGGTACATATAAATTTCAGCAATGGTGTCAGTAAACTTACCTAATATAATCTCAGTAATTCCTAACTCCAAAGAGTTGTTCGCAATAAAGCTTAATCATACTAAACTTTCTCAACAAATATGATTAAAACCCGATCATAATCAAACTTTCAAATTGTGATATCAGATTTTGCGGACGAGACGTTCAGTCCCTTTTATCGTAAGTTATTTGAGAGCCATTTCACAAAAATCGGTAGAAATTGCAATATTGCTAATAACTGCGTATTGACGTAGGTAGTTAATATCAATATTGGATGCAAATATCTATTAATAAAATTAAACAGATCAGCCTTAAAGGCTGATCATTTTACTCGTGTACTTTTAACATAAATTTCAAAAATAAAGCAAATTATTATTAATTATAAATTGTAGATTGGCGCCAAACTCTACTCATAGGAGTCTATTCTATACCTGTCTGTAATACCATCTGTCTATACCACAGGTGGACAGTCAGTATATATTTTTTTAATTTCCTTAAAGTTGACTATGGCATAAAGTGTGTCATTAATTCATTATACGTCCAGGTACTTAGGAGTTCATAAATTATAGTAACTAACATGAGTGTAGATTAATAAATATCATTATAAGTTAGAAAAAAAAAATACAATTTAAATAGATTATCTGTTCGACGTTATGCAGACAAAGCCTTTATTACTTCTATTACCCGAGTATTTATAAAGATTTTTAAAATATTTTCATACAAATGGAGATACTCTTTTCAAAAAGTCATCAGATTTCCCGTTTGCCACCATCACAATTTAGTAAATACCGCCTGTAAGCTCATATTACCTCAGCACTTTCAAATTAACTTCTCGAAAATTATTTAGGTAATATTGAAATTGATCCTTTTATCCTCAGAGATGCTGGCCGCGACGAAACGTTTAGTAATTATACAGTTTGCAAACACATCGTCAACATCATCACTTTCAAATGAACTAAGTACTTATTTGATTTTTTTTATCCTCAGTTGATAGCAATCAAACACGTCATCAGATCTCCCCTTTGCCGCGACAACGTTCAGTAAATACCGTAAGTACCCCTTTTAAAACCCATGTTACCCCAGTACTTATTAAAGATTTGATAAATTATACACTTTTCTTTTGGGTTTTATACATTTTTCCGTTTTTATCCTCAGTAACATGAGAGCAATCATCAGGGTCTCTGTTTGACGTTACGTTCAGTTAACAAATAGTTGCCCTAGTATTTTGTAATGAAGTTTTTGAATTCTTTTTAGGTTATAAAATTATAAGACATTTTTTATTATTATAATTAGATAGAAAAGCACCTACCTGTGCATCCCCAAGGTCCGTCTTGACACACAACCTTCTCTCACACTTTCCAGGGAAATACTAACTTAGCCGACTGACGAACGCCTGTTGTTGCGGGGGTTGGTATCTCTAGAGAGTTGCTATTACCGCCCTATTTGCAAACCGGACACAAAGTAATTGTTGCTTTTAGGTAAACGACGTGATTATTGCTGTGGAAGTGGGCTTGGATATTTATGGGTGGCCAAAGCTGGTTCATTGTCTACGTTTAGCTGGCTTGCACTTAAATTTTCTGGTTAATTCGTTTTAGTTTGTAATAGGTTTTTCTGTCTATAGTTTTTTCTATGTAAATGAATAGGTATTATGTCATGGTATAAGCACAATATAAGTATGAGGCCTTTTCCGTAAAATATACTTACCTATTTAATTTTAGGTTGATAAGAAGTTAACCAATTAGCAAAAGTATTGAGAGTTTATAAAAATTATATACTTCATTTTTGAGCTGAAGGAGTTTGCTAATACGCTAAACTGATGTTAAGAGATAGAAGAGTAAGGACGAAGGATATCTTGAGATAGAATCAAGAGTAAGGCCTCAGGCTACCTTTTGTAAAGAAAATTAAAGGATTTGAAATAGAGAATGGATGCTTAAAAAGGCTTTCTGAAAAATTTCTAAGCGGAATTATTTGGCAGTACAGCCTTGGTACGGCATTTTGGTGGTTAGTCCAAAACAATTTTTTATTTTTTAGGTAATATTTATTTTGGTACATTTTTATTTTCTTTACCCATTTACTACGAATCTTTAAATTCTAAATAGCCCGAGAGCCAAACTAATTCGCTCTATGGCGACTCAACAATAATTCTATATCAGTAATTTCTTAACATTGAAAATTAGATTATCTAGTTTAATAAATAATTCATTAGTAATCCACCAATATTTATGACAGCGACATTAAAAAAAAACAAATACAAAGCTTTAATAAATCTATAAAAAATAGGCAAAAATGGTATAAGTGTTATTCACTTTACATTTGAATTCCTTTTTTTTTATCTTTCGTAAAAGTATATAATCCCCCTATATTTGGAAATGAAAAACAAATAAACTTAAAAAAAACTCTCTACGTAAACTCAAATTGGCATTACACCTATGTTAAAAATGCTATCAGAAACAACCGACTTCTTCCTAAAGTATTAGTTTCCCGTTTTATATCTTTATGGATTTCGACTTTGGTGCTTAGATATGGTTAACATAAACACATGTTAACGATAAAATTGGTGATAGCATATTTGCTGAAAGAATTGCACTATTTTCGGGGTATAACTTTTTTTTTATACCTTCCAATGCGATATTATGTTGGATTCCAAAATATAGTCTCTTAAAATTATATTGAAGGGCCGTTTACAAAAATTTGGCCTGTTATTGAATTTTTTACAAAAATATCAGATAGCTCTTGGGGTAATAACTGACCCAACTAAGGACTAAAACTAATAAACTGTAAACTTTTATCGCATTTTATTAATTTATCGCATAATTGTCACTTATAATTACCATCCTTAAAATGATCATTACAATACGTGCCAAAATGCAAAGGGTATAAATCACTTTATATATTTCCCTATCTGATCGGGTGTTCAATTTGCCCCATGCCTCACACCCCCGCCCGCCCAGCAACAGTTGATAAAAGTGATGCCACAGTTAAATTTTAATTACCTTATTGAGATGTTGACACATTTGTTCGTTTTTTGTGTTTGTTAGCTTTCATCATCATCATCATCATCAGCCGTTTAGTGTCCGGCGTTCTTTATGGACGGATAAAGAGAATGGGTCATTTCATGACATGCCCACGCGGGCCCCGTGCGGATTGGTGGGTCTTACTTAAAGATAACGACTGCAAATTCAGCCAGGGACCTCTCAAGTCCCATCATGGAACTGTCAATGGTACTAGTGGCAACAAAGGGGGAGCAACATGCCTTCCGAATCAAGAAGGAGTTTAAGATTGTTGTTGATTATGGGTGTTGATGGTCACCTATCCAATGACCTACCATTATGAAAGTTGCTTAACCGCAATGTTCGCAGACCGAGTACTCTAACCATTGCGCCACAGACTCCTTTTTTGAAGTCATGATCATGTCAATAATTTGCTAGTACCTACCCTTGGTTCCAAATATCTAAAACAGTCATTAAAGTTTTTATCAAGACCTAAAGGAAAATTTCTCACACTAGCAACACCATCGTTTCTACGAGATACGCTCCTATTATCCGACCGATTTAAGCTGTCGCGCCGACGGTCAATATATACAAGTTGCGAATGATGTATTCTTATTGGCCGCGTTATAATGGAGTCTGCGTAAGAACAAAGTCAACCCGTAACAATCCTTTTATGCAATTTTGAACCCTATATCATAAGTCATAAAGCCGTTTTTAAACGCAAACGGATTGGGATTCTGCGTGCAAGAACATAAAGAGTAACAGCTAGTTAAGGTAATATTGAACTTTATTATATTGGAATAAGGTTGTGTTAATAAGCAAAGGAGCTGTGTTGACGACCTACATGAGTTTGATGTGTCCTTTTTAGTTTAGGTGACGTCACAATTTTATTACCAGACAGATCAGAATTTTCTGGGGATCTGAAAATTAGCTCTGTTAAATCTACTGCTTAGTATTTTCATCAAGTAATGTAGTTACCTACTTATCATATATAACAAATTCAAAAGTTAGTATGTATGTTTGTTTCGTTACGAAAAGCGCTTAAACCACTGAACGTATTTTAATTAATTAATAAATATCATTTATGGATCTTATAGCCAATTTAAAAACTTAGGAGATGTGTTTTTGAGCTGAGTCAGGGCATTTCAGCCTTTATTGCCCGTGGTACTATCAGTATTACGACCAGTAGTAACACGAGTAAAAAAAAACCCGTCGTACTACCAAGCGATCCAGTTGAACGACGGGAAATATTTTTTTACCCATGGTACTATACATTTTTAATAATAAATATAGGTATTGTCTCTGTCTCTCTCTCTCTCTTTTCTGTTTTATTTTATCCTACTATCCTACTAATGTTATAAATGTGAAAGTTTAGATGTTTAGATGTTTAGATGTTTGGATTTTTGGATGTTTGTATGTTTGTTACTCAATCACGCCAAAATGGCTGAACGGATTTCGCTGAAATTTGGGACATAGATACTTTGTAGCCTGGAGGGGAACATAGGCTACTTTTTATCTCGGAAAAATATCACATTCCCGCGGGATAACGTCGTGTAGTCCACGCGGGCGTAGCCGCGGGCGGAAAGCTAGTGTGTTATAACTAGTATTTACTTCTTTTTTGTATGTGTTATGTGCCTTGTGTGTGTCGCTACTAAACGTATTTTCTATATTTTTTCTTTTCTAAATGAGGATTTAAAAAATTTATAGTGTCTTTTCTACACTGTTTGTGTGTCTGAATTCGCGTGCTGTCGTAGTATCTTTATCTCTGTTATTAATTTCATCTTCCTTTCTTAGAAAAGCCCACCAGTTAATTTATTTGGAAGAACCAAACAAAAAGAGGAGCTTTTAATATCAGCGTTTGTGTATGACAGCAATTTTTTAAAAGTCACCGGAATCAACTTGAAAAGATCTCAAATGAAGAATCAACTTGAAAAGATCTCAAGTGAATGCACTGCATACTACGATTGCGAAACGAGAACTAAGAAAGCTTAAGAAGTTATTTAAATTTTTACTTTTTTGCATTCAAAATGCATTTTTTATGGTTGAAAATGGAAAATGAGGTATTTAGAAAATACTTATCTCATTTTCCAACGACTCCGTAGCTCAGTGGTTAGAGTCGCCCGGATAGCGAAAGGTCGTGGGTTCGAGTCCCATCGGAGCTGGTTGTGAGACGGGTCGATTTTTTCCAAATACCTCATTTTCCAATTTTCAAAGCTTAAGAAGACTGAGCTTTTATGCAGTAAATGTGTTGTATGCTAATTACAAGCACAGATAATTCGTTTCTATTCTATACTTATATAATAAAGAGATAGAAAGACATTTTTTTGTTTCTTTGTATTGGATAAACTTAAAAGTACTGGATCGATTTAAAATTTCTTACTCTCAACACAGAATATAAATTAATAATCTTACTAACGCTCTGAATGCAGTGTAGTTTCTTTTCAAAAATCAGGGACGGTTCCTTTGGCTGAAATTTACTATCTTCATTGTTTCGAGTATAAAGGTAGCATGAAAATATTAAATTTCACCCTGTATATGCAACGAATGTAAATAATACTTATGCTGGCTAAACACTATCCTGTCTGTCGTCCAATCGCCAGGTCGGCAGGCTTGATCCAATCTGCAGTTCGTCCACACCATAAATTGATAACTGTCATGCGAATCCACGCCCACCCACGGTCAGTTCTACTTGATCCAATCTGCAGCGTCATGCCAATTGGACGATAGGAAGGATGGTGTATGGCTAGCATTTACATCAACATTACCTAAATAGAACTCAAAAATTAACATTAATATGCAAAATTAGATTGAGTTAATAATGCCCTCATTATTTCGTTTTGGAACAAAAAATTACAGCTCTTATAAAATAACACAGCCAACAAATTGGGTATTATAACGAAAACGAAAAGGAAAATTAGATTATTCGTATTTAATAATAACTCCTTGGAATAATTTATTATATCAAACATAAATTTATCTAGCTAAGCAACAAATTATTAGCGAAATAGAAAAACTTGTCAATTTAAGTACTAGGTCAGCAAAAATTAAGGAGCAGTTGTTGCTCTCACCACAACACAAGTGACACACTAGCCAGCTCAAACTTTGATTCTCAGATAAAAGTACCAGGAGTCCATCGGAATGGTGGAGTATGAAATCTTCTAGTTGCCTCCAAATGTGCGCGATAGAGACTTCTAGGACAGCCAGCGTTATTAGTATCTGGAAAAGTAGGTATTAAGCTAGCAGGAAACTGAAAGGAAATTGAACTGTCGCCTCTGTGGTCTAGTGGTAGGTACCTACACACCACCGGCATCCAGACCCAGAAGTCCCGGCTTCGAGTTGATCTCAATTTTATCCTGTATAGCTACCACTATCTTATCTTAGTCTGACGCCTTAATAACGATGTTTACAGCATTGTTGTGTTCACTGTTCAGGCAGTTAGAGATTAGAAAGCCGGTTTCTGTCTTGTCTTAGTTCTCAGACTCATTATGCAATCCTCCAACACTTTATTGCTTTAACCATAATGTGGCGTGGTATGTGAGAAGATGTATTGGTCAACATCACCCAACTGTCATCTTACTGAATTCCTTCTACGAAGAATGGGAGAAAGAAGTAGGCGGCCTCTAGTGTAACTGCGGTTATGTCTTTTACTTTTCTTCCTCCAGGTTAACGACTTTAATAGATTCAGAACGGAATTTACGTCACATAACCAGAGTGCTTTAATTCCTGCTAATATTAGAAAAAGTGTAATCTGAGGAGCCCGTGGCACAGTGGTTCGATTCGGCATGCAATCGTTGGAGTTAAGGGGGGGGGGGGTCGATTTAATTTCGATAATTTCGATGATAACATACCAAATTTCGTCTGTTCCATCTGGTTACATTGATAGTTACATTAATGTAACTGGATGGAAATTTTTAATCCAAGTTGTTACACTATTTACAAATCCTCATTTAATGTAACAAATTAAACTTTTTCTTCCAATTAGTTACATCTTAAAAAAATCTCCAATTAGTAACTTAGTAATATTCCCTCAATTATGATATTATTATTTATATGATACTCGTATTTACGATGTAACTAATTGGAAGAAAAGTTTTTTTAGTTACATTAAATGAGTATTTCGAAACCGCGTAAATATTGGAGAAAAATGTCGGACTGAGTGAATATTTACGATGTAACTAATTAAAAAAAAGTTTAATTAGTTACATTAAATGAGAATTTATAAATTGTATTGCAGATTCTTTAATATTCTTGTACACTTACTTCTAATATCAAGCATATTGGAGATATTGTTATCCAAAGTATCCTCGGAAAGAAATTCAATTTCCTTAGCAGCAACGAGACTCCGAAGAGGAACACGAGCTTATTAGCTAAGTGTTTATTCTTAAGAATACTGGCTGTAAGAGATAATTACTTTAACCAAAACAGTTAGAATATAAATAGGTATTTACCTATGAAATTGGAGATTTTTCTGACGCACCTTAGACATCATAACTTTTTTATTACAAAATAAAAAGAAATTGTTAAATAATATATGACATTATGACTATATTTAGCAAGTTTTGGTTTATTAGTAAAATCAGGATATTTATTTATTTAGTTAAAAAAAAATGAAAATGGGTGTTCTTTTTTCATTCCAGAATTGGGTAAGTACTTAATTCGTTATAAATACAACTTAGTCAAAATATATTTTTTCTCGAAACACTTGTATCAGTTGTTGACTTAGTGACTGCTAACTGCTGTCTTGCTGACTCTGCAGTTGGTCTTCAGCATCTTATGACTAATAACGACGCATGCACTAAGTTTGGGCTCAAAACCAATGTCAAAAAAACAGAAGTTATGGCAGCTGGAGTACTTAACAATGTACCTTTGAATGCAGGACTCACTACTGAATCGACGAATGAATTAATTCAAGTAGATCTATTAAATTTAAATATCTTGGAAGTGTTATAACATCAAAGGGGGACTTAGACGCAGAAATAAATAGCAGAATAGGAGCAGTCGCCGCTGCTTTTGGTAAACTGCGGTCTGAGGTGTTCTGATCTCATGATATCAAGTTGACCACTAAGATAGGTGTCTATATGGCCATGGTATTGCCTAACTTACTTTACTTGTCTGAAACATGGGTCCTATACCAAAAACACATACGCGTGCTCGACAGATATCATATTAAGTGTTTGCAGGATATCATAAACATCCGATGACAAGATCGAGTCCGAAACACGGAGGTTCTTCGACGTGCAAATGTGGGAGGTATGGAAACCTATCCCATGAGGCGACAGTTGCGTTGGTTGGCAGGATAGCAAAGCGCATCTTCTTTTCAGAGCTTAGTAAAGGCAAGCGCAAACAAGGTGGCCAGTATTTGCGATATAAAGATATTCTGAAAAGACACATGAAAAGATGCAAAATTGAGCCATCGGAATGTTGAGAAAGATTTCCCGTGGTCCACCCATAAACTTATTATACTCTAGTAATAGACGGACAGAGTTCGCTTGGTTGTGAGACCGAAAATGACATGAGCTAGTGTGTGTAATTTGTAAACGTGTGTGTGAGTTTTAGAGCTGCCCTCAAGCCCATTTTAGGTTGTCGATAACAATAATGTAAATAAAACACAAACAAGATTTAATAATTCATATGATATGAAGTATACTTCAATGGACATGGGAAAATAAAAATAAAGTTCATTTTATTAAAATTTTTACTTTCACAATGCAATTTTTATAATTGCAAAATGGTAAATGGATTTTATTTTCTAAGTACCTACTTCATATAGGAATAGGATAGGAATAAAATCTCAATACCTACTTCATTTTCCATTTTTCAATAATAATGGTCATTTCACTTCAATACGATAAGTATTTACAAAGTTATTGTAAAAATTAATTTGCTTAAAACACTATTGCCTCGGTTGTTCGCTAGCAATCGGCTTTTACCACGTTCGACGTCATTCCTCCCGACCGCCCGTATACCGCACCGGCCGGTCATACTTACCTACTCGCACAGCTGCACTGGTTGAAATCTGGTTTTTTAATAAAACTAATTCTGGAGTTTTTGGAGTCCCTTTTCATCGCATTGCACCAAATTTTTCGATTTTTTACGAATAAATATTTTTATTCTGCGTTTTGTTCGAAGTATTTGTACATAGAGGCACAATACAGTATTTAAATACCTTAGGTATTTTGTGAAGACATGTTGATAATTTTCTTGAATAATACAATATTGTATAAGACCATACAATATTGTATTAGTCAAGCACGCATTGTGGCTGTCACGAAAACACTAGCACGTGAAAAATTTAAAATGAAGTATTTAGAAAAAATCGACCCGTCTCACAACCAGCTCCGATGGGATCCGGGTGACTGCTCTAACCACTGAGCTACGGAGTCGTTGATCGTTGTATTCGTCGTCGTCGTCGTCAACGACTCCGCAGCTCAGTCGTTAGAGCAGCCGCCCGGATAGCGTCGGTCGTGGGTTCGAGTCCCATCGGAGCTGGTTGTGAGACGGGTCGATTTTTCTAAATACTTCTTTTTCAATAATAAAAACTGCATTCAAGAATAAATAAATAATTATACCTTTCCCAAACCCATTGAACATTTAGGTACACATTAATTATTGTCCTCTGAAGAGAACAATTTTATTTAAATAATTTCTCAAGGTGTCTTTGCAGTTTTGCTTGAAATATTTGCTGCACACCACAGAGTTTTGGCGAAGCTCCCAGTCTATTCTGTTTATTAATTTTATCCAGTTTAACTTAATCACTGGATTTACAGGAAATCTGAAAATATTGTTAAATTGGTACTGAAGTAGGTATAATTTACTATTTTAAAAGTGTCGGTTAAAATCAGCTTTAAATAAAACTATCAGTGTTCACAAAGACAAACAAAGTTATATTGGAAACCATCGACATGAGTATCGATAATAATATCGATAATTTTTGATCAACCTCTACGTCATATTTTCTCAAGTTCACGGATATAATATATTTTTATCTAACACATAAAGTTTAAAAATCAGCCTTTATTTAGAAAATAGGCGGTAAATAGTATGATATTAATGTGTCAGTTAGTGTATTTGGGAATATATTCAACTAAAATATGAACTATGAAAATGGTAATTGTACAATTCTATTTACTTACCTGTGAAATTAGTGTTTATTTGGTTTATTGTCGTAAGTAACATTACAACTCAACACAGAACACTACACCATTATTGATTTATATAGTTATAAGAGCCAAATCGACGCGATCGCGATAAAAATCACAAAATAATCGAGTGGACGCTTTTCATCAAGATGTTAAAAGACGCTAAATAACTCAAATCGGGTTCTGCTGTCATTTTCTTCCAACTCTTTCTCGCACATAGCTTCTGCCGTAAGGACTGGTTTCTCACTCGCACCATTGTCCGTCTATTACCCCTAGTATAAATAAGTTTATGGGTCCACCTGGGTGTACCATGTGAAAAAATTTATTATTTCCCATGATCTACCCAGGTGGACAATGCAGGTGGACCACGGGCAATAAACGGTCACCGGTGACCTCAGAGCAAACCTGTTTTTGACCAAAGTGAATTTGTACGCCTTTACTATGAATTTGGCGTAACGGGGTGACCGGAATGGCGCTGTAGAACATTTCGCCTAAGTGGGCCTCGCCTAACTGAAGATTTGTTAGTCTAAAGCCATCTTTTATAAAGAAAAGTCTGTAAGTATGTGATGAATTGAATGTTTGTTACCACTAATTGCTGATACCACTGCGTTGATTGGGATCGCACTTGGCATACATGAGTTTGGCTTAGAATAACATGTTATGCACATAACATGCACATAAAGACATACCTAAGCACGAATCTTAGGATATTGCATCACAGTGCAGCAAAAAAAAAATATACCTATGTATGTAAAATTCGTATTTTCGTCTTGGCGTTTAATGTGTTAAACTATACCATCCTGTAGTTCCGTTCTACTACTGTTTTTTACAAGCTTTTTATTAACTTGCCATGTTAGTTAGTTAGTATGTTAGTTAGTGGGGGACAAATCTTGCAAGCTTAATTTGACCCACTTCCCAGTGTTCGATGGAGTTGAAATTTTGTATACAGGTTTGGTTCAGATGACAATACAATATTAAAGTAGAGTCAGCAAAAAAGCTTGTCATAAAAATGAAATTTTTACAATACTCACACCAGCTTTATAAGAAATTTTTCTCTAAAACCATTGTCTGGAGAGAAACTATTTTCAGAAAGAATTTCACCTTTCAAACGAAGTGAATGCATATGAAAATTTGTAAGAACGTAATAGTAGATTGTATTACAAGGGAGCAAAATAATATATTTACGGCGAGGGCGCTATTTTGAATCCAGAGCACAGTGAAGGATTCTAGAGTAAAGTAGAATCCTGGACGCAGCGAGGGATTCAATATACGCCGCCCGAGGTGAAAATAATTTTGCGGCCGAGTAATACACTCTGCTTTTCATCCCCCTCTATAAGAAAAGCAGTAAAGACAACTCAAACTACCTACCTTTCTTTGTCGTTGTATCCGACATCATAGCGCTAGTCGGGCAAGAAAAAAAATGTGAGTTTTGAAATAAAAAAAAATAAAAAAAATATATGTCCATCAGATCACTTATAAGTATCTCCGGGGGTGCCGTAAGGGGGTTGAAAATTTTGTTAGATTTTAGCTACGACTCACCGTTTACGAGTTATTCTCAATTTTAGAAAATTCCGTTTTTGAAAATTACTCGGTCCCGAAAAAAGTCCCGGCCCCATACAAAATCAGTTGATTTTTTTTTTAAGTACTGCACAGTGCACACCCTTTGCTACACTCCAACCAATGCTTCTTTAATTATGTTTTAAATTCAAATCTCATCGTTTTGGACCCTGTTATGAAGCTGTTCAAAATTCAAATCTCATTTTTACCCTCTTGTCATAACAGGTAAACGATGAATCGTTTTGAGCCCTGTTATTAGATAAACAATCATCGCTTTTCGAATCGATGGGATGAAAATATAATTTTCATTCCATCATTTTCATTTCATGACAAGAGGGTAAAAATGAGATTTGAATTTTGAACAGCTTCATAACAGGGTCCAAAACGATGAGATTTGAATTTAAAACATAATTAAAGAAGCATTGGTTGGAGTGTAGCAAAGGGTGTGCACTGTGCAGTACTTAAAAAAAAAATCAACTGATTTTGTATGGGGCCGGGACTTTTTTCGGGACCGAGTAATTTTCAAAAACGGAATTTTCTAAAATTGAGAATAACTCGTAAACGGTGAGTCGTAGCTAAAATCTAACAAAATTTTCAACCCCCTTACGGCACCCCCGGAGATACTTATAAGTGATCTGATGGACATATATTTTTTTTATTTTTTTTTATTTCAAAACTCACATTTTTTTTCTTGCCCGACTAGCGCTATGATGTCGGATACAACGACAAAGAAAGGTAGGTAGTTTGAGTTGTCTTTACTGCTTTTCTTATAGAGGGGGATGAAAAGCAGAGTGTATTACTCGGCCGCAAAATTATTTTCACCTCGGGCGGCGTATATTGAATCCCTCGCTGCGTCCAGGATTCTACTTTACTCTAGAATCCTTCACTGTGCTCTGGATTCAAAATAGCGCCCTCGCCGTAAATATATTATTTTGCTCCCTTGTAATACAATCTACTATTACGTTCTTACAAATTTTCATATGCATTCACTTCGTTTGAAAGGTGAAATTCTTTCTGAAAATAGTTTCTCTCCAGACAATGGTTTTAGAGAAAAATTTCTTATAAAGCTGGTGTGAGTATTGTAAAAATTTCATTTTTATGACAAGCTTTTTTGCTGACTCTACTTTAATATTGTATTGTCATCTGAACCAAACCTGTATACAAAATTTCAACTCCATCGAACACTGGGAAGTGGGTCAAATTAAGCTTGCAAGATTTGTCCCCCACTAACTAACATACTAACTAACTAACATGGCAAGTTAATAAAAAGCTTGTAAAAAACAGTAGTAGAACGGAACTACAGGATGGTATAGTTTAACACATTAAACGCCAAGACGAAAATACGAATTTTACATACATAGGTATATTTTTTTTTTGCTGCACTGTGATGCAATATCCTAAGATTCGTGCTTAGGTATGTCTTTATGTGCATGTTATGTGCATAACATGTTATTCTAAGCCAAACTCATGTATGCCAAGTGCGATCCCAATCAACGCAGTGGTATCAGCAATTAGTGGTAACAAACATTCAATTCATCACATACTTACAGACTTTTCTTTATAAAAGATGGCTTTAGACTAACAAATCTTCAGTTAGGCGAGGCCCACTTAGGCGAAATGTTCTACAGCGCCATTCCGGTCACCCCGTTACGCCAAATTCATAGTAAAGGCGTACAAATTCACTTTGGTCAAAAACAGGTTTGCTCTGAGGTCACCGGTGACCGTTTATTGCCCGTGGTCCACCTGCATTGTCCACCTGGGTAGATCATGGGAAATAATAAATTTTTTCACATGGTACACCCAGGTGGACCCATAAACTTATTTATACTAGGGGTAATAGACGGACAATGGTGCGAGTGAGAAACCAGTCCTTACGGCAGAAGCTATGTGCGAGAAAGAGTTGGAAGAAAATGACAGCAGAACCCGATTTGAGTTATTTAGCGTCTTTTAACATCTTGATGAAAAGCGTCCACTCGATTATTTTGTGATTTTTATCGCGATCGCGTCGATTTGGCTCTTATAACTATATAAATCAATAATGGTGTAGTGTTCTGTGTTGAGTTGTAATGTTACTTACGACAATAAACCAAATAAACACTAATTTCACAGGTAAGTAAATAGAATTGTACAATTACCATTTTCATAGTTCATATTTTAGTTGAATATATTCCCAAATACACTAACTGACACATTAATATCATACTATTTACCGCCTATTTTCTAAATAAAGGCTGATTTTTAAACTTTATGTGTTAGATAAAAATATATTATATCCGTGAACTTGAGAAAATATGACGTAGAGGTTGATCAAAAATTATCGATATTATTATCGATACTCATGTCGATGGTTTCCAATATAACTTTGTTTGTCTTTGTGAACACTGATAGTTTTATTTAAAGCTGATTTTAACCGACACTTTTAAAATAGTAAATTATACCTACTTCAGTACCAATTTAACAATATTTTCAGATTTCCTGTAAATCCAGTGATTAAGTTAAACTGGATAAAATTAATAAACAGAATAGACTGGGAGCTTCGCCAAAACTCTGTGGTGTGCAGCAAATATTTCAAGCAAAACTGCAAAGACACCTTGAGAAATTATTTAAATAAAATTGTTCTCTTCAGAGGACAATAATTAATGTGTACCTAAATGTTCAATGGGTTTGGGAAAGGTATAATTATTTATTTATTCTTGAATGCAGTTTTTATTATTGAAAAAGAAGTATTTAGAAAAATCGACCCGTCTCACAACCAGCTCCGATGGGACTCGAACCCACGACCGACGCTATCCGGGCGGCTGCTCTAACGACTGAGCTGCGGAGTCGTTGACGACGACGACGACGAATACAACGATCAACGACTCCGTAGCTCAGTGGTTAGAGCAGTCACCCGGATCCCATCGGAGCTGGTTGTGAGACGGGTCGATTTTTTCTAAATACTTCATTTTAAATTTTTCACGTGCTAGTGTTTTCGTGACAGCCACAATGCGTGCTTGACTAATACAATATTGTATGGTCTTATACAATATTGTATTATTCAAGAAAATTATCAACATGTCTTCACAAAATACCTAAGGTATTTAAATACTGTATTGTGCCTCTATGTACAAATACTTCGAACAAAACGCAGAATAAAAATATTTATTCGTAAAAAATCGAAAAATTTGGTGCAATGCGATGAAAAGGGACTCCAAAAACTCCAGAATTAGTTTTATTAAAAAACCAGATTTCAACCAGTGCAGGTGTGCAGTACTTAAAAAAATCCAACTGATTTTTATGGGGTCGGACTTTTTTCGGGACCGGGAAATTTTCAAAAAAGGAATTTTATAAAATTGAGAACATCTCGTAAACGGTGACTCGTAGCTAAAATCTTACAAAATTTTCAACTCCCCTACGGTACCCTCGGAGATACTTATAAGGAATCCGATGGACATATTTTTTTTTCATTTTTTTATGAAAAAATGGAAAATTAAGTATTTAGAAAAAATCGACCCGTCTCACAACCAGCTCCGATGGGATGTTTTTTTTATTTCAAAACTTTAAATATTTTTTTTGCCCGACTAGCGCTATAATGTTACCGAACGCCAAAGAAAGGTAGGTAGTAATTTGAGTTGTCTTTATTGCTTTTCTTCTAGAGGGGGATGAAAAGCAGAGTGTATTACTCGGCCGCAAAATTATTTTTACCTCGGGCGGCGTATATTGAATCCCTCGCTGCGTTCAGGATTCTACTTTAGAATCCCTCGCTGCGCTGCGCTCGAGATTCTACTCTAGAATCCTTCATTGCGCTCTGGATTCAAAATAGCACCCTCGCCATAAATATATTATTTTGCTCTCTTGTAATACAATCTATTTCCCTCAAACCAATGATATAAAACATCATTGCCTCAAACGGTAAAAACATAGTGGGAAGAATGTTATAAAATGTATGTTTTAAATGCTCACCATTGTACAATAAAGTGCATTCATTGATTAACAATGTAAATGCGAAAACCAACGATACAGTTCTTGTCATCTCATTTAGTTCTAGTTAATGATTTTCATAGTTAGATATTTTTCTGTTCATCGAGTTTGAAGCTTTTGACAACACGGCATTTGACAATGACAGAATTATTTGCATTGACCACGATTTTTTTTATACAGTGCGACAACGTTTTCTATTCCGGTGGCCTAAAACTGGACTGTGGTCGATCATGGGTCAGTCCGCGCCACACACTGACCTCTATTAATACACACTGGACAGGCTGTCTCCATACAAATGACAGCTAATTTTGTGTGGCAATTTGAAGCGCCAATACGAGTGTCCCGAAACAAATTTTGACATAATCATTACCACAGTCAAAGCCATCTTCTATCTCACTCGTTGCACTGTGCAAGCAGCCGAGAAATAATAGCGGGCCATGCCACAGTCGACCAGAACATCACTAATTTTAGTTACATGGACACTCGGATCTGCCTACAGCTTGGCTTAGAGCGCCAAAGTGGCGATACTCAAATAGGCACTAAAAATTTTACGTCTGCCAGTACAGTGTGTAAATAATAGAAGTCAGTAGCGCCACATAACTTGGCATTGGTGCCATCTACGTCTACAGTGCCACAAACTTTGCTGTGCCGGTGGCCAAAATGTGAAACTAACGTGTTTTTTTTAATGTCATTTTGCAGTCAAGTTGATGTCCAACCATAGCGCTGCTGTCGGCTGAAATTCTTAGAACTCAGGGCCGGTTAAATTGCTACAAAAAAAAGAAAAACGTACGTAGCGCCGCTGTCACCGGAACAGAAAAGGTTGTGGCACTGTACAACGCAGTACAACGCGTGAACAGCCGCCGATTTGAGCAAGGATCGACTGAATGGAAGAGCGAACGAATGAGTCACACAGTCACACCCATGAAGTTTGACTTAATACTCTCTCAGTATTAAGTCGAGCTTCATTGTCACACCGAAGCCGACCCTAGGATCGCATCGCGATTCATTCATTCTCCTATTTTCCGCCGTCTCGCGCGCACCCATATCTCTGTTCCATATATTCAACACAACTGTTTATTACTATTATGTATTGTACATTAAATCGTTATACGTTTTATAAAATATACTATTCATTGAAGACACCCGAAATTCCTGATATATTCGCAAGTCTGAGTTCGAAACATTGTATTCGGTTTGGTTGGTGGTAGGACTTGTTCTAAGGCCGCATTTCCACCTGCAAGCAAACTTCTGCAATAAATGTCCGACAGGTCTGTCCGACAGCAACTTGCTAGTGTAAACTCCACTCGCGACAGCTTGCCAGTATGATATGTATACGATTTTGCAAGAACTCACGCAAGACTTCCGCAAGCTTACTAGTAGGTGGAAACGCAGCCTAAGTCCGCCTGGCTAGCTACGTAGCTACCACTATATAAGGCATATAAGTCTAACGCGATAATAATATTGGTTTCAGCATTATTGTGTTCCGGCAGTTAGAGATAAGATAGCCAGTTCCTCAGTAACTGAGGTGTCCGGGAGTAGTGCGCTTCCACCTAGCCTTATCATCACTTAATATCAGGTGTTATGAAGGCTATGTGCAACCGCGTGGAGAATTACAAAAAGTATCTATGCCAAGTAATCTAACTTTTTAATGCAACGAAAAGTGTTACGAATCCTATTGTTTTATACGGTTTTATACTTCGACCAATGGATGACAACGACCTAACGATCCGTTTTATGACAACCGATCTCAATAACCGTAACAATAGACTTTTATGGCGATGTGAAAACACAGACGTAGGTAACTAAACTTGTGTCAGCCTGTTATAGATCGTCTTAGAAATAACCGCTTTCTGGGAGGCTTCTATTCATACTGTTCCAATTTATTTGAGGTCAGTGTGGCAGGTATTTTATTCCGGTCTACCGTAACCGCCATATTATCATCATTCACTCCATTTATATACCTTTAGTTTAAGGGGTTAAACAGGTAGTAAGTATATAACTCTTTGCGTCCTCGAGATAAACCCTCATTAGAGGTAGACTCAAACTTTGTCCAAAGACAAAATAGGTAACAATAGCGAAGCTCCAATGTCTACGAAGAAAATTATTGTTGGAAACAAATGGTTTTGTAATTTGTAATTTAATTCATCATCATCATGTCAGACGAACGACGCCCATTGCTGGGCATAGGCATCCCGAAGGATCTCCACAACGATCGGTCTTGCGCTGCCCGCATCCAGCGGCTTCCCGCGACCTTGACCAGGTCGTTCGGTCCACCTTGTAGGGGGCCTGTTCATGGAACGTAGTCCGGTACGCGGTCGCCATCCGAAAACCTTTCTGCCTCAACAACCATCGGTTCTCCGTGCTATATGTCCTGCCCACTGCCACTTTAATAGAGCAATCCTTCGAGCGATATCGGTTGTTTTAGTTCTCCTGCGGTCCTCGTTTCTCTTAACCAAGCGAGAGTAATTTAATTAATATTGCATAAACTGGGCTTATAGAAGAAAATCGCAGTTTTACTGAATTTAATCAGTCATTTGTAAAACATAAGTTTAACACTACATTTATTATAGTTCTACTATCTTGATGAAGTCATATCGACGGTATTTTAATTCATCAATCAACATTAAATTTTCATCAAATAATGTAAGGCCTTCCATATACAGGGCGTCCCAAAACTATGTCACATGGAGGGAAATTACCTTAAATACTGCAGATATAAAATTTTACTAAAAGAAGACTTCATTTTTATTTTAAAAAGAAAACGAAATGCATTCAAAGAATTTTAAATAATCGCCTGTCTGAACCCGCTGAATGTAAAAAAAAAAATTTTTTTAATTTTATTGTACCGATCGAAAGGCTCGATTATACCTAAGCATTTCTTCTAAGTACATAACATAGCATCTTAAATAAAAGGAAGACTACGAAATTTAACATTTAATGTTGGATAACAAGTTTGTGCAGCGTTATGGATAGGATAGCTTTTTCTGTGGCTGTCGTGCTCAAAACTTTAACATTTCAATGCATTACTAATGAGTGAAGATTGGAGCAATTATACGTAATTTCCCTATCATAAGTGTTTGATAAAGTTATAATGTGTTAAATAACACCAGCTCGATTGTTTTAAAAATGTTTGAAATAATTTTGGTGCGGTCTATTCCACCATGTGGCATAGTCGTGGGACGCCCCGAGGGCGTCCAATGACTATGCCACATGGTGGTATAGATCGTACCAAATACTGTAGATAGGAAATTTTATTTAAATAGGACATTATTTTTACTTATTTAAATAACAATACGAACTGCATTCAAAGATTTTTATTAATATAAGCATGTCCAAACCGAGATACATTGAAATATTACAGTATTGAGAACGACCTGCATGACAGTCACAGAAAAGGATATCCGTAAACGTTGCACAAACTTGTTATTCAATATTAAATGTTAAATTTCGAATTCTTCCTTTTATTTAGGATGCTATATTACTTAGAAGAAATGCTTAGGTATAATCGAGCCTTTCGATCGGTATAATAAAATTAAAGAAATATTTTTTTTACATTCAGCCGGTTCGATTCCCAGTTCAGACAGGTGATTATTTAAAATTCTTTGAATGCAGTTCGTTTTCTTTTAAAAATAAAAATGAAATCTTTTTCAGTAAAATTTTATATCTGCAGTATTTAAGGTACTTTTCCTCCATGTGGCATAGTTTTGGGACGCCCTGTATATTTTGTAATAGCCATTTTCAACCTTCCTTTTATGGTTCGCCTCAAACGTAGCTAACCACATTGGTGAAAACGTATTTAATTATTGCTATTGCCATGCAATTATGCAAAATGGTTCTTGTCTGCTTGAATACGCGTAATTAATTATGTGACATAATGCAAACCTGCTGATTCACACACGATTTATAGTATTCAGAACATTTCTGCGGAGCCCGGAGTGCAGTGGTTAGGTTAGCGCGTTTGGCCTGCGATCTGCGATCGTTGAAGTTAAGAAACTTTCGCAATGGTCGGTCACGGGATGGGTGACCAAGAACTTTCATCTCGAGCTCCTCCGTGCTTCGGAAGGCACGCTAAGCCTTTGATGCCGGCTGCGTTTGCAGTAGTTAATCATGGCCTATTCTCCTTATCCACCCATAAGGAAGACCAGTGCAGCAGCAGTGGAGACATGAAATGGCTGATGATGATGAACATTTCTGCAGTATCTATCCTATTTTCTTCATGTAGTCTGCTAGCGAAATGCAACGCAACTGATTTTCATGAAAGTTTATTTGTCTTTGCATCTAAAAAAAAATTGCCATGTGAAACACCCAAATCCACGCGTCTGAAAACCTATCCGAATTTATGGCCCAGGCGATCGTAAATCAGAATCATAAAATTTTATCGGAAATTTCTAAAACCCATCAATTTCAGAAGAAACTAAACAAACAATAAAAAGTGGAGTTAAAATGCCTTTTCTTATATTAAGATGATTAGGCAACAAATATTTAGAAAAAGACAATTTCTATTGGTTGCGTTTTTTAAAATATTATTACTATTTGAAGTGAAAAGTTTAGAAGTGTTACAGTTAAGAAATAAAGACAGATTTTTGAGATCAAGGAATATAGAACCTTATGGTCCTGAGTATTCAGCAAATCCATTCTTAGAAAAAAAATCTCAAATTTTAAGAACAAAACCGAATTATGATGATCAGAACGAAGACGATATAAAGTCACTGCTGGAAGAGAAATATAAGTTCAGAAATGACGAGGTGTCGACAAGGTTTAAAATCTCAAATGACGATCAGAAAACAACAGGTAAACTTAATCTTGCAAGCTAAATTTGATCAACTTCCCATAGTCCCATTTTTTACTGAATTTAGGCAAACAGGTTTGGCTTGAATAACAATACAATACAAAAGTACTTTTAGCAAAAAAGATAATACATTTTTTTTTTACATAAATCTTATTCTTACAGAAGACGAGCACATGACTTGGGCGTTCCGTTCCTATGCTGTGCGCCGCATCGTCGGTGGCATGGAGACCAGCATCAGCATGTACCCTTACAACGTGGCCATATCGAGGAACGGCAAGCACTGGTGCGGGGGCTCCATCATTGATGAGCAGTGGGTGCTTACCGCCGGACACTGTCTGGAATCGTAAGAACATTTTGTCAATAATCAGCAATACAGTAGAGTTTTGCTTTATCCACAACGGGATCGCACCTAAGCCTTCATCACACCTGATGCGATGATAAGGCTGAAGGTGGAAGCGCACTACTCCTGGAATCCTCAATTACTGAGGAGCTAGCTATCTTATCTCTAAATACCGGAACAAATCAATGCTGAAAACATTATTGTTATGGCGTCAAACTTGGATAAGATGGTGGTAGCTAGCCAGGCTCACTATGAACAAGCCCTACCACCAAACCAACCAAACCGAATACAATTTGTACCCCCACTGGGAATTAAGCTCAGGACCTCTGAGTCCGATGTGTACCACTACAAAACAGAGTTCCGTTATTTCGTCGTCTTGTGGGTGGTGGTTCGGCTTGGGCGTTCCGTTTCTATCCTGTGCGCCGCATCGTCGGTGGCATGGAGACCAGCATCAGCATGTACCCTAACAACGTGGCCATATCGAGGAACGGCAAGCACTGGTGCGGGGGCTCCATCATTGATGAGCAGTAGGTGCTCACCGCCGGCACAGCGGTGACACTCCGTGTCCGTGAGAGTTCGAGCGCCGGTGACGTTTAGCCGACGCTAGGGTTGATACCGAAATGGAATATAGACTTATGCCAAAGAAGGTTACGTGTAGGATGTTATATAATTTGTGTAAGAATATTTAGGTAATGAAAGCCACGTTAAATTTTCAATCAACTTTTATAGATATTTTTATTAAATATCTTTACAAATGGGAAATAATAAAATTTCCGACAAAAAAAATATGAACGACATTGAAATAAATACTCAAATAAGAAACCGAGCAGCGTTATATTTTGTTTGCGAAAAATTAACTAAGCTAGCGACAATTCACGAATGACTAATTTCGAGTCGAAAATACTTTATTAGAATATGTTCAGGAAAACGTAGGTATATCTCGGTAAACAAGTAGGTATCATTTTGATGAAACCTAAGGTTTTGTCTGTGCAGTTATGGATAAGGTTGTGATGACAAATAACTACCGAAAGTATATGCTAAGGGATGGCACAGTGGATATATTTTGCCTAGCGTGCCATCGTTCGGGTGAATCACTTGTTCTCTTCTTAGTCTGTGGGTGAATCCTTTAGACATAATATAATCTCCGGTTGTTCTCGTCTCGCAAACGGCGAGTATTTGCATAGACATAACCAAGGATAATACACCAACAACTTGCTCTGAAACATAATCTTGTGGCATCCGAGGTGCCGTACTACAAGTATGCACCAGAACAGGTTCTTGAAATAGCCATGCCATATTGTATTGGGATCGATCTATCATTACAGACAGGCAGGACTATTGTAGCATTAGCTACAATACAACAATATAAGGCTTATTAAAGCCTGATATTGTATTGATAGATCGACATGAACGCCACGCAATAATTGTTTATGTCGCTGTTCCCCATGACATGACAACAACCTTGGGAAAGCTGAAAAAGATAAGAAAACAAATATCTAGATTTAGCTCACGAGATTGTTGACATGTGGGACATTGATTCAGCAATTGTTGTTCCGATAGTCATATCTGCCCATGGTCTGATAGCCAAGAGCCTCGATAAACACCTTAAGAGGCTTGCGTTAGGTGGATGGATCGGGAGTCAGATGCAGAAGGCAGTACTTCTGTACACGGCCCGTGTCTGTCTCTGGATCCTTAACCATCGGTAACCATGTTATATTTTTTAATGTTTTATATTGTAAAAAAAATATGTTTAGAAATATAATTTTGTAAGTATTTTAAATGTAATAAAGGGAATAATAATAATAATATATGTACGTAAAATAAGCTACTAACAGTGGGACACAGTTAATGTGATCGAATAAAATACTAAATCGTCCAAAGAAAATACTAAGTTAGCGACAAAAATACTGAGTGAGTGAATCAATAATCGCCCAAATAAAAATTAGTCCTCTCAATAATTATTTATTATCGACTGAATTTTAACAACTTTTGCATTTTTTGGCTTCCTAGTAGTTCCTATTTGAATGTATAAAGATTGCGCCAGCCCTCGGCCAAGGCATTCACCGACTGCCTGTTCCCCGCCCCGCGTGCCTCTCACGGCCCCCGCTCACATCCAGACACCCACACATAGCCGCAAGCGATTTTACGTGCACACATGCTTAAGTGTCGTTTCTTTTCGCGTAAGTGTATATATTCTTTGCCGCCGGACACTGTCTGGAACCGTAAGAAAACTTTGAAATCAGCAATACACTAGATAAGAGTTTTTAAATCCACAACGAGGTAGCATTTAGCCTTCAACTGCTTCAACACACCCGATTTTAAGTGTTGATAAGGCTGAAGGAGGAAGTGCATTTCTCTCGGAATCCTCAATTACTGAGGAACTTGCTATCTTATCTGTAACTGCCGGAACTCAATAATGCTGAAAACATAATTGTTATGGCGTCAAACTCAAATAAGATGGTAGTAGCTAGCCAGGCATACTTTGAAGAAGCCCTACCACCAACCAAAACTTTGAAATAGTATTATTGTCTCCTGATCAATATAGGTAGAACAGTCTTGGATGTAGGCATCGACGGCGAAGTACCAATACCTCCTGACTGACATTTTTCAAGTAGGTTATATACTTTTTAGGGTTTTAAAATTTAAAGGCGTTATTCGCATGTTTGAGTAAAATCTGCAAATGAAATTAACAATTGAAAATACCTCCCAATTAAATAAATGTTTTTAATTCAAAAGGATAAAAATTACAATTAGTAGGTTTGGCATTTCGCCCTCGTATCATCTAACATTGTTTATTTTCATTCTAAAAATGTCCAATTCCAATTGTGCAAGGAATGGTTAGTTCTTAGAAGACCCCCTCAGGAATTAAACCAAATAAAAATAATATATTTACTAGATTCAGCTTTAAAATGGCCAAAAATAATAAACAGTCAACTTCTATTAAATCTTTTGTTTCAGAGCGTTTGATGGCAACAAGAAGAAGCTACAACCTTTCATTGTGAGAGCTGGAAGTTCATTCCACAACCGAGGAGGCTACCAAGCGAGAGTAAATAAGGTGGGGCACAAACTTATATAAATAAATAAAAATAGACAGGCTTTGCTCACACTTGAACAAAAGGCAGATGAGTAATTAAAAATAACACATGTTTACGATTGTGATCTGATTGTATGATTAATCAAATGGCTGTTTCTTGGGTATGAAGCTTCATTACTTTTTTAGGTTGGATCTTTTTTTTGTTTGGTGTTAGCGCACTACTCCCGGAATCCTCAATTAATTCGATTACTTTTAGGTCTTCTTCCCGAAAGACTACACCCCTGGCAGCGCTGATTTCGACTACTCTTTACTTCGGTTGGATAGGCCAATGCCGATTGGTCGCAATATTGCAGTCCTCAACTTGCCTTCCAAAGACTACAATGTGAAGGAAGAGGACATCCTCATCGTCACCGGTTGGGGGAGTACTGATGTAAGTACAATCAAAACTCATCTATATTAAAATAAATTTCCAGTTGTAGTTAAACCGTAACCTTGTGTTTTATAGGTAAGTATTAAAACACGACGTTCCGTGGGCAGGCCCTCTACAAGGCAGATCGACGATCTAGTTAAGGTCGCGGGAAGCCGCTGGATTCGGGCAGCGCAAAACCGATCGTTGTTGAGATCCTTGAGGCCTAGGCTATAGGCCTCCCTATGCCCAACAGTGGGCGTCGTTCGGCTGACATGACGATGATGAAATAAAACAAGGCTGTTGAGTCTCCTTAACAGTCACGGCCTTTTCTGCCTATTTGCAAGCCTCATTGCAACGAAACGATACTCAATGCTATAGATTACCTCTCATAATGTGTAAATTGAATAAAATTACGCTATGGACCCTGGCGGCCTTGCATTAGATGAATTAAGATTTTTAAATGGCTTATGTAAGGTTATAATGGCATCTTCTCATATTTTACTCGTCATCGTATTATAATCGAGAGCATTTCACCTCAGGGTAAAATAAAAACTATGATGTTGATGACCTCCATGGTCACGTGGCGACCGTTGCGGTTTTCAAGGTGCCTCAATTTTTGACGTCCCGGGTTCGATTCCCGACTCGACTTCGACTCTTTATTTCGTCCTATATCGGAGTACTTGTAATACCCGTCGTTGTATCTCATCATCATCATCATACTATACCACAAGACCATAAGCTTCTTAATTTGGAATGGGAGCAACTTAAATATTGTTATGCTGCTGTTCAAATTTGTTTCTTCTTTTTCTTAACTTCTTAGGAGTCCGGTTTCGGCCACATCCCAGACCGGGTGCGGTTCGTCCCGGTGCCAGTGATGAAGAAAAACGACTGTCAGAAGTCTTACCGGTTCTACATCACGCCGAGGATGCTGTGCGCGGGCTACGCTACTGGGGGGAAGGACGCTTGCAATGTAAGTTTTAACGAAGATTAAATTCTAGGAAAAAGTTGTTCACTTACTGATTCTGAGTCGAACTTAAAAATTTAACCAGTGGTTTCAAAGTAACCAGTATTGGTAGGTACCTAAAGGCATCCACACAGCGGGCGGCACGGACGAAACGTGGGCGTAGCTTTTTCGTATAGGGAAGTCCCACTGAAGCTCCGTCCCGCCCGCTGTGTGCACCCAGCTGTATAGCATAAATGTAGCTTGCTACTGCAGGTGATCTGTGAAAGCGGGTAAATACTGAGAGAAGCGTACAGTATCAATTTTGTAGTACGGGGTTATATAGCATAATGATCATTCTTCACTTACTTACTTACTTCACTTCACTACTTTGTCGGCGTGATTGTGTGATTAATATTATTATGTAGGTACATTCAAGCCAAATTATACAGCTTTCTAGTACTAAGTGTCTATGAGCTAGGCTAGGGACAGACAGACGGACAGACGGACATGGCGAAACTATAAGGGTTCCTTGTTGACTGCGGAACCCTAAAAAGGTCTGACAGCTTAACAACTACTTTACTCGCCGATTAATTTCTTATCATCCGTAAAAACAGCACGACTCTGGAGGGCCAGCAGTTCGAGACGGCGTGCTACTCGGCATAGTCTCCTTCGGAGGCAAGCAGTGTGGAGACCCCAGGTCTCCCGGCGTCTACAGCCGAGCTTCCGAGATTACCGACTGGGTAGAAGACACGATCACGTCCAACGAAGCGGATCTGGTACCAGAGCTGCAGCCGAAGATTAAGAAAGCTAGGCAGAGAGAGAAGGAATTGCAGAAGTATGTGTATTAACTACTTACTTACTTAGAAGCCGCAACTTTTTGTTATTTTTCTACACTTTTACTTTTGTGATCAAATATATTATGTATACAGGTTGTTTGTTTAAAGAAGTACATCACTTCAGGGGGGGGGGGGAAGTACCCATCAATACAATAAACTTTTACTATGGGGCCAAGTGCAATATCGCGAAAAAAAAATCATCTTGGCCCATTCGGTATTGCACTTTTGTATGAAGTGAAACAGCCGATTTTCGCGATATCGCACTTTCGGATCGGGTCGTTTCTCTCTAAGTATAATGTTTTGCAAAACAGCTTTTAAATAGGATCCAGTTCCAGATCTAAGCGCCTTTGAAAGAGCAAAAAAAATACTTTTTTTTTTTTGGTTTAAGTGTTAAAGTTTAACTCTCTATTTATGCAATTACACTGTTTGAACCACTCACTGCACAGCTATTATTTTTACACAATTAGTTATAAGTAGATTTTTTTGGAATAAGTAAAGAAAGGTATATTGATGATGTAAGTAATTTGGTGATATTTTTTTAAACGGATTACCACAAAAGGTCCCTATGCGAGCTCATTCATGAGACAGCGCTAGCGAGTTCCTACGAGTGTGAGGAAGATAGACATATATCACGCGCTATGCTTCAACCACAGCCATCTCTATCGTCTTCTACAAGCCATGCGCATAAAGTTGGCAACGTCTTTTTAAGTGAACCGATTTGACACCGTTTGCACCATTTGACAGGTAAACAGCGAGTAAACCTCGAGTAATGAATCCTATGGAGATGGCATATCTTCTATACATCTATACAAATAAATAAAATGTAACTTATGTTTGTAACATTAAATAACCGCTTTTTACCACGTGCATATGACTAAATATACGATACATATACCAAAATGACATGTTTTTCAATTTTTGTCTGTCTGTCTGTTTGTTCCGGCTAATCTCTGAAACGGCTGGACCGATTTTGACGAACCGATTAATACGACAATTAGAAGTAGTTTAAAATTGAATTCTAAGATTTTCTTACATTGTGACTTAGTTACAGGTGACGCCAATAAAAGTGTGGTAAAAAGCACTACAACTGAACTACAATTGAAACACTATTGAGACACGATTGTGACTTAACGTTAGCAGACTTGGCCCCCTGTTTTATTGTTCAGACGTCCGCGTCGAATTTATTTTTGATATTTTTATAACATAGCTTAGCGACAGACATCTAGCTAGTGACAGAAAAATATAGTGAAACTTGTATTCATAATGCTGCGGCTACATTAGCGGCCGATAATTCGTGCGAGTTGTCGCGCTAAAATTATCGTTGTCGGGCATACGCGATGTTCTTGTCTACATTAGCGGGCGAAGCTTCGTGTTGCGTTGTCGCGTTAAGTATCGCGATAATTAGTTTATTGTCGTAAGTAACATTACAATTCAACACAGAAAACTACCCCATTATTGATTTATATAGTTATAACAGCCAAATCGACCCGATCGCGATAAAAATCACAAAATAATCGAGTGGACGCTTTTCATCTACGTGATAAAAGACGCTAAATGAATCAAATCGGGTTCTGCTGTCATTTTATTCCAACTCTTTCTCGCACATAGGTTATGATGTATGGATTTGTTTCTCACTCGCACCATTGTCCGTCTATTACCCCTAGTATAAATAAGTTTATGGTGTAGGTATGCCTCACTTTTTCGTAAGTATGCCACCTCCATGGGATTTAGTACTCAGAGGAGTAAACCGGTTCACAGCTTGTTGCCGTTCCGTATCATAGCATGGCTTGTAGAAGACGATAGAGACAGCTGTGCTTCAACGTTACTGTTTTTAGTAAACAATCTTGATATAAGATATCACCAAATTAATTATATCATCAATATACATTTCTTTACCCTACATAAAATGGGGTGACCCTTTAAGATGGTCTGAAATAAGAGCATAATTTTTATTTACTAATTTTAAATACGCCGTAACTTACTAGGTATTCCTACCATTTTATTGTAAGCAAAATACAAAACTAAATTTTGCTTCTAATCTTTCTACAGGTTCAAAGCAAGAGTTGAAGATAAGAAAAACCGAATAAAAAATTGGCTTCGAGAGACTTTAAAATCACCTTCCTTCATAGAACTAGCTAAAAAGAAGCTCAAAGAAGCTGGTATCAGAACTAGACGAAGTTTCACAGTTCACGAAATTCACGAAGTAAATTCCAGCATTCTTGATGATAAAACAATTGATGATATAAATCTTTCGAATATGATCAATGATTGGATCACTGATGCTGATGATGGAAATGAGTCGGAAAGGCTTTTAAGAACTTTGGCTTTGAAGGAAGTCATGATGAACGGGTATGATGAAGAGAATAGTAGAACAGATGTTAATAGTAGCGTCGAGAACGTAAAGGCAATTGTGGCGTTTATTACTAAAAAATAAAAGAAGTTGACCATTTTTGTTTTATTTCATACTTTGTAGCGGAATTTATGTTTATATAGGTATAAAGCCATTTTTTAACCGACTTCAAAAATTGAAAAGGAGGAGGTTATCTATTCGTCGCGTTTTTTTATATGTATGTACACCGATTACTCGAAGACGGCTGAACCGATTGAAATGATTCAAACGTTATAACATCAGGTGTTTTCCAAAGTTGGTCCCATTTTTTGAAACTTTGAAATAGGTTCAGTAGTTTTCAGGAAATCTTAAAAATACTGTCGTTTTCGTAACCACTTTACGTGAATTTATTATGTATCTTTAAGCATAACTCCTTTGTTTTTTATAAACCGATTTAGATGATTCTGGTTTTGTTGGAAAGGGGATACCTCCCTTATGGTATTTTAACCGACTTTAAAAAAGGAGGTTCTCAGTTTGGTCACATACCTATTTACCAGAATACACGTAAGTTGCCAGCATGATGCACTCAAAAGATTGAAATAAAAATTATTTTGATAAAAAAATATAACCGCCTTAAAAAAAATGACATCAAAAAAGTAAGAAATAATGAAATCCTTCTAATACTGCATTCATACCAAAATAATGTAATTTACTTTGAAGTCGGGCGCAGGTTTTAACAAAAAACAACAAAAAAAGCAGTCGGTTAATGAACAATTGAACATGTTTCACGCCCGACTTCAAAGTAGGTACTTACGTTATACAGTATTAGAAGGATTATTTCTTACTTTTTTGATGCCATTTTTTTGAAGGTGGTTTTATTTTTTTATAAAAAAAAATTTATAAGTATAGGAAAAAGAACCTAGTTTTGTGAAAAAAGTTTTAAATTTATTATGTAGGTGTTTCCAGTTAGCGCCATCTTGCGTAATAAATTGTTACTAGGTAACTTTATGCTTTTCCTATTGCTTTCTGATGCTAGCCGCTACACACGTACCGATCCGACCGCCGCCGATTTGGTCATGTGCTACATCACGGCGCGGCCCACTCTGAAAACCGCAATTCTGACTTCATGGTCATTTTGTCCTATTTCTGTCCCAAATTTTCAGAATTCGTCCTAAAGGGGACGAAAAGATATAAGGGATTTAAATGGTCCACGCCAAAGCAAACCTTCATTATGGCACGGACAGGCTATATTTATTGAACCATAACACCTAGCTAGGATCTGATTAGTATAACATTTTGTCCCTTTTTTATAGAACCCGCAATACCTGGAATCAAAACGAAATGAAGCGCCGTTCAAAAGATATAAAGGAATGATTTGGTCCATGCCATAATTAACCTACATTATGGCGCGGACTTTTTAACCAGGTCACCTAGAGAAAATCTGCTTATTGAAAACGATTCGTGTACATTCGTCCCAATTCGTCCTAAAAGCCACAGAATTCGTCGTCCTTTGGTTTAGGAGATATTCAGTATTTTTATATAAGTACAGTCACGTACAAAAGCGTACAGTAAAAATTAATTAAAACTATTCCGTTCCGTAATACGCAGTGTTCCGATTGTAAAACATTAAGCGAGTTATTTAAATTTTTATTGTTTTGCATTCACAATGCAATTTTTATTATTGAAAAATTGAAAATGAAGTAGGTACCTATTTAGAAAAAATCGACCCGAACCATCGGAGCTGGTTGTGAGACGGTTAGATTTTTTTCTTAATAATTCCTTTTAATTTTTCATACATTAAGCGTCCTATCTTGCGGCTCTTTGCGAAAGCTACATCCTTTTGCACGAACTTTTCCTAGATTGAGGAATGCACGAACAGTCTCTGTGAACTTAAGTTTTACAATCGGAACATGAACAGAATGCGCATTACGGAACGGAATAAAGTTGAGGGCTTGTAAGGGCGTTTACACACGAACAACGACACGAGACGATTTACTAAGTGTTGCCAGAACGTACCAAAAAGTACAGTTTTCTGTACCATTTACCATCAAACCGTAAACTGTAGGTGCTATTTTGTTGCATGGCAACTGCAGTTCACAGTTTGCCGTATCTGTCAGCAATTCGCTGTTAAGTTGGTCGTACTGTCTTTATGTATGCTCAATGCTGTGAACTGAACCGTCTTTTATTGGAAAATAGTGCTGACAACACTGTCGCGCAATTTGTAAATCGTGTCGTGTCGTTGTTCGTGGGAAAAACCCTAAAGCCGCGTTTAAGCCGACACAAAACATGAAGCAAAATGGACAAGACAGGTAGATGTTGCGAAACATGTTGTCTGGTCTAAACGGCTCTTAACCAAGCCATAAACACCCAACCAAAAAAAGAGAGCGTTCTTGTCATACGTGCAGTGTTGCCGTTCTAGCGGATTCACTACATAGTATAAAACAAAGTCGCTTTCTCTGTCCCTATGTCCCTTTGTATGCTTAAATCTTTGAAACTACGCAACGGATTTTGATGCGATTTTTTTCAATAGATAGAGTGATTCAAGAGGAAGGTTTATATGTACTTTTTATCCCGATATTCCCACGGGAACGGGAACCACGCGGGTGAAACCGCGGGCGGCCGCTAGTTTTAAATAATTTGCAACTTTTTGTAGTCTATTCACTAAAAAGAATATTATTATAGTAATATACTGGGTAGCGCAAAAGTAGGTAGTTACTGCCACTATAAAAATTACATATTTAATATATGACATCTCCTATCTCTGATATTGAAAACTGTGTAGTAAACAAATGTAAAATTCACTCAAAATTTACAGGATACCCCTTACTTAACCCCTGACAGAATCGAGTTGAGATCAAAATTGAATCAAGATAAAAAAAATCACCATTCTAGTAACGACTGTATAGCGCCAATCGAGTAAGTAGTGATTGAATACCGAACTAAATGAAATCGTTATAGGTCTACTGTTTTATAGATTTAAGGTCTAAAATCACACCTTCGATCACAACCAGCTTTGTTGTGATAGAAGGTGTGATTTTTGACCTTAAATCTATAAAACAGTACGAAATAACCAGTCCGTGCACTTGTCTCCCCCGGTGTCTACCCCAGTAGAGACACGTCCACTTTTTTGTGGACTTGTCTCCACCGCCCGGGGGAGACAAGTACACTTCAGAAAAATATTAGTTTTACATCCACTTGTCTCCACCGACCGGGGGAGACAAGTACACTTTAGAATTTTTTTATTGTTATATCCACTTGTCGCCACTATTAGATCGAAATAAATCAATAGAAAGAAATAATAAAAATAAAATAACTCTGCGCATGGCTGGGGTGTTTTTGGCGCTAGTTTCAGTGCTTTTTACCCAACTGCGACAGAAGGAGCGAGAGTAGGTACGTATGTATGTATGTAGATTTCTATGTTCCCTGATATAGTCTAAACGGTTTGAAAGATTTTAACGTATTAAAATAATTAATAAAAGATTAGTCTTAATTTTCAGCTTCTTTATTTCAGCATTTGAACAAAAATAAAAAATAACACTAAACCTTTTGACCATCGATAAAGATAATAAGCACTGAAACTAGCGCCAAAAACGCTCCAGCCATGCGCAGAGTTATTTTATTTCTATTCTTTCTTTCTATTTATTTATTTCGATCTAATAGTGGCGACAAGTGGATTTAACAATAAAAAAATCTAAAGTGTACTTGTCTCCCCCGGTCGGTGGAGACAAGTCGACAAAAAAGTGGACGTGTCTCTACTGGGGTAGACACCGGGGGAGACAAGTGCACGGACTGGAAATAACTAAAATCTATAAAACGGTTCGATTTTCATCTCAACTCGATTCCGTCAGGGCCTCAGGGGTTAGGGGGCAGTTTGTGTGCATTTGCAACGGCAATCACAAGCAAACTGGCTCTGTACTTGTACAAGATCGCCCATCATGGTCGGCCAATGGGATCGGCCATCCTGTACTGGGAGCTTTTCTTGCCGACCATGATCGGCCAACGTGTACAGGGCCGGTTTGTGTGTGATTGCCGTCTGCGAGCAACGCAAACTCGCCCTGTACACGATGGGCCATCATGGTCGGCCAACATAATCGGCCATCCTGTACTGGTAGCCTACTACAAGCTCTAATAGCAGTTATTTTTTAGTTGAGAGAGTGAGACGCCGCTATACGGCGTGTAAAGCGGCGTCTCTGTCTCTCAACTTAAAAATAACTGCTATTAGAGCTTGTGGTAGGCCATCTGTTAAAGTTTTCCGTTCCGTTTACCATAAATTTATTTACCCTGTTTTTCTTTCTAATAACTCTCGCTTGCGCTTCGTTTCTCGCCACCCAGTGACTTTGAAATAGTTAATTGTTTGTACATTAAAATTCGGTTTTGGTAAAATAAAACCGTACCTTGAAGTTAAAAACCGTACCTTTTCAGAAGCCAACCGTCCTGTTTTGGTAAATCATACTGGCAACACTGGTGAGGTGTGCCGCAATATATTGTGTGCCGCAATTCATCAACTATATTTCCCAAAATAAAACATTTTTTCAAAGTGATTTTACTGTGATTTTGCAATAAATAAATGTGATTTGGTGACAAGGAGGTATCTATGAATGTACAATTATTATAAAAAAACGTTATCTTATAAAAAAAGTGTCATTTAACCTACCATTAATATTTTTCTAATTATAATGATAAAACGGGCTGAATTTTTATTGGTTTTAAAGCCGAAACCCTGGTGTTCTACCCATCATTCTGAACAACTTTCACTATGGGACTAACTCTACGGTAAAAAAAAATCAGCTGTTCCAATCTAATATCTGTCTCATAATGAAAGTTGTTCAGTTTGATGGTCTGATTAACCCCACGAGATGTTTTAAATGAATAAAAAATAACCCTGTATATGTACACACGGCGGCACATCAGACTATACATGTTGACCTTGAGACCGCCTTTATGCCCTACGTAATAAAAGCTGTTATAGCAGTTCAACTGTTTAACCTGATATGCTGTCGAGTGTCCAATGTTTCAAGTACCTAGCTATTCCATTGAAGAAAAGTTTCATACAAACAAACCCTTTTTTGCCCCCAATCCCCACTCCACTATTCACTTCACTCCCACGGTGGGAGCCCCACCTCCAAATATTAATAATTTCGAAAGAAGAGCAATATAACATTGAAATGCAACTTCATACATGACCTCTATCGAAATTATTTTCTACGCGACAGTACATGTTTTTGATATAGTCTAGGAGCCCAGGATCAAAATATCTCTTAAGAAAATATTTTTGTTTATGACTTAAAAATTAAGGTTTTGAGTTTCGAAAATGCATAAAAGTTACGTATTACTTTACGTTATACTTTTGTGTTACTAATAAACTTAATTATTCTAACACAAACACGCAAAACAAGAACAAGTTACAATCATCGTCACTAAATAGGAAGTCAGCTCCTGTACTATAAAAACAAAATTTTAATTCCGATTATCTCCTAAATCAAAGGACGACGAATTCTGTGGCTTTTAGGACGAATTGGGACGAATGTACACGAATCGTTTCCAATAAGCAGATTTTCTCTAGGTGACCTGGTTAAAAAGTCCGCGCCATAATGTAGGTTAATTATGGCATGGACCAAATCATTCCTTTATATCTTTTGAACGGCACTTCATTTCGTTTTGATTCCAGGCATTGCGGGTTCTATAAAAAAGGGACAAAATGTTATACTAATCAGATCCTGGCTAGGTGTTATGGTTCAATAAATATAGCCTGTCCGTGCCATAATGAAGGTTTGCTTTGGCGTGGACCATTTAAATCCCTTATATCTTTTCGTCTCCTTTAGGACGAATTCTGAAAATTTGGGACAGAAATAGGACGAAATAGGACAAAATGACCATGTAGTCAGAATTGCGGTTTTCAGAGTGGGCCGCGCCGTGATGTAGCACACGATTTGGTCTGCTCCAAACCAAATCTGGACGTGTGTAGCGTAGTCGTCCGACCATAATTATTATTATTCGTGTTTGACGTGGTCCGCCCGGAATTGATTCAAAGGAACTTCACTTCCTACTTAATCGGAACGTGGGTAGGCTCCCGACCAGGGGGCCAAGTTTGCTAACGTTAAGTCATAATCGTGTCTTAATCGTGTTTCAGTTGTAGTTCAATTGCAGTGCTTTTTTACACACTAGTTACAAGAATTATGACAGTATGATGTGACGTGAATGTAGTGTGTGGTGTGTCCATCAGAAGTATTGTGAAAAAAGTACACATTTCTTGTAACTAGTGTGTAAAAAGCAATACAATTGAGACACGATTGAGACACGATTATGACGTAACGTTAGCAGGCTTGGCCCCCAGAACAATAAGGCAGTGTTGACAACTTCAGATATTTTCCCTAGATTTAGGGAGAAAATTTGTAAAAGCGGAAATATATAAGGCATACAGAATACATTTGAGGGGTTTTAAGAGGATTTAATTATAGGAAAAATGTGATAGTAAAAAACCACGAGCCCTATAAGTAGCTTTCAGGCGGGATTCGAACCCGCGCCTCCGGGTATCCGGCCCGATCCTCTGACCAACTAAGCTACCGAAAGGCTTACACGACTCGTCGAATTTTGCTATCACTGGTTACGCTGTAGGCCAGCGTTGCTTCATCAATGCGAGGAAACCCTCGCATCCGAAAGAAACATTTTTACAAATGTTTAACAGTCGATTAAGATGAAACAGCTATTAAATTAAGATTTTAAATTATCTTTATGCATTCACAATGCAATTCTGTAAGTATAGGAAAAAACTAGAAATATACGATACTATACTAATCGTAAACTATAACTAATCGGCGCGGCGGTCGAATCGGAACGTGTGTAGCGGCTAGCGCTTAACGAAGGTGTAGTATTGCTACTCGCCGCTAGACTGCACTACAGTATTCAAAATCCTACAATATTATTGAGCCTAGATACACATTGGGCGCTTGGCGGGGTAAATTAATGTAAAAATTATGTTTGTCGTTTCTCAATCACGCCAAAACGGCCGAACGGATTTTATCCAGGAAAATATCACATCCCCGCGGGATAACGTTCGCGTAGACCACGCGGGAGAAGCGAAGCCGCGGGAAATGATAAAATCTGATGGTTTTAATAATTTGTTTTAGTGAAAATAAGAGTGCCAAAATTATTTTACAAAAAAACTCATGTCTCAAAACTTTTGTTTTGTTTGTTTTTTGTACAATATCTGTCGTTTAAAGCATCTGCCATTTACAGAAACTGCCGTTTCCAGAATCTGCCGTTTCCAGAATCTGCCATTTAACGAAAAAAGTAAATTATTATGCACAGGAAAAATGTTACCTACTTATCTTTTGTAATAAATGTACCTACTTATAGATTTACAAACTATTAACTTGTCCCTCAGGAACCGTAGAAGGAACACTCTGATAATATAATAATCTCTACTTCCCTTATTCCAAAACGTAGACAAAAGTTAGACCTGGTTTAAAAGTGATGCTAATTCTGTCTTTCATTTGGAAAATGAAAGTTACAGCACCAGTTTAGTACCAGTTTTAAACCAGTGGAATAAGGGGATTATGTTTTGTTTATGTATACAGGGTGTTAGGGGCACCGTTGCAAAAACTTTGACTATGGCTTCAGGCCATCATGTTGAACGCACAGCAAGATTTTTTGTCGAAAATAGAAAAAAAAATCGACTCTCCATACAAAATGTCCCGATAAGTTGCTAAATTTGTATGAAAAGTCCAATTTTTTTTTCATTTCCGACAAAAATTTCTTGCTGTACGTTGTTCAGCATGATGGTTTGAAGCCATGGTTAAAGTTTTTTGCATGGGTGCCCCACACCCTGTATGTACTCTAATAACTTAAGGCTGCGTGTTAATTGACAAATCAAATCAAATCAAATCAAAAATCTTTATTTTTGCAAAACATGGGTACATAAATTAGATCTTGTATGATAAATTGAGCGCCACATTTAACCATATTTGGTATGCTAAAAATTGTCTTAATTTAATTGGAAAAAAAAAATATGTAAGAATAGTAATTTGCTACACATAAATTCACTAATACAGACAAATAAAATTTAAAATAAAATTAAAATAGAACTTACTACAGCCACAGATAATATAATACTATACTAGTACTACAGCTAATGTCATCTTCTATAGATATCAACGTTAAATAAATTACAGTCATATAAATACCTAAAATTTTTGTTGGATTTATGTTAATAGTATTATCGGTAATAAGAGCAACATGCCTTTTCAATAAAAAACTTTTGCAACCTATTTTTAAAAATAAGTGTTGATTGAGCATCTTTTACAATTTTTGGCAGTTTATTGTACCTATAGGTATAGCAACCTCTTTAACAAATATACTATTTTCTAACAGAACGGTCCTACATGATTGTGCTTTGACAACATTTCAAAATTTAAAAGGTTTCTACAGACATTTTTTTGCTTACTTACTTTTTTCTACTTATGGATAGATTCCAGAAAAATGCTAGGACGTCCTTGATTGATAATTTTACACATTTTCTAATATCGTAAGCGACCAAAAAATAAAAAAATAAAAGTTTTCCGTGTTTAATTACTTCGATAAGATTTTTACTGTCTTGCAAAACATGAAATGTTGTAAATGGAGTAGGCTTCCACCGACAGATGAGCCTGTACACATTGGGCGCTCGGCGAGTCTAAGATCCCACTGCAAATTAGTGCGCCCATCGAGTTTTCGCTAAAACCTCATTTTTACGTATATTTATGATTAGGAGAATATATAAAAATAGGGTTGAATATCAAAATGTGGCCGCTAGTATTAAAAAAATACCACTACCACACTTCGTATTTTTTTAGATTTTTACTCTTATTTGAAAAGTAGGGGGGGGGGGACGTTTTACCAATAAACAATTACACTCGAATGAGATATAGTCGGCAGTTTTTTGAAATATAACGCATTTTCAAAACCCGCAATAATAACTTTGTTCTTCATACAACGTCTATGAAAAAAATATATTTTTTGTTGGCAAAGTGTGGTAGTGGTATTTTTTTAATACTGGCCACATTTGGATAGGCAACACTATTTTTATATATTCTCCTAATCATAAATATACGTAAAAATGAGGTTTTTAGCGAAAACTCGATGAGCGCACTAATTTGCAGTGGGATCTCGTACATATTATTCTTTGGTACGGGAGACATTTTGTATGAGAATCTGTAGTTCTGCTACTCCCCACTAGAGGCGCTGTAAAGATTTGCATACAAAATGTAACGCCAACGCTCGCTAAGCGCCCAATGTGTACAGGGGGGAGATGTAATGCAGAAGCGCTACCCCGTTGTGGCTTCAAAAAAGCTGTAAACCAATTTCTAAGGGTGCGTTTCCCCAGAAGCCGAGCTGCGTAGCATCTGTATACAAAGAGCAAAGGCTTTTTTTGACAACCGATTTGTTAGGCGCAGCGCAGGCTGGGGTACCTGCCTTCTGCGCCAGAGGTCTCGGGTTCGGTTCCCGAACAAAAATTTGTGTGAATGAATTAGTCTGGGTGTTTCTATGTATATTAAGTATGTATTTACAAACAATAATAAGTATAAATTTATCTGTTATCTAAGTTCCATAACACGTTTCTTAGTAAAAACTACTTTGTACGACTACTGGTATGATAAAAAAAAATTGTGTGGAATGCATGGAAAGGAAATCTCAGCATACTTAGCTCCACTCAGCGCTCCACTTCTGTGGAAACACACCCTTAGCTTCTTGTTCATGTGATAGCGCCATAAAGTTATTACCTATTATTATTATTACAAGATCAAAGCACATTGTTGTATAACGTTACATATAATCACCGGTATATTAAGAAGCGTATTACGCACATATCTCGCATCTTTATGCTGTCCTGGTACCTGCGTTACGCAATTGGAAACTATTTTAATTGTCACCAAGCAATCTTCAATAAATGTTGTGTTTGTTTGTAGTCACGTTTGTGTCATTTAAGTAAACTAAAGATGGAAGTTAAACTTTTTTTATTATTAATTTTTCTTGATAAATTAAATTATGTTTGTGATGCAAACGCAGGTAAGAGTGCTTGTACAAGGTGCAAGTATTAGCTGGAGCTAGTAAAGATGCGGGCTACACGCGTGAGTAATATGCGCAATCTACTTGTTCAAGTTACTCGCTTGTACAGGTACAAATGAAATGAATAAACCAAATTGAACAGTGTAAACGTAAACGTGAATCATTCAATGTCCATGTGCGCCTGTATTTTTGCGCCTTTCAACCAAAGTGAATCAATTTGGTTGAACCGTGTAATATTAGCATTACGATGCATATAACCCGCGCCATTGCCTCAACATGCGCAAGCCACATGCACCGTGTACAAGCACAATGACTGACTGACAGACAACGCACATCCGAAACTACAGGGCGCAGCCCATGAACCCTTAATGTAAGAAAAGTAGAAATGAAATATGTAATTAGAAAATAAGAAAAAGTGTAAAAAGATTGTAAAATACAATATAAGAAAAATGTAAAACCCCTGTAAAACCAAAACGTATTAAACTGATTGTCCCAAGTACCTACTACAAGAAATATAAATAAATAAAAAGTAGAGTAGGCAGGCATCCCACCTGTTATAGTGAGAAAGAGGACGAATGACAGAAAGAACACGTATGCGGAATGAAAGTGCGAGAAGAAAAATAGCGAGAACTGGTATGTAAGAGAAGCAGTAAACACAGACTCCAACCTTATGCTGGAGGTATAAGTATAAAAAAAAAAATAAAAAAAAAATAAAAAAAACTACAGGGCGCTAGAAGGTGAAATTTAGCATCTATGTTGTCTAGAAAGGGTAGTGGAGCTTCAAGAGACAATTTTTGGAATTCCCCCTCTAAGGGGGTAAAAAAAGGGGGTCCACGAAGACGAAATCGCGAGCAGAGCGCTAGTATTATTAAAAGTATAACATTGTTTGGCAGTTCGCAGTAAAGCCCCAAAACTTCTTTAAAGTAATGACGTAATAATTATTGTTACCACATTTAGGAACGATCTAAAGTATGTTTATACAAAAACTCAGTTTACTTCACTTATGTAATAAAAAAAACTCAACTCAAACTAAACTGAAAGCAACAGGTGACTGAAAAAGCTACTTAAAACTTTGCGATAAAAACTGGTATCTCTATAACAAGCTGAAATAAAAAATTATCTAGGTAGTTTAGAATTTTGACAGTTTTACCACAGACCAAATAATAGTAGTTATTACTCTTGACTTAGGGGCTGACATAAGCCAACTAGCGCCGCCAAGCGATTTTATTTTATATCTTCTAAAAGCCCAATTTCTAAAAAAGGAAGGTCATGTGAATGACGTCTTTAATGAATAACTTTACAACATTGTCAAATGCTTCCAATAGGTTAAAAACGGGTTTGAATCAAAAGTGGCGAATTCTAACATTGTCCCATTTAAAACTGTTTGAATGCTTTTCATATTGTGTAAATGAAAAGCATTTACATTGCAGCATTTGCATTGTTGTTTAGTAAATATTAGACTTCATTTACTAAACCTTGTCTGATTCCTTTTTTACCCGAATGCAAAGGAAGGGTTATGTTTTTCGCGCGTATCTTGTATTAAGGCGATACTCGGAAAAATTATGCTAAAGCGAGATAGCAATGAGAAAACGACGCGCGCGGGAGCGAGACCAATTTTGCCGATTACGCAAAAAAAACACAAAATCACTTTGTATTCAAAAACTAGAGCGATTTTTGAAAAATGCTTCTATACGATCCTAAATATTATTGGTGTCCACTTATTTAACCAATTTTCAATAGTATATCTAATTACCAGATGTATAACAACTCTAACCGTCCTATAGTTTTATATCAAAGAGTCCATACGTTTTCCGAGTAGCGCCTTCATATCTCCAGAACCGCTGAATGAATTTACATTATTTAGAAATTAAGTACATAGGCTTATTTAGAATAAATAAAATAAAATCGATAGGCGGCGCTAGTTGGCTCATGTCAGCTTCTTATCAGTTATGTAATTGTTATTTGTTGTGATTGAGGCTAAATAAGTGGTAAGTGGCGAACTAATGCCCGAATACTCGTACGCTACTTATCTTTGGGAGCGTCTCAAACATCACCCTGTCACTTTAAATGTCAAACGTATGAAAGAGATGCCATGATGTTTGAGACGCTCCCAAAGATGATTTGCGTTTGAGAATTCGGGCGTAAGGGGGGGAATGCCTCCACATTCCCATTATCAAATCTTACCCCAAGTGCCTTCACGTTCAAAAGCGAAAATTGATCCAGTATATAATATTTCATTAATTACAGTAATATTACCCAACTTTAAAAAAAATGTTTTATAAATAAATGCACTGTTAATATGTATAGGTACCTATAGAATTTTAATATATAGGTATGTCGTCTTGGATAACATAAGATAGTAGCAGCGGCGCGCGGTTTTACTGGCATAGTTCTCCTTTCGTGGGAATAATGTACTTAACTGTCTACTGGTGAAAGATTTTTTTCAAATTTGGTTCAATAACTTGGTCTAGAGATTGAAAGAAAGAAAGAAAATACATTTATTAGACACACAGAGTACGTAGTTACAAAAACACATGACAAAAAGGAACAGAAATAAAACAGGTACAAAGAGTGTGGCTAAAGGGCCCTGCCTCAGCACAAAGTCTCCTGGGTTATTCATTGCTTCCGATTTACAAATTTAAAAAATAAACCTCTAACTGTATAATATTGTATACTCGTCGAATTATTGTTCCTTGTTTCATATTTTTTTTAAGGTGAAAGATACCATTTTAAATCTGATATAAATATATATTACACCAATCTTAATCTTTTTCATAACATAAAAAACCTGCTACTTAGTCCACTATTATTTGCGCTGCAAGTATTTGCTAATCAAATACTAAATATTTTTTTATCAGTCCATGCACTTTTCAGGAAAAAAGACAGCACATTAAGATCACTGCACGATAAAAATTGCAATGCCCGATAAAAAGTGCATTGCTTGCATTGCGGGTTGAATGTCCGGATTTATAATCTTGCTTGTTACAAATGTGATAAAGTAAAAATATTATAGCTATATTTATTATTAGCAAGTCACTTTGGTCGTGTAGATTTTCAAATACTGAGTTTTTTTTATAAATAATAAAGATAAGTAGTAAAATTAAATAATAAATGATAATGAATTATATAAAATGAAATTTTGTGCGCTGGCGCATTTTTTTGTACACACCTTTTTTGGGTACGTCTTTGAAGAATTAAATCATAACTATGTACACACATCGTTTATCACTCCATTAAGCGTCAAATCCATTCCATACTAATGTTATAGATGTGAAAGTGTATTTTGTTTGTATGTCTGTCTTTCACGGCAAAACGGAGCAACAGTTCTACGGGATTTTTGGTATGGGGATCCATTATGACGAGGAGTAGTCGAACAAAAAGTTACATTTCCACTTTTTGGCTTTTACAAAAGGTGACATTTTCCTATGTTTTTTTCCTACTCGTCAACAAAACGTGACATCTCCATCGATTATTGGTTGATTAATAGAATTCATAGCTGTAAACACTAGATAAAGTTGGTTATTGTCTGTTGCCAAATAAACATAAACGGTGTCGGTGTGTTGGCTGTTCTGTTCTGTCAAGTGTCAAAAGTCAGCTTCAACTTCGTATTGTACTGAATGGGGTAGACCCATGGAACTGTACAACAAATACAAGTTTCTTGGGTAGACCATGGCCCGCTATTATTTCTCGGCTGCTTGTACAAGTGCAACGAGTGAGATAGAAGATGGCTTTGGGTAGACCGTAGAGAAGCAAATGGCCTGCTATCTCCCCCCCCCCCCCCATCCCCCCCTCCCGTTGGTCACGGCCATATTTGGTCCGAAACCCGCCGGGTTTCTGTATATATTTAAATTACCTTCCTTGTTATCTGGATTTATTTTCTCCATTTGGATTAATACCGCTCTTAATGCCTTCTTATCCACAAAATGGCTTAACATTAATCTATTCCTCAGAACCCCTCAAGAATTGCGTTATGAATACGCTGTCTTCCGTACTTCCTGCCTTGCTTGCTAAATTCCCCAGATAATAAAAATAATCGAGAAGACCTCTCTTCTCTTGCTTCGCATTATAAAATTTTTCCCCATAATCAAATTCTGGGGATTCGTCCTTAAATTTCTTGACAATCTCCTCAAAAGTCTTGGCAGTGCTTCTAATTTAAAAAAAAAAATATAATGCTCCGTCCTTTAGGTACGACGGCAGGAGGAGAGTAAGCTTGTTTGAAGAAACAAATTTCTGCTGAGCTGCCGTTTCTCTGAAATCGTCTAAGAAAGTATCAAAAGATTCATGTGGACTTACCGAAAAACACTCCATGGTTCCGGTAGTGAAGTAAAAAAAAACCAAAATCTTCAATGAAATTGTGAAAATTATTTCCACAAAATGTCCGCCGAAAAATTCTTTGAAAACTCTTACTTATACTATCTATCTTATTAATATCTTTCTTTCAAAAGGTGACATTTTCAATTCAGACTTTACAAAAAGTACTTAACATATCAAATTAATTATTGATTATCAAAAAGTAACATTTCCAAGATTTACTTCCAAATTTCCGTATCTCTATTAATATGAAAGTTTTTAAATAGGTGAAAGAGTCATTGTTACATAACTGCCACAACACATATTTTTGCCAAAATAAATATTAATAACAAAAATAGCTACCCCAGTTATATACATTGTAGTGTTTTCTGAACAAAAAGAAACGATAATAATGTTACCTTTTGTTCGACTACTCCTCGACATATAGGCTACTGCTCGACATAATATATCGCGTGATATTATGAATAGACATTACGAGACAGTATGCACACGGCTGCGAGCCTCGGAAGTCATAAAGAACACGTGATAGGTTAGAAATTTAAACATTTAAGAATTAAAAAAAATAACCACTAAATTTAACGCCTTAAATTTAGTGGTTAATTTTTTTGTATCAATACAACTTATGGATTGTTTCATTGTCTATTCATAATTTAACTAGTGGAATTATAATATCCCGCGAAATTATAATTTCACTAGTGGAATTATAATATCACGCGAAATTATAATTTCACTAGTGGAATTATAATATCACTAGCTATCCGCCCGCGGCTTCGCCCGCGTGGACTACACGACGTTATCCCGCGGGAGTGTGATATTTTTCCGGGATAAAAAGTAGCCTATGTTCCTCTCCAGGCTTCAAAGTATCTGTGTCCCAAATTTCAGCCAAATCCGTTCAGCCGTTTTAGCGTGATTGAGTAACAAACATCCAAACATCCAAACATCCAAACATCCAAACATCTAAACTTTCACATTTATAATATTAGTAGGATAGTTTGGGAGCTTGAGAGTGACATAGGATACTTATCCCAGAAAATATCACATTCCCGTGAGGTAACGTAGTGTTTAACCGCCTCTGTGGTCTAGTAGTTCACACCACCGATTTCAGACACAGAGGTCCCGGGTTCCTTTCCAGTGGGGGTACATTTATGTTCGGTTTGGTTGGTGGTAGGGCTTGTTCTTAATCCGCCTGGCTAGTTACCACCGTCTTATCTAAAGTCTGACGCCATAACAATGATGTTTTCAGCATTATTCTGTTACGGCAGTTAGAGATAAGGAAGCCAGTTCCTCAGTGATTGAGGATTCCCAGAGTAGTGCGCTTCCACCTTCAGTCTTATCACCACTTAACATCAGGTGTGATGAAGGCTAAGTGCTATGTGTACCACCGCGCGAAACCGCGGGCCGAAGGCTAGTATTAATAAAAACAAAAGTTTCCTTATCATATGAATCTAACTTTGACCTTTACTTACGCAACTTATAAAAGTCGTTACACTCCAACTGACCGATTTTATTGTACCGAAACATTTTTTTTTGCTTAAAATAGCAAAGTATAAAATTGTTTTAAAATGTGTGCCACTGACATAACACGGGGAAGTTGATCACAATGAGTTTGATTCCTCTCATTTCGCGGTTGCGTAAAACTGGTTGCAATTTTAAGATTGATGTAGACGGTGTTCCGGAGTTGGTGGTCAATTTGTAAGTCTGTTGGTGAAAAGAGGTGAGAGGTGTTAGTTTTTTTATTTAAGTACTAGCGGCCGCCCGCGGTTTCACCCGCGTGGTTCCCGTTCCCGTGGGAATATCGGGATAAAAAGTACATATAAACCTTCCTCTTGAATCACTCTATCTATTAAAAAAAACGCATCAAAATCCGTTGCGTAGTTTCAAAGATTTAAGCATACAAAGGGACTTAAGCAGGGATTTAAGCATATAAAGCGACTTTGTTTTATACTATGTAGTGATTTATTTCGTATACAGTTTAAACAATTACTATAACATATTAAAGTTAATACTTATCGATCTACCTCTTACTTATATTATTATATGAGTTATCGCGTAAACATAGTGTTTTTATTAAAAAGACTGGCCTCCTAGACGAGATGACTCTAAACAAAATGTGTTGTTAATAATAATAATAACATTTTTGTACGCTTCAAATTTTAGGAACACAATAAAACTAGATCTCTAAAATTCTTTTTTTTATAAAGTTTTCCTATAAAAAATACTATTTTCCTAAGTCTTCTTTCCTAGCTGTATGCTTCACAGATACACATCGCCTTGTATTCAAATAGTGTTTCGGTCGGTTTGTGCCGCATTTATTTAACACTCTGTAGTACCTACCTAACTCTGTTTCAATCTATAAAAAATCATTTTTACAATATTTTCCTAATTAAAACTTACTTTTTTTCTCAGTCTACTTTCCTATCTGCAAGTATTCTTCACCGACCTACATCAGCCTGTATACAGACACCGTTCCGGTCTACTTGCTACTCCCTCGTGCCGCAGTTATGTAACACCCTGTAGTAATGCTGCTTGCTGGCCACTTCACGGCTTTGTGACTTACGGGGTGAAGCTATTGAAGTCTATTAAATTATTTATTTTATTACCTGATGGTCAAGTGGTTTTAAATACTGAGGTAGGTCGTGGGTTCTATACTCGTCTAAAACTTCCTGTTTGGCGCAGTGAATATGAATATGAATAATGAATATGAATATGAATATGCATATGAATATGAATATGAATATGAATATGAATATGAATATGAATATGAATATGAATATGAATATGAATATGAATATGAATATGAATATGAATATGAATATGAATAAATGAACATACTTTATTTCGCAAGAATGTGGTTGGTACATCAAGATCTTAAAACAAATAAAAGTGCAGGACACATTCACCCAGCCTGGGCATGCAAAAGAAAAAAAAATGAAAATATATTAGAATTAAAATTAATGTCAAGCTAAAATTATTCATGTCAAAATCAGTTAATTCAATTTATACAATACAATAAAAATGTTACATTTTATAGTCAAAGTACTCACTCATACTATAGAAACAATTTTGAATTAGCCACTTTTTAATTTTATGTCTGAATTGATTCTTTGTTAGCATCTTAAAGTCATTTGGCAGTCTATTAAATATTACAGTGGTACACGGATACTTGCCTTTTGTGTCAGAGGTCTCGGGTTTTATTCCCGCACAAGACAAATGTTTGTGTGCATGTATATTTGTTTGGTCAGTGTGTTTTCTTTGTTTATTATAAGTAAGTATCTATATATAGAAAAGTAGTATATATTTAATCCGTTAGCTACATACGGTTTCATAACTCAGTTTCCTGATAGCCGGTCAGTCATATTATGACCGCTCTAGTCGACGTCTGATAGGTGGTCATTTACCGTGGGCTAGACAATTGATGTGATTTTAAGAACATTTATTTACTATATATTGTTTGTATTGTGTGTGTGTGTTTGTGTATGTATTGTCACCTATATACATTTGGTCGGTTCGATAAATTTTCCTCTTTAGGAATAAGCAGCTTTATGTTTAGGTATATAATAGGGGTTAAAGAATGAAATTGCCGTTTTTTTCTTTTGAACATATAACTTAACAACTTTTATGATATTAGAAATATATAATTTCTTTAATATTGCGTTACATTAAGACCGTATCGAGCAACTTTTGATAATTTAATAACCACGATATTTGATTATTTACATAGAAAAAACTTATTCCGAAAGTTACGACTATTTTTGTTTCCAGAATTTCATACTATATTAGTTGTAACTTAGTGAAAATATTTTATTTTCTCTTAACGAATGTGTCATTTAGTAGTTAAAATGTCCATAAATACGGGTGTAAAATTTTTGTTAAGTTACATAATATTAGTCGTTGAATAAATTACAAAAACGTTAGTATGAAAAAAACAAAAATTACAAAAATCTCCATACAAAACGGCAATTTGATACTTTAACCCCTAATATTAATTTGAATATATTCATACATACTTGATTTGCAACAGATACATAACATAATATTATTCTATTGTTATCGATCATTAGTATTTTCACATAAAACATTTGCAATTTAGATAGGTACTCAGATAAAGGGCAAAACGTCAATTTTTGGGAACTGTACCCTTAGTGTAAGTTTTTCAATGTGCATACGTTTCTATTTGCGTTAAGAATTATATTCCCGATAGACCTTATTTCTCTACCTGTCTCTCAAAATTTTACTCGAACGCGATAGTGACGTTTGTACGTGGTAAACTCAGCACTCGTCTTTCTTACTCCTTCACTTAATGTGGGATAGGACCTGAATTATGCATCTAATTATAATGAATATGGTGTCATTTTCAAATGTAGGAAATGAGCTTTAAGACAGTACCAATTTTAATAAACTTCATTAGTCATTAAGTTTTGAAGGCTAAGTTCTACCCCGTTGTAAATAAAAAAAAGTTCATAAGCTCGCTCAGAACAAACCACTAATTGGTGATTCCATTATTTTGCTCGCAAGTGTAGTTTTGTGATTAAAGTATTCGTATTCGTTTAGGTTCGAATCTGGCCTGAAAATTATTTTCAGGGCTGATGGTTTTTACTGCCACAATTTTGTCTTTAGTTAGAAAATAGCATTGTAAATGCATAAAAAGAATTTAAAATCTTAATCTATTTGACATTTTAAATTATTTTTATGCATTCACCCGTATTCACCAGTATCCCGCTTGAAAGCTACTTGCCGGCCGAATGGGGCCACACAACAATGAAAAAGCAATTGGGTGTTTGACTGTTGTTGAAATGTAGATATTTAATTATGACATGCGAAAATATAACATTATTGAAGAACAAATATGAAAAAAGAAATTCATATTTATTATAACAAGCGAATTATGAGCTACTTAATTGTGACTTTAGCTATCTCTTTCTAAAACGAAATTTTCTATGGCGAGAGTATGGCGCCATAGAAATGTGACGTCACGTTTCTATAGCGCTCTCCTTTTCTAATTAATAAGTTTGATGCTCTATATCGCTGAAAATACGCAAGATATTTGAAAATAAATACCTATGTTGTGTTGCTAGTAGTTAAATGAACATTTTAAGTCAATAAAAACAATTCAGTCAAATACCCAATTGTGTCTCATTTTCCCGGGCTTGAAGGATTAATCTATTTGTTCGTAGTTGTTAATATCAATTACAAAGCTACAAAAATTAAAATACACTTACCAAAAGAATTTCGAGTCATTAGTAATTTGAAGAGCTCAAGTGTTTACTAAGTAGGTAAATAAACTGCTTACTAAACATTAAGGATAAACGTAAAATGAATGGACGAAAAACGCTGACCATCAAATAACAGTCACAATGGTACTGAAACAATTGTTTTTCTCGGTATTAAAAGGGATATGGTACGGTATTTTTATTAGTAAATTTAATCATGGGACCACCTGGCTACTTCTTGGATGACAACTTCCGTTTTAGCCTTATTTTTCCCGATGATTCCTCGGTTAGAAATGTTTATTGTAAATAATATTCTTCATGGGTGGTTTTTAAAGGTGATTTTTTGTAAATTGGCAATTATACTTGTCTTAGTTTAAAGAAAGTCAAAACACAGCAGCTTCCAGCTACATTAAGAGTAACATCTTTTATGTTACAAAATACTGAAGATTTTTTTTATTTTTTATAATTTAACCGCCTCTGTGGTCTAGTGGTTCACATCACCGATTTCGGACCGTCGATTCCCAGTGGGGGTAAGTACTTTATTCCGTTTGATTGGTGGTAAGACTTGTTCTTAGCCCGCCTAGCTAGCTACCACCATCTTATCTAAGTCTGACACCATAACAATGATGTTTTCAGCATTATTGTGTTCCGGCAGTGAGAGATTAAGATAACCAGTGCCTCAGTGATTGAGAGAGTAGTGCGCTTTCAGCATTATCACCTCTTAACATCAGGTGTGATGAAGGCTATGAGCTCCGTTTTTCTTGTTCTGTGGAGCTACCCGTTGTGTATAAATGGAATAAATAGCACAGAAATTTGACATGGACATAGTATATGGCCTTCAAACATCTAGCCTAGGTACTACATAATGAGACATTTGCCAATGGGGAAAGATTGTCTAGCTAACGCAGGAAAAGCCACGGGCGGAAAGCAAGTGAAAAAAATTATATTTTACTTTAATATTACGACGACCTCCGTGGCCGAGTGGTGTAGTGTAGGTACGCACCGGTTTTCAATGTGCCGCTATCTCTAGAGGTCCGGGTTCGATTCCCGGTCGGGTAATTATTGAAAAGGTCCTTTTTCAATGTTTGCTCGGGTCTGGGTGTAGGTATGTGATAATTAATAACCCGTCGTCGATCGTTGTTTCCAATTTCCATACAACTAGTGCTTAGTCTCCTATTGTTTGGTATTGGAACTAACAATGTATGTGATTGACGGTGTCAATCCTACTAAGTTTAGATGTTTAGATGTATGGATGTTTGTTATTCAATGACGCCAAAACGGCTAAACGGATTTGACAGAAATTTGGGACACAGATACTTTTTAGCTTGAAATAAAAAGTATCCGGGATAAAAAAGTAGCCTATAGTTCCTCACATAGGTTACTTTTTATCCCGGAAAAATATCACATTCCCGCGGGATAACGTCGTCGTGTAGTCCACGCGGGCGAAGCCGCGGGCGGAAATATAGTATTTTATATTTATTTAATACTAGCTTTCCGCCCGCGGCTTCGCACGCGTGGACTACACGACGTTATCCCGCGGGAGTGTGATATTTTTCCGGGATAGAAAGTAGCCTAAGTTACTCCTTATTACATCAGCTACCTGCCAGTGAAAGTCCCTTCAAAATCGGTCCAGCCGTTTCAGAGATTAGCCGGAACAAACAGACAGACAGACATACAGACAGACAAAAATTAAAAAAAAACATGTCATTTTGGTATATGTACCGTATATATAATCATATGCATGTAGTAAAAAGAACGGCCCTCCAGGGACGTGGTCGCCACAGATATGCTGAAATACCCGTCCAGGTAACAGCAGTTTTCAGGCAGTGTTTAGTCGGTAAGAGTCCGACATAACCATTACAGCCGGCTGTAATGGTATCCATGAGGATTCACTGCCTCCTTCCCTCGTAGTCCGGAAGGTTGCCGGATGAGCGATTGTTTCAATAGGAAACGATCGGTCGTTCGACGCAAAAAAAAAAAAAAAAAAAAAAAAATAGTAAAAAGCGATTATTTTAATGTTACAAACAGACACTCCAATTTTATTTATTTGTATAGATTTTCTTCTAAGTTCCGTACAGAACTTGCGCGGGAGGGGTCGCTGACCCTGCGGCCTTGCGCGAGCGATGCAGACGGAAACTAAGTCACAGTAAACAAACAAGCATTTATAATAAATAATGATTAATTTTATTTAAGATCTTCGAGGTTAAGCAACTTTCGCAGTGGTCGGTCACAGGATGGGTGACCAAAAACTTTCATCTCGAGCTCCTCCGTTCTTCGGAAGGCACGTTAAGCCGTTGTTCCTGGCTGTATTTGCAGTCGGTAATACTTACTGCCATCCGCACTGGGCCCGCGTGGTGGGTCATGGCCCATTCTCCTTATCCATCCATAAGGAAGGCCATTGCCCACAGAACACGGAAAGATTTTTTTCTTACTTTCCATGTTCTGTGGCCATTGCCCCAGCTGTGGGGAAATTAAATGGCTGATGATGATGATGATGAAATTTAAAACTTCCATGGTGGAGTGGTGTATGCACCGGTTTCCGAAAAGCCACTATCTCTGTCTGATGAGGTTCCGGGATCGATTCCGAGGATCGATTTTCGATTAGAATGTAAATGTTGAAAATGAACTTTTCAATATTTTCTTGTGTCTGGGTGTGTCGTTGTTTGCAATTGCTATAGCTCGGGGTCTTAAACGACAGTTTCGACAACGGGTTAGCTTTAGCCGTCATCATACCTGATGTTTAGTGTAGATAGATAAATATTTTAATGATGACTAGCTTCCGCCCGCGACTTCGTCCGCGTGGACATTCGAGAAAATACTTAGGGGACCAATAACCAGGATAAAAAGTATTCTATGTTTTAATTTCATAAAAATCCGATCAGCCGTTTTTACGTGATTAGGCGGGTCCTCCCTCACCAAGCGAGCTGCCTCGCGCGAGGCAGAACGTTTGCCACGTGCGGAGGGCCTCGCACGAGGCTGCTCACTTGGTGAGGGAGGACCCGCCTAATCACGTAAAAACGGTTGATCGGATTTTTATGAAATTAAAACATAGAATACTTTTTACCCTGGTTATTGGTACCCTAAGTATTTTCTCGAATGTCCACGCGGACGAAGTCGCGGGCAGAAGCTAGTAAATAATAAGTGTCTGTTTCACAATCAAAAAGTTAGTTCTGAGTAGCTTAGGTACCATGAACTTTTAGGGTACTTAAGATGATTTAGGTTTCTATACCCTATTTACCCCCTGGGTTTGATTTTCGAAAAACTACGAAATGGGTTGCCTATTTGTTTTAAGAAGTAAGCTTACAAAGTTTCAAATTGAAATGTCTATTTTACCCCCTAATTTTTCATTCAAAATTTCACCCCTATTTCAAGCTTTTAGGGGTTGAATCATGTTCAGCGTGTTAAACATCAAAATAAATGCCGTTTTTGCAATCGTCATCCCATAAAACCTTAATAACGACATCCATATCAATTTTTAGGTTTATTTATCCCATTTAACCTCTAAGGAGTTGATTTTCGAAAAAATACAAAATATGTGTTTCCTTATTTGTTTTACTTTCCGACCATAAGCCTAAATAATAAATTAAATGAAAGACTTTCCAGATACAACATTTCATCCCCTTTTCACCCCTTTGAGGGTGGAATTGTCAAAAACGCTGACACAGGTAAATATTAATTTTCAATTGCCAGCCTAAATACAAAATTTGAAGATCCTAACTTCAAAACTGACGGACTTTCATACAAACATTAATACCCTATTTCACCCCCTTAGGGGTGGAATTTCCAAAAATCCTTTCTTAGTGGATGCCTACACTGTATAACGTATCTATGTGCAAAATTTGAAGTCTCTAGGTTCAGCGGTTTGGGCTGTGCGTTGATATCTCAGTCAGTCAGTCAGTCATTCAGTCAGTCAGTCAGTCAGTCAGTCAGGACTTTGAATTTTATATATATAGATGAAGATGAAGGTGATGGAAGCGCACTACTCCCGGAATCCTCAATCACAGAGTAACTGGCTATCTTATCTCTAACTGCCGGAACACAATAATGCTAAAACCAGCATGTTTATGGCGTCAGATTTAAGGGCTTATTACACTTGGCTAATTTCAGCATCTAATTAAGGCGATACTCGGAAAAATTATGCTAAAGCGAGATAGCAATGAGAAAACGACGCGCGCGGGAGCGAGACCGATTTTGCCGATTACGCAAAAAAAAACACAAAATCACTTCGTACTAATAAACTACAGCGATTTTTTTTAAATGCTTCTATACGATCCTAAATATTATTGGTGCCCACTAATTAAACCAATTTTCAATGTATATGTAACCCCATTTAAGAATAATCTTGATATTTCGTATTTTTTAGAGGTATTTTCGAAAAGAAAAAGTGTCGAGCCAAAATCATAAAATCGTGTATTTGAAACTATACGATTCTAGATGAAGGTATGAAGAAATATATATCTTTTTACGAGATTTATAACAACTCTAACCGTCCTATAGTTTTATATCAAAGAGTCCATACTTTTTCCGAGTAGCGCCTTAAGCATACATTGCTTGTTTTGATTGCATCACTTGCTACATATTATATTATGAGCTCAAAGAAAGCAATGTATGCTTAATTAGATGCTGAATTTATCCAAGTGTAATAAGCCCTTTAGATAAGATGGCCAGGGCGGACTTCTAAGAACGAGTCGAACCACCAACCAAACCGAATACAATACTTATGTAGTACCACTTCCAAAACCTTCCAAAAGTTTTGTTCTTTTTCCTAGGTTCTTTTTGGTTGGGAGATACACAGGTTATAGCATTATTATACGCTTGTAAAGTGACACAGAAGCGCCCTCACGTGCGGTCCGTTAAACTACTTGACTTTGGCAGTTCCATACTTTATTCTATGGCGGAGAATTAAAGCATAGGAAATTTTTTTTTTTTTCTAATTATAATACATTAAAATGATGTGTTTTGCACCTGATTGCAATCATTATAATGATAAGCACAAGTGCAAATTTTTAACCTTTGAAAAAATTAAAAGATTCTTAGAAAATGAATTAAATATATAAGGTACGTATGTAGGTGTTTGTTGTTGTTTACAAATAGGATTTAATGTAATGTTAAGTTAAACACCCACTCCTCATTTTTACAGAAGAACTTATAGGCTGCCATCGTAACATTCAAGGATTTGTAGTTGCCATTTTATGGATGGAAAAAAAGTGAATTATCCAGTGATTTACAAGCGGAATGAGGCAAATGTATTTAATTTTTTCCTTTAGTTTGTCGGACAGTTTTTGCTTTCCTTCAAAATAAAACTATATAGGTACTACGAGCCATAACTCATGAATTCGTTTTCAAATTTATTTGCAAAGTTTCGCCTAAATAAGGAGAAAGATGGAGAAATGTCGTAAGTTTTGACAGTTGGACCGCGTTTTGTTAGTGACGTCACACTTTTTAGTCGTATTGAGATTATTACTAACCGTGCCTACCAAAAAGTAAATAAAATTAAAAAAAAAAACATTCCTAATTCCTAGATTAAAGAATGAAATCAAAACTTTTTATTTGTGAAAAAAGTTCCGATTCCCAAACAAAGTTTTGATTTTTCCTAGGTTCTTTTTGGTTGGGAGATACATAGATACGCGTTAATTGCATTAATAAAGATTTACTAAACGTGCCTACCAAAAAGTTAATTAAATAAAATAGGAAACCTCATTTCTTAGCTCAAGAATAAAGAATTAAATAAAAACTTTTTATTTGTGAAAAAAGTTCCGATTCCCAAACAAAGTTTTGTTTTTTCCTAGGTTCTTTTTGGTTGGGAGATACATAGATACGCGTTTATTGCATTAATATTGAGATTTTTACTAAACGTGCCTACCAAAAACTTAATTAAATAAAATAGGAAACCTCATTTCTTAGCTCAATCAAGAATAAAGAATTAAATAAAAACTTTTTATTTGTGAAAAAAGTTCCGATAACCAAAGTTTTGTTTTTTTCCTAGGTTCTTTTTGGTTGGCAGATAAGTGCGTTGCCCGTGGGGCCCTTAAACTCTCGGGCCTTAACCCCGGTGAAAGTAGCATTCGGGAACATCTTGCTTTTTAGTTCATTCACTTTGGGATGCCGACGGGAGGTATGGAGATGACTAAAATATTTTTTTATAGATTCGATATTATTTTTATGCATTCAAAATGCAATTCTGGTAAAAAAAATAGGTATAGAATAAAACCACTAACTATAGCCCTGTAAGTAGACCCGCCTGAAAGCTACATAATTAGAAGGCCGGCCGGTGATTTTTTCTATCACAATTTTTAATATAAAAATATAATATATTTTTCTTACTATTATAATAAGTAGTAAAAAAGTATCATAATAGTAAAAAATATATCACACTATAGGCACAGTATTTAGGATGATGATTACTACCACAGCATACTGGGTTACTACTTACTACTTAGAGGATGCAAGAAAAGTATAAAGTATGTGGGCTTCGAAAACCCTTTGCTCGAGAGAATCGACTTCCTTTCTTACTCCTTTAGTGTGCAAACGTTCAATTGTGGAACGCACTACCAGAGAGTATCCGAAAGGCTCAAACTCTTAGATCCTTCAGCGATCAGGTTAGAAGTCATTTCCTTTCAGTATCTCCGAATCTATAGTTACTTACTACATTAATTTTTATATTCCTTTTTTTTTGTCCATATAAAATATCAGTATTCGTGTATTAATTTGTACCTACTGATTCCCTTTCCTTTCTTTTGCACCCATTATTACTTATATTGATTTATTTTCTTTCACCCAAGGTTGCCTAAAAGAGATTGCTATGTAGCAATAAGGCCGCCTATTGTGTGGTAACATTTTGTTTAACTTGTATTTCTCTGTATCGTGTCTGTTTTTAAGTGCAATAAAGTATTTTATTATTATTATTTAAGTTGTCAACGCAATTAGCTAGACTGTTTTCGATTCCACGCTTCTTTTAGAACAAAATGCGTGTTCTCCTTTTAGCCTCTTTCTTTTGCTTTGAGTTATTAAAATTTTATTTTAAGTTAAATAATCAAAGATTGTACCTTACGTTTTACCTTACGTTTACCTTACCTTACGTTTATGTGTATTCAAACTTAATATCATTTATTGTAAAGAAACTAGGTTCCATTTTTGTTAGTCATTGCGTGACCTTTCAGGAAAAATCGTTTTATTAAAGTATTAATTTGTTGTAATGAATATTTTGTTGCCTCTCCACAGTTTTCCGTGCGCCGAAAAACCAAGGCTGTTGTAGTGGAAGAAAGCTTGGAAAGCGATAGTGGAATGCCCGACTCCTGCGCATCCCCCCCTCCCTCCCCCACTGCACGGCACGACGCCTGCAGCCGTGATACTGCACTGCACTCGAACTTTTTGGAGGAAACCTTTTTGTAAACACTTGTTGGATAAAGCCTTTTTGGAGAGTAAACTTTATTTTTACCCGACTGCGATAGAAGGAGGGATATTTACTGAGGATATTTATAGGTATCAGTTGTTGGTTAAAACCTTTTTGGAGTGAACTTTATTTTTTAAGCACGTGTCGCCTAAATAAGCACTTTTTTGGTTTACTTTATTTACCTCGCTTGTTCTTTAAACTTTATCTAAAAATGATTTGTTTGTTGGTGAAAAGAAAATCTTGAATTTTTTTTTATACCATGTTGCCTTATAAATTTTTCTTTTCAGCTACCTTTGTAGTATTGTTGTCTTTTCATTTTATCATAGCATAGAAGAGTTTTACGCTGGTAGGGAATTAGAAAAAGGAATTTTATTTTAGGAATTTAGTCACAAAAAGGAGACGATTGAATTTATTAATAGGAAACATCAACTTGTTAACAATTACATACTTTTAAGCAAGTAACCAAAATGTAGGTAAATGAAAATTAGACAAAAATCATTAATTGCTAACTTTGTTAATGAAAATGCTTCAACATATTTTTCACCGTATGACGTAAATTCCTCTACAAAATAGTGATTTTATAACCTGTTTTATAATTATTTTTCTTTTCAGTTAACTTCGTAGTATTGTTGTCTTTCCATTTTATCATAGCATAGTAGGTAATCAAGTGTTATAAAATACGCTAAATAATAATAAGCTATTATATATTAATTATTAAATAACTAAAAATAAGGTCATAAAAAGGAGATGTCTTTTTTAGGTGAATGAATATACCTAGCTTTTTCATAAACTAGGTAAGTTTATTCGTTCACAAGAAAAATCAACTTGAGCAATACATACTTTTAAGCATGTTTATTATTTATGTAAATTTAAATTAGACAAAAATCACTTCTTAATTTTGTTAATGCTTCGACATATTTTTCGCCATTTGATATAAATTCCTTTACGAAAATAGTGTTTTTTACAAGCTTTTTATTAACTTGCCATGTTAGTTAGTTAGTTAGTGGGGGACAAATCTTGCAAGCCACTTTGCAGTGTTCGATGGAGCTGAAAATTGTATACAGGTTTGGTTTATACAATATTTAAGTACAGTCAGCAAAAAGCTTGAACATGAAAATGAAATTTTTACAAAAAATTATTTTAATTCTGATGTGATAACCTTTATTCTATTACCATGATAATGGGTCTGGAAGGAAAAATTGTAGGAAACTATTATCTGAAGTTATATCTGATCCAAGGATATTTGAACTATTTCCTGAAATAATAATAGACTAATTACTGTGTAATTAAAATTAGAATTACCTGTCTATGTCTATAACAATCTGTGATTAAATCAGTGGTACCCTATGAAGTAAACAATTCGTTTATTATCAGTAGGCAATGCCATACTAATTTTATAAATGTGAAAGCGTGTTTTTATTTGTGTGTGTTTTTGTTTGTTTGTTTGTCCATCTTTCACGACAAAACGGAGCAACAGATCGATGTGATTTTGGTATGGAGATAGTTTGGGAGCTGGAGAGCGACATAGGCTACTTTTAATCCCGGAAAAATATCGCATTCCCGCAGGATAACGAAGCGTAGTCTAAGCGGGCGAAGCCGCGGGCGGAAGGCTAGTCTATACTAATCTATACTTCTATACTAATATTATAAAGAGGAAAGATTTGTATTTTTGTATGTAACGAATAAACTCAAAGAGTACTGGACCGATTTAGAAAATTCTTTCACCGTTAGAAAGCTACAGTCTTCCCGAGTGACATAGGCTATATTTTATCCCGATAATCCTACGGGAACGGGTACCACGCGGATGAAACCGTGGGCGGCCGCTAGTATATTATAAAGAGGAAAGAATTGATTTTTGTTTGTTTATTTGTAATGGATAAAAACTGCCAAACTACTGGACCTATTTAAAAAAATATATCATTAGCAGAAAGCTTCATAATTTCTGAGAAACATAGGTTATATTTTATTCCTGATATCCCCTCAGGAACTCACTGCCCTCTGTTCCCTGTCCGATGCTGCGTAGATGCTCAGTTAAACAACTTTAATTTTTAGGATGATGTGTCATTGATTTGTATGTCTTTTACTTGTATTGCTAGACTAACCTAACATAGGCGATATGATACTTTTAACAAATATTTTACCTTTATTTTTGGAAAATAAATATTTATTATTAAAAAATATGTAGTTTAAAAAACTATAAAAACACACTTTTATAGGAACAGACTAAAAGTACAAAATAACCGTCTATTCAGTAACTGAAATTAAAAAGCGTGGTGCGCGTTGTCAATATTAAGTACTTGAATGCATGCTTTGCAAAGGGCGCACCACGCTTTTTAATTTCAGTTACTGAATAGACGGTTATTTTGTACTTTTAGTCTGTTCCTATAAAAGTGTGTTTTTATAGTTTTTTAAACTAGGTACATATTTATTTTTTACTTTTTAGTTTAACAAATGGCAAGCTATGAATGGGGATGGTAATCGATTTCACAGTCCATTCATGTGTCTGCCCACCCCGTAAACATTATAACTCAAAGGCGTGATTGTATGTATTTAGTTGTACAAATTCAAGTGGAGTCTATTAGTTACCAGATGCGCGAGCCTAACCCTTACTTCCTCCCTGCTCCATCATCAGACCCCCACCACCAAGTGTAGCGAGTAGGTCTCATCAGAACGAAACAAATGAGTCCAAACTCGAGGGGTTTCCTAGTGGTCATTAAGGAGTGCCACTGGCTTCCTTCCTGCTCCATCATCCGAACCTCACCACCAAGTGAAGCGAATAGGTCTCATTAGAACGAAACAAATGAGCCCAAACTCGAGGGGTTTCCTAGTGGTAATTAAGGAGTGCCACTGACTTCCTCCCTGCTCCATCATCAGACCCTCACCTTTAAGTGTAGCGAATAGGTCTCATCAGAACGAAACAAATGAGCCCAAACTCGAGGGTTTTCCTAGTGGTCTTAAGGAGTGCGACTGACTTCCTCCCTGCTCCATCATCCGACCCTCACCACCAAGTGTAGCGAATAGGTCTCATCAGAACGAAACAAATGAGCCCATCTTGAGGGGTTTCCTAGTGGTCATTAAGGAGTGCCACTGACCTCCTCCTTGCTCCATCATCAGACCCACACCACCAAGTGTAGCGAATAGGTCACATCAGAACGAAACAAATGAGCCAGAACTCGAAGGGTTTCCTATTGGCCATTAAGGAGTGCCACTGGCTTCCTCCCAGCTTCATCATCAGACCCTCGCCACCAAGTGTAGCGAATAGGTCTCGTCTATACGAAACAAATAAGCCCAAACTCGAGGTGTTTTCTTGACGTCATTAAGGAGTTTCACCGGGTCCTCCCAGCTCCATCATCAGACCCTCACTACCAAGTGTAACGAATAGGTCTTATCAAAACGAAACAAATGAGCACAAACTCAAGGTGTTTCATATTGGTCATTAAGAAGTGTCACTGGCTTCTTTCCTGCTCCATCATCAGACCCTCACCACCAAGTGTAGCGAATAGGTCTCATCAGAACGAAACAAATGAGCCAGAACTCGAGGTGTTTCCTATTAGTCATTAAGGAGTGCCACTGGCTTCCTCCCTGCTCCATCATCAGACCCTCACCACCAAGTGCAGCTCATAAGTCTCGTCAGAACGAAACAACGGAGCCTAAACTCGAGGGGTTTCCTAGTGGTCATTAAGAAGTGCCACTGGCTTCCTCCCTGCTCCATCATCAGACCCTCACCATTAAGTGTAGCGAATAGGTCTCATCAGAACAAAACAAATGAGCCTAAACTCGAGGGGTTTCCTCGCAGCCATTGAAGAGTTCTATTGCCCACCTCTTGACTCCATCATCAGATCAGCTCGATGGTAGCAAATTATTGTATTGTCATCGGATTCATATAGACTTGCAAAGTTTGAAATCAATACGACAATTAGAAGTAGGTTAAAATTGAATTCCAAGATTTTCTTACATTGTGACTTAGTTACAAGTGAAGCTAATAAAAGTGTGGTAAAAATGGCATTGTGAATACAAAAAAGTAAAAATTTAAATATTTTTTTTTTAATCTAATCTAATCGGGAACCACGAAAAAACACACAGGGAGCCACTAGTATTAAATAGTTATTTTTTAGCATTTTTAAATACGCGATTTAGTACTCCGTAACAATCCTTAAAAGTACTTACTTTCTCCCAGGAGACATATTTTGATGGGGATCATTACTGAGATGCGATCGAAAGGGCTCTAAAGGTGAAAGTTGTCGATGATTTATGTTAAAGGATGTTCACTTTCTGCGGATGGATTAAAATAAGGAAGTATTCCTTCTACGTGAAATGTGGAAAAGCATAATTGGTAACGTTTTCTTGTTATTTTTTGGTTTTTATCTAATGTAGCGCTATTGGTGAAATACTGTTAAATACCTTTTTTACTTTTATTAAAATGTGTAAGTACAATTACATTTTATTATGTATTTAACAAGAAAAGCCATGACTTCCAACTTTCCAAGCCCTTCTTTAGCCAGCAACAATAAGAAACTTTTTGAAATTATAACTAATAATTTTGAATTAGATATTAATTATTTAGACCGTATATAGACCGATAAGTATAATAATATAGAGTTTAGCGCCAATCCACATTTTTAAAATATCTTTTTGCTTTATTTTTGAAATATATGATAAATGTAAACAAGTTTAGATAAAGTAGTATATGAGACTGGATATAACTCGGTATTAAAACACTCGTGGGATGCTATTAAAAAACTCGCCAAACAATACTCCCGCTCGTATTTTAATACCTCTCTATGCGACAGTCACATTACTATTTAGCCACGTTAATTTACAAACGTACAAATTTAAAAACAGCATCGATATGGACGATCTATACAACATGGTGGTGGACACTGTCCGCACGGTAGGGTCCAAGCACTACAAAACCCACCGTCCTAAATTAAAGAAACTCTCCAGCCACACTATCCGACTCATGGATCAGAGAAACGAAATGAAACTACAGAACTCAGCGGATGCCCTTCGTTATCGACAGCTAAATAGGCAGATCTCCAAGTCCCTGACAAGCGACCTTCGCAAATTTAATACCGACTGTATTAAAGAGGCCATTGAGCGGAACAAAGGCTCCAAAGTGTTCGCTAGAGATCTGGCTATAGGGCAAAGTCAACTGACGAGGCTGCAAGCTGAGGACGGTAGTATCATTTCATCAACACCTGAAATCCTGAGGGAGATTGAGAGTTTCTATGGACAGTTGTACTCCACGCAAACACCTGTTGAAAGTAAGGCTACAGAACCTAGAGCCAAGCTTACCCGACACTATACCGAAGATATCCCGGACGTCAGCCTGTACGAGATTAGAATGGCTCTCAAGCAGCTCAAAAACGACAAGGCGGCGGGCGATGACGGAATCACAACAGAACTTCTGAGAGCGGGCGGTAAGCCGATACTTAAGGTCCTCCAGAAGCTCTTCAACTCTGTCATCCTTGAGGGCAAAACGCCTAAGGCATGGGGCAGAAGCGATGTGATGCTGTTCTTCAAGAAGGGTGATAAGACTCTCTTGAAGAACTACCGACCCATCTCGCTTCTGAGCCATATCTACAAGTTGTTTTCGAGAGTCATTACGAATCGTCTCGCTCGCAGGTTCGACGACTTCCAACCTTCCAAACAATCCGGGTTCCGAAAAGGTTATAGTACCATATACCACATTCATACGCTGCGGCAAGTTATACAGAAGACCGAAGAGTATAACTTGCCACTATGCTTGGCGTTCGTGGACTATGAGAAAGCCTTTTATTCAATCGAGACCTGGGCAGTGCTGCAGTCTCTCCAGAGGTGCCAATTAGTTAGACTACAGGTACATCGAGGTGCAGAGGTACTTATACCAAAACGCCACCATGTCGGTCCGATTACAGAACCAGAGCTCTAATCCTATCCAACTACAGCGAGGTGTGAGACAGGGAGACGTCATCTCTCCGAAACTATTTACAGCTGCGTTGGAGGATATTTTTAAGCTACTGGACTGGAAAGGATTCGGCATTAACATCAATGGCGAGTACCTAACACACCTGCGGTTTCCCGATGATGTAGTTCTCATGGCTGAGACCTTGGAAGACCTGAACACAATGCTCGAAGATCTCAGCAATGCTTCCCAAAGAGTGGGTCTTAAGATGAACATGGATAAGACGAAAATCATGTCCAATGCCCATGTTGCATCCGCTCCAGTTAATGTTGGGATCATTACACTCGAAGTTGTTGAACACTATGTCTACCTAGGACAGACAATCCAATTAGGTAAGTCCAACTTCGAGAAAGAGATCTCTCGTCGAATCCAGCTCGGATGGGCAGCGTTTGGGAAGCTCCGGCATATATTTGCGTCCAAAATTCCTCAATGTCTCAAGACTAAGGTCCTTGACCAGTGTGTGTTGCCAGTTATGTTATGACTTATGGAAGCGAGACGTGGTCTTTTACTATGGGTCTCATAAGAATGCTCAAGGTCACCCAGCGAGCAATGGAGAGAGCGATGCTAGGTATTTCCCTGTTCGATCGAATCAGAAATTATGAGATCCGCAGGAGAACTAAAACAACCGACATCGCTCGAAGGATTGCTCAGTTGAAGTGGCAGTGGGTGGGACACATAGCGCGGAGAACCGATGGCCGTTGGAGCGGAAAGGTTCTCGAATGGCGACCGCGAACCGGACGACGTTCCGTGGGCAGGCCCCCTACAAGGTGGACCGACGATCTGGTCAAGATCGCGGGAAGCCGCTGGATGCGGGCAGCGCAGGACCGATCGTTGTGGAGATCCTTGGGGGAGGCCTATGCCCAGCAGTGGGCGTCGTACGGCTGAAATGATGATGATGATGATGATGAATTTACAAATATCAAAAGAAAATAAAATGTCTAATTTTTATCTTGTATTTTACACAACTAGTCACATTTGACCGTTCCCAATATCCATAAAAAAGACAAAAAAAAAATTAATTGAGCTCTATTTACTACACAATAAAGTGCACCAAACTGTATGTTTGTCGGGTATTCTATTACAATACTTTGCAGGTCGATCTCGTGGGACCTTTCCCAGGAGCAATTATCGATATGTTTCTTTGGGTTATTCTAGCCTAGTACTTACACATTTTGTGTAAAATGTAAATTGTTGACATCGTTCACATAACAGGAAAACTATCGTTATGGTAATCGTAATTATACTATACCATATAATAATTAATTTAAAATACAATCCGTCAAAAGCAGTCTAAGTGCTGCTGTTAATTATCTATTAATATTTTTTCCTACTACTACCGAAACCCTCTTACCGCCTCTGTGGTCTAGTTGTTCATACCACCAATTTCAGACCCAGAGGTCCCGGGTTCGATTCCCAGTGGGGGTACATATTGTATTCAGTTTGGTTGGTGGTAGGACTTGTTCTCTTAGTCCGCCTGGCTAGCTACCACCATCTTATCTAAGTCTGACGCCATAACAATGTTTTCAGCATTATTGTGTTCCGGCAGTTAGAGATAAGATAGCCAGTTCCTCAGTGATTGAGGATTCCACCTTCAGCCTTATCACCACTTATCATCAGGTGTCGTGAAGGCTACTTGCTACCTCGTTTCATACAAAATAATACGATCACGATATCGATAGTTTTTCGTGCTACGGGTACAACACTATATTAATTTGATGTTTGTAATCAAAATTGTGTACAAAACGGATGAATGTGTTTATTTCAATTTTATTGATTTCAAATCATTTTAGAATCAGAGATAAAAACATAACATTTTAAGAAAAATCTTTTTTAGAACGACTGAAGACATTTATTTTATTTTTGAAAAATGCTTTTATAGTTTGTTTTACTTTTCCTTTAGGTACCTACTATTGGTAAAGGCTACGAAAACAAAGTTTTGAATGGCATTTCTATGTCAGACAGTAATTTTCTTCATAAATAACATCACCAGCTATCCCTTGTAAAATCCAGTTTCTGGTACTATTTAGACAAGAAAACAACAACGCAATGTCAAAAGTATTAAAATCCAAGATGGTGGCCAACTTTTTTGTTTGAAGGCTGATTTCGATGAAACTCAGTTTCTAGTACTATTTTGACGAGAAAACAGCAACGCAATGTTAAGAATATTAAAAATTCAAGATGGCGGCCAACTTTTTTGTTTGTGAGCCGATTTTGATGAAACTTGGTTTTTAGTACAATTTTGACAAGAAAACAACAACACAATGTCAAAAATAAAAAAAACCAAGATGGCGGCCAACTTTTTTTTTGAAAGCCGATTTTGATGAAACTTAGTTTCTTGTACTATTTTGACAAGAAAACAGCAACGCAATGTTAAAAGTATTAAACACTATATTAATTTGATGTTCGTAATCAAAATTGTGTACAAAACGGATGAATGTGTTTTTTTCTAATTGATTTCAAATCATTTTAGAATCAGAGATAAAAATCATAATATTGTAAGAAAAACTTTTTAGAACAACTGAAGAGATTTATTTTATTTTTGAAAAGGCTTTAGTTTGTTTTACTTTTCCTTTAGGTACCTACTATTGGAAAAAGCTACGAAAACAAAGTTTTGAATGGCATTTCTATGTCAGACAGTAATTTTCTGCATAAATAACATCACCAGCTATCCCTTGTACTAGGGTACTGGCCTTCCTTATGAACCCTCCACGCGGGCCCAATGCGGATTGGTGGGTAATCATCATAATAAAACACATGTCTCATACAAACTTATCCTCCATCCCACAGGGAAATATAAATCAAGTAGTATCGTAGTTCCCTAAACAGTTTTACTTTCGTTCAGACGACGATTAGCATACATTTCAATACATTTGCATGTCTTATGTATGAGTGACTTCGGTTCGCACTTAGCAAATTGTTACTTAAAGTCACCTAAAGGACCTCAGATGATTAAATTGTGCTCAATATTTCAATTTATTCAAGTTCAATTAGCCAATTTTTGCATTACAAAACATTGCGAAATAAGTAAAGGACTTTGTAAGTCTCTAAAAAGATTTATAAAAGTACTTAAGTACAGAGTAAATAATATAATTGGTAAGTATAATTAATTTAATTACTTTTTTCATCTAAAATCAAAGGAAGGCTTTGACCGTGTTCCTATGTTTTCCTCTTTTTATAAATTAATGTAGTAATATATTTTTTTCTGGATTTTTGAAGACAGCAGAAAATCTGATCTATGTTTAAGCTTTTTGAAGGTTCATAATTATTCTCTTTTAATAATTAATTTATGAAAAAGGAACAGAGGGACATGTCAATTCCATAGATCTTTTGAAAATAATATTGTTCTATTGACATTATACGGGGAGAAACAGGAGACTAGGTACCTATGTAGGTATGGAAAAACGGCCCTTGTGATTCTTCGTACAGAAAATTATTTATTTTGTATTCTAAGATAAAAAAAACATTATCATAAAAATTGCATTGTGAATGCAAAAAAGTAAAAAATTAAATAAAAAATAACAATTAAATATTGCCCATCGTAAAGACGCAACAAGATTTTGTTTGAAACGATATTACTTATATTGTATTTCCCATCGTAAAGACGCAACGTGATATTGTCTATACTAATATTATAGAGAGGAAAGATTTGATTGTTTGTGTGTTTGTTTGCATCGAATAGGCTCCGAAACTACTGAACCGATTTAGAAAATTCTTTCACCATTAGACGCTACATTCTTCCCGAGTGACAAATGTTAGGTACACGTACAATAATGTCGATTGTCAAAGGATACAACTAATATTTTGGTTGTATAGTTGTTGTAATATGAACTCTAAGTTGTACTTATTAAAATTATTGTTAAGGTGCGGTATTCGATTATTTTAAATATTTTCACATATCGTTTTGTTAAAGCCAAATTGTAAATAGGTACGTTTTTCTTAAAACCTCTTTGGTGCCGCTGCCTTAGAGGAAATTAAAAAAGAAAAAGGAAAAAGCGGCAGATGTTTTTTTGGACACGAAAAATGGCGGAATGGTTGTAAAACTAATAATTATTGAATACTTAAATGTTGTTGAAATATTTAACTGATGTTTGAACTTTGGCCTGAAGCTTAAACAAAGGCTATATTTTATCCCGATATTAAAAGTGTTGTGATGGCATTACTGTAATATTAAAAGATAATTGAAAATATTACAGTTAAAAACCGCCTTCAAAAAAATCACATCAAAAAAGTAAGAAATAATTCCTCACCAAATAAATAACGTAAGTACTTTGAAGTCGGGCGTGAAACATGTACAATTTTTTGTTGTTTTTGTTAAAACCCGCCCGACTTCAAAGTACTTACGTTATTTATTTGGTGAGGAATTATTTCTTACTTTTTTTAATGTGATTTTTTTGAAGGCGGTTTCATTTTTTTATAAAAATAATTTTTATTTCACTCTTTTTAGTGCATCGTGCAGGCAATTTACGTGTTTTCTGGTAAATAGGTATGTGATCAAACTGAAAACCTCCTTTTTTGAAGTCGGTTAAAATACCTTGAGGTATCCCCTTTTTAACAAAACAAGAATCATCTTAATCGGTTTATAAACAAAGGAGTTATGCCTAAAGATACGTATTAAATTCGCATAAAGTGGTAACGAAAACGACAGTATTTTCAAGATTTCCTGAAAACTACTAAACCGATTTCAAAATTTCAAAAAATGGGACCAACTTGGAAACCAACCTGATGTAATAACGTTTGAACCATTTCAATCGGTTCAGCCGTCTTCGAGGACGAATAGAGAACCTCCTCCTTTTTGATTTAGAAGTCGGTTAAAAAGAAGGAGGAGCTCGGCCTGCTATTGCAATTAAGCAACTTTCGCAATGGTCGGTCACGGGATGGGTGACCAAACAGTTTTCATCTTGAGCTCCTCCGTGCTTCGGAAGGCACGTTAGGCTGTTGGTCCCGGCTGCATTTGCAGTCGGTAATACCCACCAATCCACACTGGGCCTGCGTGGTGGTGGGTCATGACCTGTCCTCTTTATCCATCCACTAGCGGCCGCCCGCGGTTTCACCCGCGTGGTACCCGTTCCCGTGGGAATATCGGGATAAAATATAGGCTATGTCACTCAGGAAGACTGTAGCTTTCTAACGGTGAAAGAATTTTCTAAATCGGTCCAGTACTTTTTGAGTTTATTCGTTACATATAAAAATACAAATCTTTCCTCTTTATAATATTACTAGCGGCCGCCCGCGGTTTCACCCGCGTGGTTCCCGTTCCCGTGGGAATATCGGGATAAAAAGTACATATAAACTTTCCTCTTGAATCACTATATCTATTAAAAAAAAACGCATCAAAATCCGTTGCGTAGTTTCAAAGATTTAAGCATACAAAGGGACATAGGGACAGAGAAAGCGACTTTGTTTTATACTATGTAGTGATAGTATATACAGGATATTTTTCTATAAGTGCAATACCTCTTAGGTGGTGATTGTACTCATGAATATGAACAACTTTTACTATGAGGCCAACTCTGCAACTTTACAGAAAAAATCAGCTGTTCCATACATTCTGGTCAGGTAGGTATTAACAAATTGTATGAAACAGCTGATTTTTTTGTTGAGTTGCAGAGTTGGCCCAATAGTAAAAGTTGTTCATATTCATGAGCACAATCACCACCTAAGAGGTATTGCACTTATAGAAAAACACCCTGTATAGTATAGATATAGATAAGGAAAGCCAGTGGGATCCCGAGCAGTGGCATGATGATGAAAAAAATCTTTTGATGAAGGTACGAGTCAGAGGACACAAGAAATAGGTTAAAAGTAGCATGCCACAAGGAAGAAAGCTAGTTGTCAATAAGTTGTCATTGCAAAAGCTAATTGTCAGCTTGAAAGCTAGTTGTCATTGCAACAGAAATCGTTTCAAGGTAAAATGTACGGAGAGTTTTCTGATTTGAGCAAAGGGTTTTCCACGCCAACTCTGACTACTTACAGCAACGGGGTAGCACTACGCTGAAGGTGGAAGCTTACTACTCCAGGAATCCTCAACCACTGAGGAACTGGCTGTCTTATCTCTTACTGCCGGAACACAACAATGCTGAAAACATCGTTGTTATGGCGCCAAACTTAGATAAGATGGTGGTAGCTTGCCAGGCGGACTTAGAACTTACTTCTGCCGACTTCTGTTTTGAGTTCTGTGGTAAGAGTATTTATAGCATTATATTAAAATAGTGGCTGCCGGCGGTTTTACCAGCGTAGTTCCCGTTCCCGTGGGAAAAGCGGTATAAAATATAGCATACCTATGTTATTCGGAAATAATTGAGCTTTCTACTGGTAAAAGAATTTTTAAAATCGCTACAGCAGTTTTTGATAATAAATAAATTGGATAATATTCAAATTTAATTTCCAAGGTTCAAAATGATCTCTAATGATAGTTTATTAAATAAATGATGTTTAAAGGCGGTTGCAATATATGATTTCTTGCTTAAGTGACCCCCATTACCCTCTTTTACCCTATGCATTAAAAAGAAACAAAGAAAAAATCAAATCGTTCTTATATGTGATATTTGTATATTTTTATAGGTAAGTACTTCAATGGAAAAACTTTAAAAATATTAGTATCCCAAAGCTGTAGGCAAATAATCATACTTTCATCCAAGTATAAATAACGATAATAATATGACGTATACGTGATACGGGTCATCAAACGCCGAAACCAGAGTTTTGCATTCTGAGCGACTCACGCGCACCCCACCACGCCGCGCCTGTGCACTTTCACTTTCAGTAGGGCAAACCATTGTAAACGACACAATTCCAAACTTAAAACCCGATACATACAAAACACAACCGTATTACAAGAGGAATAAGGCAGTTATTTGTTGTATTTTAACTTTGAAGTTGGGACTTCGTCGCTTTTAAAAGTTGTGGTGACGAAAGTCAAAAGTGATGATAGGGACATCAAAGAATCTTCGCACTTCCGCTTTTGAAATAAAGTTGAGTTTTCTTTAGCAAATTACTTAGTTTAAGACGTTGTAAAGTGTTTTTAAGGCATCGGAGTTCCGCCAAGAGAGATTCAAAGACTTACGGATATACAAGTTGCGGCGTATTTTGAAATCAAATGACATAAACTTTTGTGCACTATGGTTTATCAGGAAATGGGTTTTTTTTCATACATACATAACCCGTTGGTTCCGATTCGGTCGAATCGCAAATTGCGGTCAAAGACGCAAAAATCATCTTTTGAAAGCCGTAAAAAGCCAGTAAATGATTTGACAAAGACGTGATCGTGTTTTGTCACTGTCATATTTTGACATTTCTATTTTAGCGTTAATTTTACGCTATTTGTTGTTCAGTTTGTTCTATTTAAAATAGCATAAGTGCTAGGTTAGACATAAAGCCTATTTTTCGTTAAGACCGCGTTACATTGCCTCTGTTCCATAGCCATAGCATAAAAAGGCCCTAAGTACCTATACAAAAGTCACTAATTTAAATTTTATAAACGTAACACCATTAATTACAAAGATTGAGTTCTGATATGAGTTACATTTTATTTAAATTAAAGTTATCAGACAAAAATACGTAAGAAAATTAACTGACATTATTATAATAATAATAGTACAGATTATTCATATCAGGCTCATAGAAAGATGTATGAAAAATATATGAGAGAAACACAAAACTATGACAAGCAACAACTGGTTGAGGATTCCGGGAGTAGTGCGCTTCCACAATCAGAAATATTACCACTTAATATTTTATTTATTTTATTTTATTTGGGAATATTTACAATGGATCTTATTAAGTAGATACTTATAAGCTAATTACAAGCTTCCGCTTATAACAGCAGACTTAAAGGACGATGGGACAAAACGTCCCCCAAAACCAACAGATTTGAAATGTATCCCAGGTGAAAGATATTAATATAGTGACAACTTTTTACTATGGCGACAGCCCTCAAATGTGTGGGAATTCTGGGATAATATTATTTTAATATTGTTATTTACTACAAAAGTAACACCTAATTACGTAAAAAAAAACTTTGATTTTTACCATTTCTAAGCGACTTAAAAAAAGAAGCTTCTCAGTTTGATCTGTATGTATGTATGTATATATATTTATATATATATACTAGCTTTCCGCCCGCGGCTTCGCCCGCGTGGACTTCACGACGTTATCCCGCGGGAATGTGACATTTTTTCGGGATAAAAAGTAGCCTATGTTCCTCTCCAGACTACAAAGTATCTGTGTCCCAAATATCAGCCAAATCCGTTCAGCTGTTTTGGCGTGATTGAGTAACAAACATCCAAACATCCAAACATCCAAACATCTAAACTTTCACATTTATAATATTATAAGTAGGATGTATGTATGTTTGTCCGCGATTATCTTGCGTTTGGCTGAACCGATTTTGATGCAGTTTTCAGGAAAGTATTTTGTTACATTTAGGAGAAGGTTTTGGTATTTTAATCGACTTCAAAAAAGGAGGTTCTCGGTTTGACTAAACCCCATGGATTTTGACATTGAAAATGGCTATTAATCTCTTTATAGATACGTATGAAATTGTTGACACACATAAAAGGTCTGTTGGAGGTGGGGACGGGTCTCATACAAATTTGCCCATCATCCTTTACAATTAAAATAACAGTTACAAAAACTATTTCGCATTCATTCCGTAGTTGAAACAGAAAATCGAAGCTGTTATCTGAGCAGATCTTATTGAAGTAGTAAGTATATCGTAATATCGATGATATGAAATCTAAGGCTCCGTCGTAGATTTTGATTAGTGGTGGGACTTGTTCTAAGTCCGTCTAGCTAGCTACCACCATCTTATCCATGTCTGATGCCATAACAACAATGTTTTCAACATTGTTGTGTTCTGGCCAAAATAGCCAGTTCCTCAGTGGTTGAGGATTTTGGAAGCGCACTACGCTTCCACCTTCGAGCTTGGTGTGATCGAGGCTAAGTGCTACTAATAAATAGTAGAATTATAGATTAAAAAAAAACAAAATACTTATAAAAAAGTCAGGGTGACAGATCACGAAAAAAAATTTGGATAATTCACATCGTAAAAAAATATTTTAGAATTAATCGGTTTAAAAAATAGCGTACTTACTTACTTAGGAAAGCGCTTATTTTAAAGATGTTATTTTTTATTTAGAAATAATCGTCATACCTAAAAGTCAGGGACATTAGATCATCTCTGAAAAAGGAAAAAGTTTCGTGTGTTACGTCTTCTTACAGGGAAAACCGATTAGCAGTGTTAATCGATTTCTTGTATCGGTTATTTAATTCGGAATCGATGCTTACGTAATCGAATAGAATGGTGTCAATGTGGCGTTGAGTGTGACGTGGTCGAAGAAAAGTGATGACCTAAAATGAGTCACTAAGTGCCTGATAACCAGTGAGTGTACTGTAGGATCTGTAACAGGATACGTTTGTTGGTTAAACATGTGTGAACAAGTAAAAGATGCTTTAAATAAATCTTACAGGATTTTAGTAACAGTTTGGGGTCAAGTTTTTGGATCTTAGTTAGGACTCGGCGAGAATTATTGAACCCTCACTAGTTGGTGATGCACCAGAAGAAGAAGAGTATTGTACTGGATACCTATTGATGAAATAGACTTTGAAGAAGAAGATGTAAGATTGGTGCTAGAAAGAACTAAAACAAATCACCCGGTCAACTCTCGAACTTGAATGACCAATGAATAAACTTTTTAGTCGATTGGTAAAACACGTCACAAGTTGATTATGTTATTTATAAAATTAAGATTTTTACAGTTAAGTGCAAATAAGTTGCCTAATAGCCACACCAAACGATCCAACGCGAGTAAACCCCCGCGGCATTAGACTCCTTATTCACAAACCGTTGGAAACGGAATCGGATTCAAATTCTGTGCTCTTTCTTTGTCTATGCTATAGTGAGTGACAGAGACAGTGCATACATTCCGCTGTCGGGAGCGTTTTCGACGGTTCGTGAATCAGGGGGCTAAAGCTCTATATAAGCGGTTAGTGGACGTGCCCCGCTCGATTCAAGTGAACTAATTTAATGCACGATCCATGATCCACGATCCCGAATCGGGGAACGCGGATCGCCGATTCAAGATGGATCGTTTGCTATGGGGTCTGGCTTATCAAGTCCGTAGGAAGCGAAGCGGATGCCATGCGTAAAACCATTAATTTTCACTTCATTCATTCACACTACCAACAAGAAAGTTCGTTATTTTGCAGAAGAGCGATATATATGCAGAGCGACCTTTTTACGCTTTACATATCTCTCAATCACAATCGCATCTTCACGTGAACGAAGTCACAGACGTCCAAAAAAGCAGCACCACAAGTTAATTCGCGATTTTCCCTTTTCGTCCTCTGTTTATTTTTCACTTTTACGATTTCTGCATTAACCTCTCTTTCACCTTATTCTTCAGCAATAAAGGTCATTTCACCTCAAACATCATCAAAACCTGTGTTATTAGTACCGTTGCCGGATCCAGGATGAGTTTTGCTTTCATTATCAGCTTTCGAAGAAAACGAAATTTCTTTAAGAACGACCGTGACATCCTTTTGCGTCTCGTGAATCAGCTTGAAGCCACTTTTTTTAGAATAACTGCATATTGCGTAATTTATTTTTATCCGCCTCATAAAGTTGGTGTGAGAACATCATTTTTTATGCGGCCGCTATTTGTTTTCGTTGCATATGATAAATGTAAAAGCAAAATAATTTCTGTAAAAAAAATTGTTGTCTGTATTTTTTTGGGTGCACAGGAAATAGGAATAATATAAAATATAGTTCACTAATTTTAGAATCTTTTATTTGTTTTTTTTTTAAGTTTTGTCAAGAAGCTTGGTAAGTAGTATATTACACACATTTTACTTAACACATAACACATACCTTGTTAGAGAAATAAATACAAGTATGACTTGGTAAAAGTTAATATGACACTCTTCACATAACATTCACTTTCATTCCTTTTTTAATCTCCTCCCAAGTTTTGCTTTTGGTGATGAATGTAGCCATTCTTTTCTCGTGGTTCTTTCTAAATTCCGACTGGGTAAGATAATCTATATAAATAGGTTAGAAAGCATAGAAAACCCCAACATCTATACAGGGTGTTAGAGGCACCTTAGCAAAAACTTTAACCATAGCTTCAGGCCATCATGCTGAACAACGCACAGCAAGATTTTTTGTCGGAAATGAAAAAAATATTTCGACTCTCCATACAAAATGTCTCGATTAGTTGTTAAATTTGTAGGAAAAGTAGATTTTTTTTTCATTTCCGACAAAAATTCTTGCTGTACTTTGTTCAGCATGTTCAGTCTGAAGCCATGGTTAAAGTTTTTGCAACGGTGCCCCTAACACCCTGTATAATCAATAACTCAAAAATCTTAACTCTGGGCCCAAAACACGCTTCAAAAAGCACCACCAAAGTGACACTGCCAAACCGCACCAAAACGGATATCCACAAAAACCGTTTAGTAAAAATTAAGCCAAAATCGTGAGGGTGGAACAAAAAACAATCGTTGTTACATAACCACTAGCGAATCGCGAATGTCGGTCAACGAGTTGTGCAACAGTGAAAGGTTGCATAAGTACCCGCTTAGTCTAAGACGAGATGCGCTTGCAACATTCCAAAGAGCAGGCAGCTGGAAGAAGCAACATAAACAAGAGCTTTCCGGGGGGAAAAAAGGAATTTTGGATTTAAAATCGTACCACCTACTTCGTCAGAGCCAAAACACATAATCGCGTTGCTACTTCGCAATGCCGAAATAAGCTCCGCTGGCCAAGTTTTTGGTAGGCAGTAAGGTACCTAGCCTGGAATGCCGCTTTTTTGCGTTGCGTCGTGAAACAGTAGTACCCAGTTCTTATTTATCCGCTTGGTCTAATGGCTGCTGGTTTACACAGTGCGAGCTAGCGTGCGAGACAGCCTGCCGAGTAACTGCACTGCAGTAACTCGCACTGGTTAGACGTAACTTACGAGTAACTCGTACGTGCGAGTTGGACAGTAGCTCGCATCCGAGTTAATTCAACATTTTTTGTTTTCACTCGTATGCTCGCCCGGCAGCAACTCGCACATGGCAGCAGCTCGCTCATCACTCGCATCGTTTGGACACGTCGCGACATTGCGACTACTCGAAAGACTGGGCAGCAGCTACTACGTGTCGTGTAGACAGCTAAGGCGAGCCGAGCGACTGTCGTACGAGTAGACAAGCCGAGTAGCTGTTTACTGGCTAAGCAGCAGCTCGCACTATGTAAACCAGCCATAAGAAGAGATGCGCTTGAAACAACAACCAAATGAAGTGGAATAACTTTTTTTTGTATCGCAGTGAAAACTCGCTTTATCGAACTTCTGGGCTCGTTGAGTTAGGTAGAGGACTCAGCGAGTGCAGACTCATCCCCCCATCCGAGGACAGGAGGTATTACCTGGTTAATGCGTGCCGTTTGGCGGTTAGAAGACAAGGAGATGGGTCGGTATCACCACTCAGAACCGCCGCGGCCGGTTCCTAAGCTTAACCCGGCTTCAAACGTAAAACACACGGAAGACCTATAGTGTCGAACAGGGAAAGAACTCTGTTTTTGGATACTTAATTACTTTTTGATTTCTCATGCACGTAAAGTTCGTATTTATGTTGGGTAAAGGCTGCATAAAATAGCTTTTTATGCTCTAGTGCATAAAGTAAAATCTTCGTCTAAGTCTCACACTCTAAAACAACGGTCGTCAGGTAAACAGTCACACACGCAATTAAACTTCGTTAAAATATAAACTTGTTATTTCATTCTTTTTCTTCATTTTTGTACATAATCTATGTCAAATTACTAAATTAATAAAACTAGACAAAATTAATGAGTTTTCTAAGAAATAAGTATTTCAAGATGGACTACGATCTATGCTAAAGTCATTGCTACCTGCCACTGCCACGTATAAAAAAAGAAAATGAAAGTATTCCCGCCAATATGGCGAAGTCTTTATTTTTTCTTTCTTGCAATATTCTTATTTTATTTTCCTCAAACTCGAAGTGAAAAGCAGAGTGTATAACTCGTACATAAAACCCATTTTACCCTCGAATTGACTGTCCACCCTTGCCTACGGCTCGGGTGGATATTTACGTCTCGGGTAAAATGGTACGTTTTATATAGTATTATATTATCTGTGGTTTTATGCACTTGTTGTACAATCTACTTTTTCAAATTGCTTTAACTTTTTTGCATTCACAATGATATTTTATTATTGAAAATGAATTTTAATTGATTTATTTGCTTGGATGGAAAAATATCCAAATTATATTTTTTATTTTAATTTGAAAAACTATGTTCAGTTCAATATTGATATTATTCCGCACATTTTGTTGTACAACAATCATGGCGCTTATAAAGATAATATTTACAAAGAAAGTTTATCAACAATTTCAAAACGTCTAGGTATAGGAAATCGCTTACTTCATGCTTTATCAATTTAAAAATTATCGTAATATTATGTAAAATTATTTCTTTTATGAAACTTCAGAGAACTTCGTAGATAGAATAGATAGAACAGACATACTGATTACGTAATTGAATCAATATTAAAAAAAATATATAGCACGTGCGTTAGTTTGTTATTATTTTATTCAATAGACTCCTAGAAAAACAAAGTAATGAAGAACAAGATGTAGGTAATTGTTTATTTAAAAAGGGTTGTAATTAATTGATAACCAAACTAACCTAACTTAACCCACAAAAATACTAAATTAGCACCTTGATATTATACACCACTACATTTTAATTAGTACAAAGATTTTAGGGGATAATAGTGTCTATCAATATGAACAATTTTACTAATGGGGCCAACCACGGAACCGTGAAAAAAAATCAGCTGTTCCATACAAAATTACAACATCGACTCGACTGAAATGTATTGAACAGCTGTTTTTTTTTCGATATTCCGTGGATGGCCATATTAAAAAAATATCGTATCGACCCTAGATTCCCCTAAAATCTTTGTACTAATTAAAATTTAAAGTTGTATACTGAAATGGACACTTTGCGTGCATTTTAGTATTTTAGGTGCTTACTTAGTATTTTTTGTGGCTCAATTAATTAAAAGATTCAGTACTTATGGGATTGTTATCAAGATATTATAATCTACACTAATATTATAACGAGGAAAAGTTTGTAAGTAAGAGGTAATCTGTGGAAGTACTGAACCGTTTTTGAAAAGTCTTTCTACAGTAGAAAGATACAATATTTCTGAGTGACATAAGTTATACTTTATGTCGACCTTCCTACGGGAACAGCGCTACCATGAGGGTAAAAAAACTGCGGAGAGCAGTTAGCATACAATATTACTAATTTCCAATCTACTCTTATGATATCCCGATGACGCATTAGTGACAGGGTAGTACCTACTGACAAGCGGCACGTAAGTTTAGCGCTGACCGTGACGTAGAGGGGATAGCTGCGCATGTTTATGGTATGGCGCAAGATTCAAAATACCTTATTTTTGACTTCTGTGCAATAACGGTAAGAGATACGTGCCGCTATTTGTAGCGCACGACTCCTAATGATGGTTTTAGTAGATCATGCTCACTGAGCTAGGAGTCAATATCCATCCGGAAAATTATTGCTTTTTCTATGTATGGTAATTAGGTGAATTTTTCATAGCTCAACTACCGATTTCATGATGTACAAAATTATTGTTAAAAATTATTTTTATAAAAAAATAAAACCGCCTTCAAAAAAACCACATCAAAAAGTAAGAAATAGTTCCTCGCCAAATAAATAACGTAAGTACTTTGAAGTCGGGCGTGAAACATGTAGTTTTTTTTGTTGTTTTTGTTAAAACCCGCCCGACTTCAAAGTACTTACGTTATTTATTTGGTGAGGAATTATTTCTTACTTTTTTGATGTGGTTTTTTTGAAGGCGGTTTTATTTTTTTATAAAAATAATTTTTATTTCACTCTTTTTAGTGCATCGTGCAGGCAATTTACGTGTTTTCTGGTAAATAGGTATGTGATCAAACTGAAAACCTCCTTTTTCGAAGTCGGTTAAAATACCTTGAGGTATCCTCTTTTTAACAAAACAAGAATCATCTAAATCGGTTTATAAACAAAGGAGTTATGCCTAAAGATACGTATTAAATTGTGGTAATGTAATGAAAACGACAGTATTTTCAAGATTTCCTGAAAACTACTGAACCGATTTCAAAATTTCAAAAAATGGGACCAACTTGGAAACCAACCTGATGTAATAACGTTTGAACCATTTCAATCGGTTCAGCCGTCTTCGAGTAATCGGTGGACATACACAAAAAAAAAAAAAAAAAAACTTACATACAGACGAATAGAGAACCTCCTCCTTTTTGATTTAGAAGTCGGTTAAAAACTAAAGGGCCACCACAGACCATCAGTCCATTGTATGTAAAACTGTGAGTAAGTGGCCGATTGCGACTAAATGACGGGCCTTTGCCTGCTGGCAGACTGATTGATAGTCACTAATCTTTACTATATCCTTAGAACAAGTAAATGCACTGTAACTAGTGCCAAAAACGCTCCAGTCGCGCGCAGAGTTATCTGACTCTGACTGCATTCGCGATTGACTTATGAAGAAATTATCGATTTTTGGCACATTTTCTATGGTCATAGACCTAAAAAATAGTTTCCACAAAATAAATACATAGAGATTGCTTGTACATTTCTGCCTACTGCTCCTTCTCTACTGTCACCTAATCTCTCAGATCAAAAGGGGGGAGCAATGTAGGTTGCCGCCAAAGCCTTTGTTCCCCCCCTATTTGCAGTAATTTCCCACTACCACCTCCACTACCACTACCACCAAACCGGTTCATGTCAGTTCGCATTCGCGGATTTTGTCGGTTCATTATGCGAATTTGATATTTGACACGGTATACTTTCGAATGGGCATAATCGGAAGAAGTTTATCTTTAAATGGCGCGTGGGGTAGCGGCTATACCCCCGCGAAATTAGCTATGGATGTTATCACAATAGGGTATTTTACTGTAGTTGAAATGTAGATATTTAATGATGACGTTAAAAAATATTGCAATTAAGAATACCAAATGTGAAAAAATAATTTGAATCTGTTTTATAATAAAAGAATTATTGTCTGTTTGATTTTGACTATAGCTGTCTCTTTCTAAAACGAAACCTTCTATGGCGTGACTATGAAGCTACTAACCCACTGACGTCACTAAGATAGCGTCCTGTCTTTGTCTAATTATAAAGTTTGAAGTCCTATATCTTTGAAAATATTCAAGATAATTCAAAATGAAAACTTGTTTTGTGTAGCTAATATTTCGAAAAACATTTTAAAGAAATAAAAAAAAATCAGTAAAATACCGTATTGTGTCAAAGAAGTGTTTTTCCGATGCAACGGCGACATGAATAGTAGTAGGTTTAGGTAGTTGGCAGGGCTACTGACGGTCGTGGGTTTGAGACCCGTTAGAGTCTGGCTTATATTATTATAGAAGACGATTTTTTTGTTTTATCATCATGCTTCAATACAAGTGCTTGGTCACTTATTACGGAATCGAAAATGATCTTTATCAATCTACCTCCGAAAACCAATGGATATGGGGGTCCTTAGGACATATTTTATAGATTTTGTTAATTTTTTACTGAAAATTGCATTTAAAGCTAGATTTAGTAAAAGAGTAGGTACTAGAGTTTTCTAATTTGACATATAACTACAATTTTATAAAAAAGTAAGTAATTTTTACCTATATCAATTATTGTATTCGTTTTTATAGAATGCCACTTGTCTAGGGGGGCTGTCATCCTTATATATCCATAACCATCCATAAGGAAGGTTAGTGGCCCAACAGTGGGGACATTAAATGGCTGATGATGATGATGATGATCAATTTACCAGTAGGTAGAAACAGATAACTTGCAATTAAATGCTTCAAAAACCTAATCAATGTTTACTAATTTAATCTCTGACCGGTTTTCTCAAAACAAAACAGATTTAACAAAAATTAAAGACCACGTTTTACATAATTCGGTAGCTTACATAATAAACGCATATGGATTTTGAGATCAAGTTTTAATTGTACCACTGATACTATGTCAGTGGGTGAGAGTCATTGTGCAATGGGTACAGTTTTAATACAGTTTTTTTATAATGATCTTATGCAACAGCCTGAGATTGGAGAAAAATAACGCTCTGAAAGGCGGTCAAACTTCGTACTACTGAGACTTGATCGAGGTTGTTATGTAGTACAATATTTATATTATGCAGAGCCCGTGAGTTTTAAATATGTACCTACCTATAAATCTTAATATAAAAGATTTTATATTAATTATACAAGGAAAAAGTCTCTAAAATATTGTTTAGGTCCAGTTACTATACGATGCTTTGGAATTACTTACGGCCAGAATGAATAATCAATCCACAGATAGGGATAGGGTTGATACCTGTACGATCGGATTAGGAACACAGACGTCCTAAACATTATATCGACATATTACTCGGATTAGGTACACACATGAAGCTCGACTTAATACTGAGGTAACTGGAGTTCTCACCCTGAATAAAAAAGTGTACCCAGCAAATTTGACATTTATGTATGTAGTGGCTGTCAGTTGTCTCATATGACCATACGTATTTTTTTAAAGTGTAGGTGAGACGGAAGACAGCCACTGTGTAATTTTTGGTGACAAAAAAGTGTTAGTACTTCACTCTCCAGTTACCTCAGTATTAAGTCGAGCTTCATGGGTACACACGTAACACGTGTGCCTCAGCTAACCACTCGAAAAATGACGTTACAATGTAATTAATAAAGTTTAAATTTCGATTTCCGCCACCACAAGTTCGAGACTGACGGGTGTCAAGTTGTTGTTTTTGCAACTTGACACATCTCTGAGCGTACAGGGTAACCATGGAGCTCGACTTAATTCTGAGGTAACTGGAGAGTGCAGTACTAACACTTTTTTGTGACCGAAAATTACACAGTGGCTGTCTTCCGTCTCACCTACACTTTAGAAAAATACGTATGGTCATATGAGACAACTGTCAGCCACTACATACATAAATGTCAAATTTGCTGGTTACACTTTTTTATTCAGGGTGAGAACTCAGAATTAAGTCGAGCTCCAACAGGGTAACATATAAATTAACGACGGTTACCAGGGTGTTGCTAGGTGTTGCGTAGCAACTAATTTGGATCATGCCTATCCCTATCTGTGGATAGATTATTATTTCTGGCCGTTAGGCCAGTTAGTTATGTTGTAAGATTTGAAATAATAAAATGCATTGTGATAGGTACAGAAAAAAGTGTTTTTCCAGGTATCAATTCCTTAATACCAGAAAAAGGAACCACTGTTTCACAAAGTCATCATGGTGTGATTCAACTGACATAATAAAGTAAAATATAAAAAAAGGTATGATAATCTTATCAAGTCTGAAGCAATAATAATGATGTTTTCACTTCTCATGCTCGTAAAGTTCGTGTTTATGTTGGGTATAGGCGGCATAAAACCGCTTTTTATGCTCTAGTGCATAAAGTAAAATCTTCGTCTAAGTCTCAGACTTTAAGACAAAGGTCGTCAGGTAAACAGTCACACACGCAATTAAACTTCGTTAAATAAACTTTATTAATACCTAACGTATTTCATTCTGTTTCTTTAATTTTGTACATTATCCATGTTAAATTATTAAATTAATAAAACTAGGCAAAATTAATGAGTTTTCTAAGGAATAAGTATTTCAAGAGTATTATGGACTACGATCTATGCTAAAGTCACTGTGCTGCCAATGCCCATATAAAAAAAAAGAAAACGAAAGTCTTCCCGCCAATATGGCGAAGTCTTTATTTTTTCTTTTTTGCAATATTGCTATTTATTTTCCTCACACTCGAAGTGAAAAGCAGAGTGTATAACTCGTACATAAAACCCATTTTACCCTCGAATTGACTATCCACCCTCGCCTACGGCTCGGATGGATATATACGTCTCGGGTAAAATGGTACCTTTTATGCACTTGTTGTACAATCTACTAATTAGCATTATTGTGTTCTGGCAGTTAGAGATAAGATAGCCAGTTTCTCAGTGATTGAGGATTCCGGGACTAGTGCGCTTCCACCTTCAAGACTTATCACCACTTTTTTAAAATTAGCATTTTTGTAATACGCATTATTTCTTCAATAGTAGATTGTACAACAAGTGCATAAAACATACCATTTTACCCGAGACGTATATATCCACCCGAGCCGTAGGCGAGGATGGATAGTCAATTCGAGGGTAAAATGGGTTTTATGTACGAGTTATACACTCTGCTTTTCACTTCGAGTGTGAGGAAAAAAAATTACAATATTGCAAAAAAGAAAAAATAAAGACTTCGCCATATTGGCGGGAAAACATTTTTTTTTTTTTACGTGGAAGTGGCAGCACAGTTACTTAGCATAGATCGTAGTCCATAATGCTCTTGAAATACTTATTTCTTACAAAACTCATTAATTTTGCCTAGTTTTATTTATTTAGTAATTTAACATGGATTATGTACAAAATTTAAGAAACAAAATGAAACTATAAGTTTATTTAACGAAGTTTAATTGCGTGTGTGACTGTTTACCGGAAGTCTGTGACATAGACGAAGATTTTACTTTATGCACTAGAGCATAAAAAGCGATTTTATGCAGCCTATACCCAACATAAACACGAACTTTACGAGCATGAGAAGTGAAAAATATTTTAATTATACTACTTTATAATTTAATATTATTTTTTTTATACTCAACGGGGTAGCACCACTTAACATGACGTGTGAAAATATTTTGAAGAAATAGCGCGTATTACAAAAATGCTAAGTTTAAAAAAAAGTCGACGTCTCCAGTCAAATTTAACTTTTTTTGTGCGTGAATGCGAGCAAGGTACTAGGCAAGCATAAAACCGAGGCGTATTGGAAAGCGGCCTGAAGGACGCCAGGTACCGCACTACGCCGAATTTCACTGCGGCCGTCGCCCCCTTACCATTTCTAGTGCTCTGGTACTTTTAGTTTCCATTTAGGTTTAGATGTATTTTATAGAACTTTGTATTTTTTTTATTTATTCATTTCTTTAATTTACAGAAAAAAAACCCAAGATATTATTAGAAATATTATACTTGAAAAATGGAAAATGAAGTATTTAGAAAAAATCGACCCATCTTACAACCAGCTCCGATGGGACTCGAACCCACGACCTTTCGCAATCCAGGCGACTGCTCTAACCACTGAGCTACGGAGTCGTTTTTTTTCCAACGACTCCGTAGCTCAGTGGTTAGAGCAGTCGCCTGGATTGCGAAAGGTCGTGGGTTCGAGTCCCATCGGAGCTGGTTGTAAGATGGGTCGATTTTTTCTAAATACTTCATTTTCCATTTTTCAACCATAAAAATTGCATTGTGAATGCAAAAAAGTAAAAATTTAAATAATATTATACTTGTAAGAAAAAGGTAATGCCAGTGAATAGAGAGTTTTTAGCTTACAGTGCCACAAACTTTGCTGTGCCGGTGGCCAAAATATGAAACTAACGTGATTTTTTTAATGTCATTTTGCTGTCAAGTTGATGTCCAACCATAGCGCTGCTGGCGGATGAAGTTCTTAGAAGTCAGGGCCGGTTAAATTACTACAAAAAAAAAGAAAAACGTACGTAGCGCCGCTGTCACCGGCACAGAAAAGGTTGTGGCACTATACAAGTGGTCCGGTAGTTCTGAATTTTTGATCTTGTCTAGGATGGTTAGTGAGTATTTAAAACGCAATAAGTTTTTAGTAAAAATTTATTTTTAGGACAAGCTTTTTTGCTGACTGTTCTTTAATATTGTATTGTCATCTAAACCAAACCTGTAGGTATACAAAATTTCAGCTCCATCGGACATTGAGAAGTGGGTCAAATTAAGCTTGCAAGATTTGTCCCCCACTAACTAACTAAGAAACTAACTAACATGACAAGTTAATAAAATCTTGTTAAAAGAAACAGCCTGTTCTCAACATTACATTATATGCAAAAAGTAGACAAAATATCAGTTCAAAGTTAAAATTAAAAAAGGTATGCAACCTACAAATAGTTTATTTTATTTTATTTTATTTTATTTTATTTTATTTTATTTTATTTACTTATAGGCACAACTACAGAATACAATTTAGTACATTTTTAAAGACATAACATTGCGAGTATAAACAATTTCAAATTGCAGTCCGGTGAATGTTGTACACAACGTTGACATAAAAAATGCAAATTAAAAACAAAGAAAGAACATCAGATACTTATTCTAACACTTAAACAATTAAACAATATAATAGTTTAACATCAAACTGTAGGTGTAGTATATAGCTGTTTTATATCTTTATAATAAGAGTATGAGCTCTGAGAGAATATATCCAAACCATTGACATTATCATTGTATAACCTGCACATTCGTAAAAGTGGACTGTTATATGCGACGTTGTTATTGCAAACAGGCACGGAGAACAGTTTAGGTTTTCTATTACTACCGCTTGTTTTAAATGACAGATGACTCAACAAATCCATGGTGTCCCATTGATTATTAACGATCTAGTTAGGACAAATTGTAAAAAGAAGAACATTATTATAAAGAAATTGTCAATGTTATTTTTAAATAAGCGTTGGAATTTTTATTATTTTTCATTCACAATGCAATTTTTATTATTGAAAAATTTATTATGAAGTAAGTATTTAGAAAAAATCGACCCGTCTCCATCCTCGGAGTTGGTTGTGAGACGGGTCGATAGTTTCTAAATACTTACTTCATTTTAGATTTTTCAAGCATTGAAAACTTAAGCCTCATAAATAATATCTTTGAAATTAAACAAAAATCGACCCATCTCACAATTATCTCCGATGGGACTCGAACCCACGACCTTTTATTGTCTAGGCGAATGATCGACTTCCTAGCTCTCAGTGGTTAACTAAGCTACGGAGTCGTCTCCGAGAATAAATCCGTACGAACGACGAACTGGTTAGAGCACTCGACCGGACAGTGAAAGATCGTGGGTTCGAGTCCCACCAGAGCTTGTTGTGGGCCGGGTCCATTTTTTTCTACCTACTTTATTTTTAATATTAAAAATAATAATTGCATTGTGAATGCAAAAAAAAGTGAAAACAATTACCTTTAAATAAAAAACTCTACATAAGTACATGAAAACTGAAAATGGTATATCCTACTAATCCTACTAATATTATAAATGTGAAAGTTTAGATGTTTGGATGTTTAGATGTTAGGATGTTTGTATGTTTGTTACTCAATCACGCCACAACTACTGAACGGATTTGGCTGAAATTTAAGACACAGATACTTTGTAGCCTTGATAGGCTACTTTTTATCCCGAAAAAGTACCACATTCCCGCGGGATAACGTCGTGTAGTCTAGGCGGGCGAAGCCGCGGGCGAAAAGCTAGTAAGTAATATAATGCCACCGACTGGAAGTGAAAGAATTTTCATGTATGATTATAAAGTATAGAGAGTGTTTTGATTCAGTGCATTTAACTTGCTCTAGTCTTTGCCGGTTTAAATATTATAAAAAAACAGATAAAAAAAGAAAGTGAATTTTCCAGAGGACTACAGAAGAGGGCGAGGTGAACAAACTCTGCTATCACGAGTATTACTCCAACGCAGCAATATTTCTATACCGAAGGGCAAAGGCCCTACCACGAGTTCGTGAAGCGTATATTTGCGTTATTTGAGTCAAGCCGCCTAACGTTTTGTACAAGTATTAAATGCTCTATTTTAATAAAAACTTGTGGTAGGAGCCACGCTAAGCGCTTATGGAAACTAACAATGGTAATCATCATTCTAAATTCGAATTTAATGTTGCATAAACAATCGACATGTCATACAACGTTCTTAATTTGAAAACTTCAATAAACTCTTCTTAAAAAAAACTTTAAATTGCGTCGGTATCGGAACTCCAAGTTCGTAATTCAAAAATTATTTATTTTATTCTTAATAAGCATTTGTTTTCAGTTTTTAACAATCGTTTATGTAATGCAGGTTAATATGTTTTCAGGAACGGTTTTGACCAACACATTTTAGGTACAAATATTTTCTACATTTTATAACTTTTTGAAAGTAAACTTTATTGTTTGGAAACTAAACTTTATTATTGAATAAGTAAAAAATGTGAATTAGGAATCCAATACATTCAAAATAAAACTGCATGAAACAACGCTACGAATCCCACTCCTGGGCATATTCCCTACAAAGGACAGGCCCTCAACACGTGTCTCTCCTATCTGTGGCCTACTTACCCACACTTGAACGTTATATGTGTGGCGGTGCAACGCGTACGGACACGGATTTTGGAGTAAACAATGCGTCTGTGTGCGTGGAACTATGATTCTGTGGGTAGGGATGCCACAGGCTAGGCTTATGAGTTTTGGCGCCATTTTACGAGAGAGTTCAAAACTTTTTGGTAAGATTAAGTTGAAAACGTAATACCTATTAGTCTTCGTGCTATTTTTTCTTCTTTTTTTATAATAATTAAGAGATTTAAGTAAGAATTTTTGACCAGTACAAGAACATCAAAACAGGTATGAAAATAAATGACGCTGATTTTCTCGATTTTCGTGCCTCATTACTATTGTATGAGTTGTTTTTTTTATATGTTATTTTGATTATAAAGCATTCCAAAGTGTCTGTCTGATGGTTATTTATTGACGGCTAGAACTATAAACTAATTTAATACATTAATGAATTGATTTAACCATGCGTAGAACATAGCGTGTAAATCCTACTAATATTATAAATGTGAAAGTTTAGATGTTTGGATGTTTGGATGTTTGGATGTTTGGATGTTTGTTACTCAATCACGCGAAAACGGCTGAACGGATTTGGCTGAAATTTGGAACATAGATACTTTGTAGCCTGGAGAGGAACATAGGCTACTTTTTATCCCGGAAAAATATCACATTCCCGCGGGATAACGTCGTGTAGTTCACGCGGGCGAAGCCGCGGGCGGAAAGCTAGTAGACTATAATTGCGCAAAACGAAAATAAAGTATTAAGTAAATCTGTCGATTAATGAAATATTAGCAAAAAGTTGACGTAATAGTGTGTGTAGGTATCGGTAGGTTCATATTTTTTTTTACAATTAAATTAATATTCTGAAACGTGTAGGTTAGACAAAATAAAATTTATATTCAATGCCATGCAACCATGCAACATATTACAGATTTTCTCAGTGTTTCTACACTTTTTACTACACTTCGCGCCTTCTGACTCATCGCCTCTCCTTGAACGAGCCAGAGTTATTGTCCAGCCAACCATCTTAAGTCTTAGTTTTTATTACAAAATACTTAATAATTATATTTATTGGTTTATAATATTTAATGCGCGTTTAAATCCGTATTATAGTATTGTTTCCAGTTTGTCTTGCCGAAGTGGCTGATAGACGTGCGAGTAGTACGCGAACTTGTGGCTCGACGACATTTTTCGCTCGTGTGTCACCCTACAGTCGTCACAAATTAAGATGCCCGTTTTGACACATGGTAATGACCCTAGAATGTAACTGGTTACGGAAACCAAAAGATCAATTAAATGCTGATTACTTAACAAAGGTGTTTGAAAATAATATGTTAAATTTTTTAACGCATCATAAATTATGACAGTGTATTCCGCGTATTATTTTTGCATTTATTCTAAAGTAAACGCAGATTTGATTAACTACGAAACGTCTCGAAAAACAGTTACGTTCTCAGTCTTTATTTTTTTAAATACTAGTTTTGTAACCGTTGTGTGCAGGATTTCTCCAGCTTCATTCAATTTTATCGAAATAATCGTTATAACCACTTTAATAGATTAATTTGTAAAAAATTTTCTTTTTTGTGTGAAAACAAGATTGGGGCTTATACCATAAGTGAAATTATGAATTGGCAACTATGATTTCGATTAAACGGTTTCTAGTTAAAGTTTACCTGGTAAACGCACACTTATTCAAGGAGAACGTTTCGAACGAACCGAACGAAAAAAAAAACACAACAACAACCTTGCACAAGCACACCTCACCATGACGAATCGTCACGTTCACGTTTCTAGAGATTTCTTAAGCCCCCAGTACAGGATGGCCGATCATGTTGGCCGACAATGATGGGCCATCGTGTACAGGGGCAGTTTGCGTTGCTCGCCCAAGGCAATCACACGTAAACGCCCTGTACACGATGGCCCATTATGGTCGGCCAACATGATCGGCCATCCTGTACTAGGGGCTTTAAAATACGTTTCGTTCGGCTCGTTCGATGCGTTCGCATCGGACAAGCTTGCGTTCACCATAAGCGGCCTGTACACGTTGGCCCAAAAATTGGCCAATACATCGTACATTGACACTTTTGAACGAACAAGTTTAAAAAGGTTCTTTCAAAAGTGTCATTGTACGACGTATTGGCCAATGGTTAGGCCAACGTGTACAGGCCGCTATCAGTAATGTACCTACTCTATGAGTATGTCTATGCTGTGAGCTGTAGATAAAATACTTGCACTTTTATATAAATTATGCAATTTAAGTGGATTCGATTCAAGTTTATAAGTATACCATAAAAGGTCAATTTATACTTTAATAATATGTTTATTATAAGTATAAGTACTTACCTATATAGTAAGTTTAACATTTTATTATATAATAACTTTAGTCTTAATCCATATAAGTTGCAAACCTACTATAATCGATTAATTACTCAGTACCTTAATCGATAAATCGCGAGAATCGATCACAGACTCGTATGGTTACATGCCTAATCACGTCACTTTAGCATGTGTCAAAACGGGCATCTTATTTTGTGACGACTGTAAGTACGCGTACTTTAAAACCGCCGAGTAAGTTCGTTCGCGATCCAACAATACATTGTGAGCAAGCTTCACGTGTGTCATCGATGTCGAGCCGCGTAAGTTCGCGGTCTTAAAAGCCGCGTACTTTAAGTTCGTAGTCTTTCAATACAACTGGGAAGCATAATAAGTATCAACCCTAGATAGTCTACAAGGATGTGACGCACCACGCTTGTGTGCATCTGTGTAATTTTGGGAGTTTTTCTTTGATAACTCTAGCCTGTGTGCGTACGTATCTAGTCGTCTACATTTTGTATACACACACGGATAATTCTGTTTGGCCGAGTAATCTACAGGTATATTATGATTTTAATTCAAATATTTATAGGCTGCACACTTGGCTGTGACTGCTATCGGTAGAAGATAGTGCTTTCGCCTATGTTTCAGTACTTTCAGTAAGTTAAATTATGCTACTTAGGTACTTTAGTTGCGAAAATACTTTTCATTTTCATTTCATGAAAGTATTTTTTTGTACGTCAGGGTCGTCGAGTCTGGTATACTTACATTGATAAGTTCGATGTGCGATTGTTATTGTAAAGCAATTTTTGCTATAATAATATTAGGTCATAAGATTGGTGGCCAAATAGGCCAAATTAGCCTTGAAAACATAATATTTCTTTCAAAGATTCACACACAAACTTTCTAGTTTTTTTTTTTGCCTTTCTTCTTCAAAATTAAGGTTTAGTCTAGATATAAAAAAACAAATAAAATAAAAGTTGCATTACCAATCCATAAATGCTATTTTCTTTTCATAGTCGGTTTTCGTTTAAAAATTCCTTTCGTACAAAATTTTTAATCATTATATTTTTTCTAAATATTTTTTAATTATTAGGTACGTAAATTAAAAATGGAAAATGAAGTATTTTGAAAAAATCGACCAGTCTCACAACCAGTTCCGATGGGACTCGAACCCACGACCTTTCGCTATCCGGGCGACTACTCTGGAGCTGGTTGTGAGACGGGTAGGTTTTTTCTAAATACTTCATTTTTCATTTTTCTATAAGTAATAAAAATTGCATTGTGAATGCAAAAAAGTAAAAATTTAAATTACTACTTACTTAGTATCTACCTGCTGCACGACTAAACTCTCAATTTAATTGGAATATACTCGTACTTATTTTTACTTTTTTGCATTTATAATGTAACTTTTATTATTGAACATGAAGTATTAGAAAACATCGACCCGTCTAACAACAGCTATCATCGTGAAAAGGCGTGTCCTATCGAAGCAAGTTAGTAGTAGGTAGTTCTTTTAAGTTAGTTCTACTTACTTTACTTCATTTTCAGATTTTCCTTTTTTGTGCAGTGAACAACACCTTGCAATACAGACATAATCTCGAAACTGAAATACTAGTAATAGAAAAAGTATGTCAATTACTAGTAATAGTGTGTCACTAAATAAATAATTTTCTTTCTTTCTTTCTATCTTTCAAAAATTGCACTGTGAATGCAATACATCAAATAATTAGACATAATAACAATTAAATTCAGAGTCAAATGGAAAAAAAGCCAAAGCCTAAAATTAATTGATTATTTTCTAACGTTTACTAAATTTTTTTGTGATGTTGATTGTACAAAAAAAGCAATAGTTAGGTACTAGAGCGATAATTTGTAATGAGATGTAAATCATTCGCAACAATAAACCTAGCGATAAAGCAAATATTTTATAGTTCTTCACTATAACAAGGATTGGTTTTATTCGAATTGAAATGTACTACTGATGCAAACGCGTGTATGGATGGAATCGGTCGAATAATAATTATACAATTATTATTCTTTAATCAATCTATGCTCATTTTATAATTAAAACATTAATCTTTTCACACCTCAACATCAATCATTTTTCATTAACTTTGAAAAGGCTTTCAGTCGCGAAAATTTAAATTGATCTTCAAGTGCTGCAGTTAAACTAATTTATAAACAAGAGTAACGGGACTCAACGCGACATTTATTATGAAGTACATATTATTATGTACTTACAGCTTGACGTTTCGGCTGTGTTGCAACAACCGTGGTCACAAGCAGACTGGCGGTGCGCGACGACGTCTGTTCGGGCGGGCTTGGAGATCTTCGGCCACCCTCAAATTGTCACTTTTTTTGTTTTTGTCATCGCTAGTGATGGGATTACGGCACACAACACTCACAGTATCGGGGTTTGTTTTGAACGGTAAAACTCGCGGCTTACACTTGTTAATCACTGGATTCCACGCTGATGACAATTTAAACCCGTCCTCCCGATTGAAATTTTTATACTTCTTGATTTCAATCGCTTCTCGTACCATCCTAGTATGGTAATGACGATCGGTGGAGAGGATTTTTGGATCATGTAACTCCATCCAATGATTAACTCCAGCTTCCAGAAGATGTTCAGCTACCGCGGATTTACTCGTCTGTCGATTTTTAACAGCTGCGATATTTTCTTTGACACGTTCTGCGATGGTCCGCTTTGTTTGTCCAATGTATGAACTACCACAACTACAATCGATTTTATATACACCCGGAGTCTGAAAGGGTATTACGTCCTTTGGCGATCGCAGTTGCTTAGATATTTGACATAACGGAGTATATACAGTCTTGATGGAGAATTTTCTGAGCACTGTTCCAACTTTATCCGTTACGCCTTTGATATATGGCAAAAATGCTGCCTGACGACTCACGTCCGGATATTTTACCCTTTTCTTTTGCCTATTGTATCGCTGCGACACCTTGTATCCGTTTCGTTTTAGTACCTCCTGAACATGAGCAAGCTCCGACTGAAGATGTTCAGGGTCACACAAGTTATGAGCTCTGTTGGTCAACGACGTCATCACGGATTGAAGTTGCCGAGGATGATGGTGAGATGAGGCGTGTAGGTATCTATCTGTGTGTGTAGGTTTCCGGTAAACAGAGTGAGATAAAGTACCGTCGTGTCTTACCCTGATCTGCACGTCTAGAAATGCCAAGGCTCTGTTATTTTCCATCTCATAAGTAAACTTTACTTTAGGGTGGATGGAATTAAGGTGATTTATATATTGTTCGACTTCCTGCTGACCTCCGTGGATTACACAAAAAATATCATCCACGTACCTCTTCCAGAGTTTGACAGTTTGGGGTCCAGTAGCTAATGCTATGTCTTCAAAGTGCTCCATCCAGATATTTGCAATGACCGGCGCGAGAGGGCTACCCATTGCAACTCCATCGATCTGGAGGTAAAACTGATCTCTGAACAGGAGATAATTTCCGTCTAAGCAATTTTCAATTAGAACAATATACTCCTCCGGTAGCTCATTATCGTAAAGTTTACCCTTAATAACCTCAAGGCAGTCCTTAAGCGGGACATTCGTAAAGAGTGACTCCACGTCGAAACTCACCATAATATCTCCGGGTTCCAACTTAATGCTCCCTACGAGATCCCTAAAATGGTATGAGTCTTTCACGAAAGACGGTGTATTCCCAACTAACGGTTGCAGCACTCCAGCAACATGTCTCGCCAAGTCATATGTAGGTGAGTCAATTTGACTTATGATGGGGCGCAATGGTATGTTACTTTTGTGTATCTTCGGCAGACCATAAAGTTTGGGAGGTTGCACGATTTTTGGCTTGTGAAGATGATTGTACTCGTCCTCCGTGAAAATATCCTTGTGCTGTTCGATAAGGGCTCGAATACGCCGTGTGACTCTGGCCGTAGGGTTGTAGGCTACAAGTTTGTAGACATTAGTATTCGACAAACAAACCCCGATACTGTGAGTGTTGTGTGCCGTAATCCCATCACTAGCGATGACAAAAACAAAAAAAGTGACAATTTGAGGGTGGCCGAAGATCTCCAAGCCCGCCCGAACAGACGTCGTCGCGCACCGCCAGTCTGCTTGTGACCACGGTTGTTGCAACACAGCCGAAACGTCAAGCTGTAAGTACATAATAATATGTACTTCATAATAAATGTCGCGTTGAGTCCCGTTACTCTTGTTTATAATTATAATGGAACGCGAAAGTTTAAAATCTTATATTAAACTAATTTGTCATATATTTCGTCTCAACTAGTGGCTTCTCGCAGTTTTACCCGCGTGGAACCCATTCCCGTGGGAATATCGGGATATAAAACCTATAGCCTATGTCACTCGGGAAGAATGGAGTAGAAGAACCTGGTGAAAGAATTTTCAACATCGGTCCTTTTGAGTTTATTCGTTACAACCAAACCTTTTTTTTTTCTCTCTTCATACTGTTAGTACTTATACCCTTATTATTATTATAATTTATAGACCACATCATGATTTAATATTACGTGATAGTAATCTTTATAACCATTATAACTTGAGGAGCCCGTGGCGCACTAGTTAGCCGTCCGGCTTGCGATCGTTGAGGTAAAGCAACTTTTGCAATGGACGGTCACGGGATGGGTGCCCAAAACTTTATTATCTCGAGCTCTTTGTGCTTCGGAAGGCACGTAAAGCCGTTGGCTGCCGGGAGGCCAATCGGCATTGGGCCCGCGTGGTGGGTCCAGGCCCATTCTCCTTATCCATCCATTAGGAAGGCCAGTGCCCCAGCAGTGAGAACTGATATAACTGGTGATGATGAATCTCTATAACACGATACCAGTAAAAATACACAGGCTAACAATATAAAAATTCCTTAGAACTATATTCTGAGAGAGAAGCAATGATTCTAACGATGCTAATGAAATTAACATTAATTTTCTTTCTTTCCGATAGAAAGTGAGCAAACAATACGCCTCCTACGTCCTTGGGAATTTTTCGTTTTCGGTTCATTAGTCTCAAGAAAAGACAAAAAAAATGTTTATATTCTCAGTTAAAAACATTTAACATAAAAAAGTAATTTGAAAAATTAAACCGACTTCAAAAAGTACCTACCCGTCAACTGGAAATAAAAAAATATACTTATCTTTAAATTACCTACCTTTTGAGGTACGGTGCCTTTTTTCTGGATTTTTCTTACTCCTGGCTGGCACTGACCTTATAAAGCCTACCTATGTCACTCAGGAAGAGAATAGTTTTTAAATGATGAAATAATTTTTAAAATAAAATTGGTCTAAAGATTCTTAAAATCAAAAACCACTTTTATTTTTTTTATTAAAGTGGTTTTTGAGTTTATCCATTACAAACAAACAAACAAAAAAAGAAACCTTTTCTATTTATAATATTAGTATAGATAGATAGATAAATATAGATACTTACCTGTAAAATAATAATATAATAATAAAGACTGTTGAAAAGTCAGGTTTTCTTAATTGACCTGCCTCGGGATTGAACTCTAGACCTCTGGCGACACCATGAAAACCGGTCTCCATGTCACTTGACCACGAAGGTCGTTTTAATTCGCAAACATTATATTTAAAGAGTTACAAGTTATTGATTGCCGTTATTTTGACGAACTCCGTGGCCGAGTGGTGTACGCACCGGTTTTCAAGGAGCCGCCGCCGCTATCTCTAGAGGTCCCGGGTTTGATCCCCAGTCGGGTACTTAAATGTTGAAAAACACCGTTTTCAATATTTCCTCGGGTCTGGGTGTACCTACGTGGCAATACCCGTCGTTGTTTCCACTTACCATAATACTATTATACATATTGCTTAAGCTACTATACCTTGGTATTGGAACAATGTATGTGATGGTGTCAAATATTTATTTATTAATATATTTTGATTTTATTTATTTATTTATTTATTTCATTATGACACAAAACAGGTTACAGTTAAAACAAAACAAGACAAATTAAAAAAGAACAAGACAAGGAACAAACTATAACCTACAATATGTATCTTTAGCATGACAAAATGTTGAGCAACTAATCTAACTAAGTAGGTACTTAATAAATAAGGTTAGAAAACATAAATATCAACTAAAACAAAAAAAAAAAACAAAAATATACAACTACCTAACTATCAAAAACTGACAAGACTTTACGCCTAAATTTAAGTGAGTTGGTTTCAAATGTCTATGTCTAAAACATTATGACTGATTTCATTGTAAAGGCTTGATTAATTGATTAATGGGTGAGCAAAATCTTTGGAAAGCCTTAGCTCTATTTTTCTGTTTCATACCCTTTGTTATGTAAAACTGTTGCCTCAATACTACTGATTAACGCACTTTACCGTCTTGTCTTTTTTTAAAGAACAGTAAAATGATGTATTAGTTAAAGAAAAATAATAAGAAGATTACGAAAAGTACAGTAGCAGTAGTAAGTATAGAGTAAAAAAAAAAGACATAAGAGAGACGCAAAAAAGACATAAGATGTCTTGTGTAGGTAAGTATTGTTTTCTCTGAATATTATCTTCAGAGTAAAGTAATAGTTAAAGAAGGCTTATAGCAGTGGAGACATCAACAAGGTGACACCATCTGTGTCACCCTGGGTGTGTGTAAGCTCTTAAATACTTCCTTACTATATAAGATTGAGCTTACACGCCAGACTTACAGAGAAACCGCTTCTTTGGTCTGGTGGTACACATGACCGGTATCAGACCCAGAGGTCCCGGGTTCGATTCTCAGTGGGGGTACATATTGTATTCGGTTTGGTTGGTGGTAGAACTTGTTCTTAGTCCACCTGGCTATAGCTTCCATCACCTTATCTAGCAGCCGGAACACAACAATCCTAAAAACATCGTTGTTATGGAACATTCGTTAGAGAATAAGATAGCCAGTTCCATAGTGGGTAAGGATTAGGAGGAGTAGTGCGCTTCCACCTTCAGCCTGATCACCACTTAACATCAGTAGCTCTAGCACAACTTAGCGCGACTCTTTGTCGAGCTTCTTTCAACCAATCAGCACGTCGCCTTAAGTCACGCCCGCTATCTACGAGCAATCTGATTGGTTGAAAGTGCCCGCGACTCTTTCTCACTCGAGTCGCGCTCAAGTTGTGCTAGCCCTACAGGTGTGATAAAGGCTAAGTGGTAACCGGTAGTATATAAACATATAATCATACCTACCTACTTCCTGAGCCAAGGGTTGTAGGATCGATTACAACCCGGCACGAACATTATTGTGATGAGCATTTGGGTTTGTTCCGAGTCTGGATGTTGTATAAATTTATATGTATGTATACAACGTTAAGACGAGGATTCCCAACCGAAATAGGCACGCTAACGCTTGCTCGGCCGCGCTCGATACACTTCGCGCGGATCCAGCGGCAACCAGCAGTGAACTGTGAACACGCGAGCGCCCCGCGAATCGAAAATCACTTAAAATTCAATTAAAAATTAAATAATAAAATTTTTAAAGTTATGACGGCCGGAATCCGTCGGCTATTCAAAAACAATTATTTTCATATGTTTTTCGTTAACTAAAACCAAGTATACTGCAAGTAATATGACATTTGAATTATTAATAGACGGAATGTTTGGAATTTTATTTGATACAGTAAAATATCATAAATCGAAAAATACGGCCGGAAGCACTAGATAAATAAAATAACATATATTGTTTCCAACATTTAAGTACTTGTGATTTGCGAGTAATCCATAATAATTTAAAATACCCTATTTTCGGGAATCGGCGCCTTAATGAATAAGCGCAAAACCTCTTAGGCGGTGATTGTGCTCATGAATATGAACCACTTTTACTATGGGGCGAACTCTGCAACTCTACAAAATAAATCAGCTGTTGCATACATTCTGGTCGAGTAGGTATTGACAATTTGTATGAAACAGCAGATTTTTTGTTAAGTTGCAGAGTTGGCCCCATAGTTTGTTCGTATTAATGAGCACAACAATCACCATCAGAGGCTTTGCGCTTCTCATTAACATGTTGTATATTTATTTTGTACTATCACCGATTTTCTGATGTCCAAGTGCATAAGATACCATTATTTCAGATCAATGTTTGTTTTCAATAATCAAAAGCATCCAATTAGCATTGTAACTAGTGACGTTCCAATTCTTCATCTTTCCACCACGTATCAGATACCACCCAACAAATCAGCGGGTTTGTCAGTTTCCCGCTAACCGCGCGTCCCATTTAACTGAGCAGTTAAAAATAACCGTAGACATTCCTGCCAAAGATACCGCGCTGTTTGCCAAATGGTTAGCCCTGATACTGGGACCAGGCCCTTAAGAGAGTTTTTTCTTTTACTCTCATACTGAATCAGACGAAAGATCTTATCTTCACAATGGGGTAGCACTTCATAACAACTGGGGCCAAGTCTGCTAACCTTAAGTCACAATCGTGTCTCAATCGTGTTTCTATTGTAGTTCAGTTGTAGTGCTCTTTAAAACACTAGTTACAAGAATTATGACAGTATGATATGATGTGAACATAGTGTGTGGTGTGGTGTGACCATCAGTAGTATTGTGAAAAAAGTATACATTTCTTGTAACTAGTGTGTAAAAAAGCACTACAACTGATCTACAATTGAAACACGATTGAGACACGATTGTGACTTAACGTTAGCAGGCTTGGCCCCCTGATGTTAAGTGAATATAGAGCTGAAGGTGGAAACACCCTCTTCCTGAAATCCTCAACCACTGCGGAACTGGTTATTTTATCTCTAACTGCCGCAACACAATAATGCTGAAAACATCGTTGTTATGGCGTCAGACTTAGATAAGATGGTGGTAGCTAAGCTAGCGAGCCTGACTTACAACAAGCCCTGCCACCAACCAAACCGAATACAATAAGTACCCCCACTGGTAATCAAACCCGGAACCTATGGGTCTGTTTCCGGTGGTGTGTACCACAGGGGCGGTTACACGCTGATCAAAGTCAAGTAGGCTCAGTTAAAGCAAGTTCGTACTTCATATTGTTGACTAGTAAAGCATTGCTCTCTAACCCAAACAAGGGTTCCACGAGAGAAGAATATATTATGTACCTACAACTAGCACGGGTAGCATGACGAACTCGAGAAAGGTTTTGTCTACATCGAAACGTCAAAACTGACATTTCATCGTAGACAAACCTATTTTTCGACTGTCAATTATAGACTTTCGAGGTAGACAAAACTCTTCTCGGGTTTGTCATGCTACGCGTGCAGGGACACAGTGTTTCCGTGTGGTTGGGGCGGCATCTCACCGTTCACTAGCAGACCCTATTCGTAATTGCTTATGCATTGTACTACCTTAGTTATAGTTATAGTTGTAAAATATAAACAACATAGTAAAAGGCTCAGCGCGTAAATGGCAAGGCACCACACGAAATGAAGTAACAGATAGTTCAGTGAATTTGTCCCTGACTGTACATATTAGTTTATATGTTAATGTGTGGTGGTTTAACTATGAGTTGTGTTGATCTCCCGGCCTGCCGCGCGTACGCATCTGAAATTTGAAAACAGTAGGGTTGGTGAATGGAGAAAACTTAAAAGTTAATTTTGTTTTTAAAACTTTTTGCCTCCCGACAACTTTATTTAGGCCACCTTTTATTATTTAGTAGGTTTAAACACGTGAATTTAATGAACGCAATGATGTTAGTCATCGTTGTCATTTGTTTGGCGTCTTGCCTTATAAATATCACCAATCATTACCTTGGGTTAGCTACGATCATCTAGGTTTAATCAGATCCAAACGTATTCAGATGATTCATGTCTTTAAGGAAAGCCCGTAGCACAGTGGATAGCGCGCTCGTTCAGCAGTCGTTGAAGTTTAGCAACTTTTGCAATGATTATTCACGGGATAGGTGACCAAAAATTTATAATATTGAGCTGGGGGCTACCGTTTACAAAATATGGGTATGGACATGGGCTTCATTTGACATTTGAAGCCCATATTTTGTCCTTATATGGGCATGATATGGGCTTCAAATGACAAATGAAGCCCATGTCCATATCCATATTTTTTAGCCGCTAGCCCCTCTGCTTCGTGCTTCAGAAGCCAATATTTTGTCCTTATATAAATGGGCATGATATGGGCTTCAAATGTCAAATGAAGCCCATGTCCATATCCATATTTTTTTAGCCGGTAGCCCCTCAGCTTCGTGCTTCACAAACCCATATTTTGTCCTTATATGGGCATGATATGGGCTTCAAATGTCAAATGAAGCCCATGTCCATATCCATTTTTTTTAGCTAGTAGCCCCTCTGCTTCGTGCTTCAGAAGCCAATATTTTGTCCTTATATGGGCATGATATGGGCTTCAAATGTCAAATGAAGCCCATGTCCATATCCATATTTTTTAGCCGGTAGCCCCCCGCTTCGTGCGTCGGAAGGCACGTTTAGAGTTGGACCACATCTGTCAGCACGGATCAGCACTTACCTATGCTGCTATCCTTTTCTGTCTCACAGAATTTGTCATTTGCTAGAAAGAAAAAGAGCGCGATCGCCTCGTCGATTCCGCCGCATGCTATAGCATTCCGCTCACTTTCTCACTCTAGTTATTGACGGTTTGGTGCGACAGAAAAGGATAGCAGCATAGGAAAGTGCTGATCCTTGCTCACAGATGTTTTTCAGCCCATAGCCATTGGTCCCGGCTGCATTTGCAGTCGGTAATACGTAATACATCATGGTCGGTCATCGCCCATTCTCTTTATTCATTCATAAGGAAGGCCTCTGCTCGAGCAGTGGAGAAATTGAATGGTTGATGAAATTGAAGAAGTTAGTTGAAATTGAAGAATGCAAAAGAAACGGAGGAGCTCGAGGATATAAATGTTTGATCACCCGCGGTCATGACGAGTTAAATCAGAAACGAAAATTTTGGCGAAAAGTCTAATAAAGGTACCTACATCTTGGCATCGTCTTGAGATATGATAAATATCCTAATAATATTGTTATGTTGCACAAACAAAGCTTTGCTTTCATAGACGAGCTTTAAACGAGACGTTCTCGTGACGTCTGTTACCATTCTCATCATCAGCCATCCCCACTGCTGGTACACAGGCCTTCCTTATGGATGACTTAGGAGAACTGGACATGACTCACCACGCGGGCCCGATGCGGATTCGTGGGTATTAACGTGGACCAATGGCTTAACGTGCCTTCCGAAGCACAGAAGAGCTCAAGATAATACATTTTTGGTCACCCAACCCGTGACCGACCATGGCGAAAGTTGCTCAACCTCAACGATCGCAAGCCGAGCGCGCTAACCACTGCGCCACGGGCTATTCATTCATTATTCACCGTTCTATTACGGTTGAAATGTGACGGTACCGTAATTCTAGCAAATCACTTTTACTCCCTATGTTATTTTTTACTACACTAAGTTGTATCTGAAAAACATTGAGTAACGAGTAAATTCTTCCTTTCTATTATTACGTGTAGTAGTGTAATAAAGTATAAATTATCATTCCTTATTTATAGATCTTAGCTACTGAAAGTGAACAGCCCTGTATTTTTTTATTATATTTAATGTCATTTAAACATGTGTCATTTACATATTTGATTAAATGTTTTTGCACTTTTGTTTGGAAAAGCAGATTTTTCTTCGCGATTTCAGTTTTGGTCCCCTAATAGATGATAGAAAAATTACCGTATAAAGTGGTGTTTTTTCACAAGAAAGGTTTATTATTTCTAAGTGTCATTCATACGCTATATTTTATGCCGATATTTTCACGGGAACAGGTACCATGCGAGGGGTGTATGAATGAAGAGACTGGACCTTAAATTTAAATACGCCCAGGACTTACGAATAGCCGTTAATCCTTGCTCCTAAGTTCTGAAGTATTTAAAATATCCTCAAATTTAATCCTTGTTTTATTAGCCTCAAATTTTATCTTCCGCACCGCTAGAGAATGGAATTCCTTGTCTGATCCTGTGTTTCCCGATATGTACAATTTGGGGGCTTCTAGTTGTGAGTGAATCGGTCTCTTCTAGGCAAGCGCGATTCATCTTAGATGGCATCATCACTTAATACCATCAGGCGAGATAGCGGGCAAGCGTTTGTCTATCTACAGTACAAAAAAGTATATGTTTTGGTCACTCAACCCATGGTGAATGTTACTTAAATTGCACGATGAACGCGATAAGGTACTACGCCATAAAGCTCCTCAATTTTTTAGGTAAGGTGGACTCTAATGCAATTTTTAGAAAGTTGGCCCATGCTGCACCCCTGACCAACGGTGCAAGTGCAGTGAGTATTTATATCGGCCTGGATTCTAAAGTGGGATGCGTTTGTGGGGCGCCACGCGGCCCTCGCCTCCTCAACACTCATGCTATCCTAGTACTTCTATATTACACGTACTAATTATAAATACGAAAGCAGTCGTCAGATTGTCTGTTTGTTGCGTCTTTTTAAGCCTATCACTGGTTTTTAAAATCAAAGATAAGAGAGGAAAAATGTTGAAGTATTTTTTTTATCCTCAGGACTAGACATTGAAGTAAAATCAAGGTGATCCAATTTCATAGCTCATTTGTGAAACCGTGTTTATAAAAGTAACTTTAGTAATCATACCCTTTCCCCTTGGCTTTGGTATAAAGATCATGATTTGGTATTTATAATTTTGTTGTGTAGTTGTGTATTTTCTGAAAATGAGAATAAAAAAAATAAACACTACTACTCGAGAATTTTTTAAAAACAAATTGAAATGAGTGCATATATCTGGATGGCGAGAAACGAAAATGGCAAGCCTGAAAACCTGCAAAGGTAGATTTATTTGACGGTCCTGATGGCGCAGTGGTAGTGACCACACATATTTAGGGCACATAAATTAGGGGTCGTGGGTTTGACCTCCACCCGGGAATTCCCATTCACGTGGTGAATATTTGTGTTTGAACACGTTCAGTGCCTTGCCTGGGCAAAGAATACTATTATATTAATACCGGGGGCCGGGGTGTTATTATACAAGGTGGAATTATTTCATGCATGATAAAAAGTAATCGAAATAAAAGAAATATCAAATTTCACTCATTCCAGTTTTTAAACGAAACAAAACTGCATTCAAACATTTTCAAAAATAAGTTTGCCACACCCAGTAATTGAACTAGCTAAAATTCGAAAAAACAACGCCTGTATTTTTTTACATCCATCGATAGGGTAACTCACAAAGATTGAATCTCTCATTGAAAGAATTTTCATGACGTCTCTCATAGAAACATGATGAATTAAATGAAAGAAACACAATGAAAGCCATCATGGATTCAAAGTCGAGTCGACTCGATGTGTACAAATGGATGTTATATGGATACTTTTGTATGGAAAATGTATGTTTTACGGTCTTACAGTTCTCTTATGGTATTTATTGAATCATAACGATTTGCATCAGATGATCGCACTAACAAGTTGAAGCTGCGAGTAAAGTGTTTTTTTTTTCAATATTGTTTTGCGTCAGCCCTTGCGTGTCTGAAAGAGGAAAAAAACTATACTTAGTGCTATTGTTTCAGGATGAATTATTCTTGTCATTAATCGACAAGGCCCTTTAGCTTCCTGGTTAGGTAATACATAGCTTCCTAAAGGCATAGTGTCTGTGAGGTCTTATAGTGAGGTACCTAGTATTTAAATTGGACATCTTCTTAAACGGTTACTTGAGATATGATTTAAAATGGGTGAATTAAGAACGCGTATGGTTTTAACCGCATCTATGGTCTAGTGGTACTCACAACAGGTATCAGACCCAAAGGTTCCAGGTTTGATTTCTAGTGGAGGTACATATTATTATTCGGTTTGGTTCTAGCACTTGTTCTAAGTCCGTCTAGCTAGCTACCATCATCTTATCGTCGTTTCAGTATTATGAGTTTTAAACTTATCTAACTGTTTGTTTGAAATTCAGCAAAATCGGTTCAATAGTTGAGCCGTTAAAATTTAGACAGACCGTTTCAAAACTGTGTTTTTTTTGGGAATCTTCCGAACTAGAATTCTGTACAATTAAAACAAAATGAGCAGAAACGGAATTGTATTAAACATGCGATCTAAACAATAACTGACTTAGTAATTGGCTTAGACGATCTTGGAAGGAAGAACCTTCTAACTGGGTGAGTACTGCAGTTAACTGTATGTAATAGTTTAAGTCACAGATTCGTTACCCAAAGCCCAAAAAACTATCGTAATGCTTATGGTAATTGTGATCACATTATTTAAACCTCGCGGTTTTACCCGCGTGGTTTGGGAATATCGGGATAAAAGATAACCTATGTCACTCGGAAAGAATGTAGGTACCTCTCTAATGATCAAACAAATTTTCTAAATCGGTCCAGTAGTTTCAGAGCCTATTCGATGCAAACAAACAAACAATCAAACTTTTCCTCTTTATAATATTAGTATAGATGAAAACCAAAGAAGCGCCTCTATCAGTTTTCAATAGATATTTGACCGCAGCACTTTGACAGTTTTTGACGAATAGTATACTTACTACTTACTATAACGACAGTTTTTCGTGCTTGAGCTAAGTTATTATTATTATTTCTTATGTTGGGGCTATGCATCTCCCGTAGGAGATGTAGTCACTGCGACCTGAAAGATCTATTGTGACTCGCCACCCGCCCCTGTAGACAAGTGGCTTTCTATTAGCGAATTCGCCAGTCGAATAGAATGAAAATGTATGGGATTGACATTAGCGGTCACGTGACATTTCGATTGCTAATGTCAATCCCATACATTTTCTTTCTATTCGACTGGCGAATTCGCTAATAGAAAGCCACTTGTCTAGGGGGGCTGTTTAGAGTAACTCTTTTAGCCTGCAGGCTTCCAGGAAGTCTAGAATACTCCTATCTTTAAGAGTTTTTATCTCCACCGGGCGCATAGTGTGTCGACCTAGATAGATACTGCGTTTGTGGATAAGGGGCCCGCAGTCACACAAAAGGTGCCTGGGCGTTTCCCTCTCCAGTTTACAGTAGCGGCAAGCATCAGTGTTTCATGTGAAATTGGAAGGAAATTGGTGTCTGTTTAGTTTGCAAAGGCCGGTTAAGGCGCAGACGACCGCAGAAGATGGTCGTCCTGCTTAACTCAAGGACGTTACAGTATATCCAGGAGGTTACAGTACGGTATACGTAAGTTAGTGTTGTGAAGGAGCGGGGCTGTCTGGCACAAGTATCCTGTAATACTCACTAGACAGTCCCAACCCAATGTATGTAACAATATTGTTGTTAACGAAATAAATATTTTTCATTTACGGTTCTCGAAATCTTTAAACTTTTGGATTTAGATTATGTAGCTAGTCAAAATTTCGGCAGTTTATATAAGCCGAGATTCAAGAATATAATTTCTTTATCGTTTCTTTAGCAGGTCTGCTTTTGCACCAATAAATAGACTAGTGTTGCCGAACTATCGATAGTTTTAATCGAAAAATGCCAAACTATCGATAGGCCTATCGATAGTATCGATCTCTTAGTTATTACAATACTATCGGTAAGCAGCAATACTATCGATAGTATTGCTTTTTAATATTAATAAACTATCGATAGTTTTGTACAATCGATAGTGACCTTTAATTCAACAGTATCGGTTCTACCCATCTGCCAGTGTAAATGCAATCAATACTATTGAAATAAAGGTAACTATCGATAGTATCGATAGTATCGAAAACTATCGATACTATTGTTTTTGCTTGAACTATCGATAGACTATCGAAATGCTATCGATAGTGGACTATAGATCGGCAACACTAAAATAGACCTTAACAAAGTCCATTTTACAAGCTTTTTAATAACTTGCCATGTTAGATAGGTAGTTAGTATGTTAGTTAATAGGGGACAAATCTTGCAAGCTTAATTTGACCCACTTTCCAGTGTCCGATGGAGCGGAAACTTTGCATACAGGTTTGGTTTGGATGAGAATACAATATTATAGTACAGTCAAAAAAAAAGGTTGTCATGAAACACATTTTTACAAAAAAACTTATTTCAAACAAGCAAGTTCAATGTACTTATACTTACAAAAAATACTCATAATGCATTATATTTTTTCAGCGCAGGTGTAGGCAGAAATTTGAAGTGACAGCAAATTAATTCACTTTAATCCGGTGGACACTTGATACTTACCTACCTACTTTGAATTAAGGCACATACTGAAAAAATATCAATTTGATTTGCTTTATGGTGGGTAGGACTTGTTCCAAGTCCGCCTGGTTAGCTACCATCATCTTTTTTTTATCCACAACAGGGTAGTACCTAATTCAGTCACCATAACAACGTCGTTTTCAGCACTGTCGCCGTGTTCCGACAGTTAGAGATAAGAATAGCTTAGTTGTTTTTTTTTTGTTACCCGGGTGAAATGCTTTCGCATAGTCTCAGGGGAAACGAAAACGAGGGGGTTATTTTTTTATCCAAACGGGGTTGCACTTAGCCTTCATCACACCTGATGTTAAGTGGGGATAAGGCTGAAAGTGGAAGTGCACTACTCCCGGAATCCTCAATCACTGAGGAACTGGCTATCTAATCTCTGACTGCCGGAACACAATAATGCTGAAATCATCATTGTTACGGCGTCAGACTTAGAAAAGATGGTGGTAGCTAGCCAGACGGACTAAGAACAAGTCCTACCACCAACCAAAGCGAATACAATATGTACCCCCACTGGGAATCGAAACCGGGACCTCTTGAAATCCTGAAATCGGTGGTGTGAACCACTAGACCACAGAGGCGGTTACATGAGGCTCAAGCCTCATGGAGCCTACTTAAACCCCCGGGGTGTTTCTTTCACACGTGGGCGGAGATCACGGGACAGGAGTGGCAGTCGCCGTGTGTCTCCGCCCTGTGTCTGCGTTTCTTTGACGCTCCTTCAACATCCAGTGTAGCACACTGAGAACACCTGGCGCGCTCACCTACCACTGGAGTCCTGTGCGGACGGTGGAATACCCCGTTCCGCCGTCCGACCACAGGGTAAAAAAAAATACTAACGTATGTCCGACCCCCTAGAAGCATCCGCATTCTCGGTTATCATCGCATCCCGGGGCTCATCTCGTGAGGGCGGGGAGCGACGATCGACAGAATGGCTGGCATGCTATGACCAAGAAAGATTCCGACGAATTGGGAACCTTTTGCATTTTGAAGTCGGTTAATAATTAATTTATTGTAGATATTTCAATGTTGCGCGCATGTACTAATCCATACTAATAATCCATTTAATATTTTAATTGATGTGAAAGTGTGTTAGTTTGTCCTACTTTGACATCAAAACGGAGCGACGGATCGACGTGATTTATAGTATGGGGATAGTTTGGGAGCTGGAGAGTGACATATAGGCTTCTTTTTATCCCGAAAATATATTAAATACCCGCGGGATAACTTCATGTAGTCCACGCGGGTGAAGCCTCGGGCGGAAGGCTAGTGTGCTAATAAAGAAATAAAACAGGAACTATTGGTTTTTACTTTCATTTTAGGAAGTGTGTTCGTCAGATGTTTTAATAGTATTATGTCAGCCAAGGTTGCCGAGGCAGACAATGCTAGTATTTTGGTCTGGTCAGTTTGCCAAATGTTGTCGTCAGGTGAGAAGCCAACGTTTGATACAACGTTTGTAACACCATTGGTAAATAGTGGTATCATATTATTGCAATGTCAAGTTCTATACAATGTGCAAAAAAATGTCCCACTAATAAGATTTAACGGTGAACGCACACTTGTCTGAGCCAAACGCGTCGAACGAGACGAACGAAACGAATTTTAGAATACTTAAGCACATCTTAGATTTTTGCGTGAACTGTTCTATTAAATAAAACAACTTTTTCAGTGATATTCACGCTTTATTTTACACATTTAGTGATTGGTTGTTTTATTTTAAAGGATTTTCAGTTTTTTCCGACGTTTCGGCACCAAGAAAGAAAAACAATCGAAATGAGTAACAGTGTGACTGGTTTGGATTGTTTTTCTTTCAAACTTGTCCCAACGAGTAACAGTGTTACTGGATGGGATTTTTTTGTCCCATCGCGTCACAGTGTTACTCGTTTCGTGTGACTGGATGGGAACAACGTTTAAAGAGAACTATTTCTGACAAATCTTTATTAGTGTTACTGGTTGGGAAGCCCTTTTTTCCCATCCAGTCACACTGGTATTCGTTGGGAAATGGCGCGTGTCAATATCTGGACCTAAAATTATGCCACGGGAATAAGGCTTATTTTTCCGACCGACCTCGACGATCAGCGCCCTCTGACAAATGGAAAGTTATGTGACGCGGGCTTCTATTTTCTATTTCTTTGGTTGTCACTAGTGCTAATCTTCAAAACGTCAGATTCATCGTCAATGCACATTACAGTGCCACAAGCTTTTCTGTTCCGGTGACAGCCGTGACAGAGGAGCCACTTGCAATACGAAAGTAGCTGTCAAAGTGGACTGTCGTATGAAAACTGTTTTAGTTCCAAAGATAATCACCGGAACAGTAAAGCTTGTCGCGCTATAGTGCCAAAATGCATATTGCATGGATTTTGACTGCACTAAATGACATTAGAGCAAGCAATTTGTACAAAAATTTGGCGCTAAGTGTCAAACAAAAAATTTGCCGCTGGTTTGGGTTTCAGTTCTGACTGGTACCACATTTTTGTCGATAGTACAGTCGACAGAAAGTATTGTTTACATGACATCCTATACGAGCGCAAAACTGAGCTGATTTTTCCAGGATTTGAACCGGAAATATTTTCAGGTAATAAGGGAAAATATAAATAGAAGAAGGATTTATGAAGAAAACGACAATTTATATTAAATAAGTATATATTAAATTTAATTGCACCTATAACATCGAAATTCATGGTTTTTTGGAACCACTTAACACTAACATTATTGTCAAAGTTTTGAAGGCCTCGGTACACGGAGCAGAAAGGAGCGAACGTGTATACAAAGTTAATTCAAAATATTAAGGATTAAAACAGTCATTTTTCATAAATATATTATATTCCAAAAACATCACTCCGTCTTTATACAAATATAATTGCCAACTCATCATTTACAATTTTTTATTCCTTTTTTGAGTAATGTTTTTCAATAGAACGTATACATAAGCGATGGAGCATTATTATAATTTCTTTGGCTCAGAAAAATGAAAGATTTGATCTTGTAGCACCATCTGGACGATGTTTAAGAAAACAATATAAGACGAATAATAAAATAAATCAACAAAAATATAACAAACAAAAGAGATAGAATCAAAGAAGGCTGTTACAGATATGTTATAGTTAAGTATCCGTATACTTACATATAAATGATATAAAATTGTATACTATGTTTTTTCCTAAGCATTTATCTGTCGAACAAACGCAGGTAATAAATGGGACGGATATTTTTTTTTTACAATTTAAATATATGTTTTTCTATATACCAGCGACAATATAAAGTGGAAAGTCTAAAAATATGTATTTCTATAATGGTTTTAAATAGTGACAGTCATTTATTATTATGATGTTAGCCCTTACAGTATGTGTTCACAGTGACGTGTATGATGCGAACTGGTGCATTTTGTAAAAGGTTCGCGAATGCTCGCGTGCATTCGTGGCACGTCTTCGCGTCATACAGCCAGTGTGTACGTGCTATTAGTATCACGGCTGGTCTGCAGACACATATTATTTATTTAATATATTTCACGTAGGATTCGTGTTGGTAACTATATGTTTCAAGACCCGTTTTGCTTACTCAACCCATAAACTGTATGTTAGTTAAAAAATCTAGACATTTTATTTAGGGTAGCGTCTCATGCAGTGTTTAGTTTTTTCATGTTCATTATTTATTCTGTATAAGCAGCCTAAAACCCGTGCTTGAAGCTACGTTAAAACATAACTACATTTATTATAAAAATTTACATCATTACGTACTTTATAAATAACTCCTTGTACTTCCCTTCGGCGCCATTATCATGATTTTATCATTTTAATTTAAAACTCAACACTAAAATCTTAAAATAATTATAAGTAGACAAGAAAAAAATACTTAACAAAATTTAAAAGGTACATCATTAGGAATAAAGATTTAAGAACTCAACAATAATAACCCATAAATTTAAACTTAGTCGCTTAGCGTTAGAAATAAGAATAGATTTTTTTCTATTTACATACATTAAATTAATGATAAAACAAAATCAACTTAATAACATTGGAAGACAGACATTCAAATAATTTAACTTAAAAAAGAAAAACAGTATTTAGAATTTAGTCAGCGAAAATTTTTATATTTTCTTTCAATTTGTATTATCTCTCATTAGAGGCTTTATTACATTTTTAGTTCAAGGAGTTACGCTTACAAAAACATATTAATTATCTTAAACATTCGATTTATAATGATCCAAAATTATATACAACCAATTTACATCATTATAATTAAGTTTTAAAATATATTTTACAACTAATTAAAAAAAACCCAAAACAAATCCTAATTGCATGACATATCAGTCGTTTTTATGAAACAAATGAAAAATTAATGTCTGATTGTGTTTTATTTTCAATATTTTTTTTCTCAAAAACTACCTGGCATTTTTCTTGTTAATAATTTTGTTTACAATGACGGTAATAGGTATTGAACGATTTTCTATTGTTTTTAAATTTTAAACACTATTAGCTAGTTTACATTATTCCTATGTCGTTCGAAACCATAGTTATGTTTATTTCAGCTCTGAATTTGGACTGCAACTTTTAATATAGGTACGAAAATAGGTCTTTTATTCCAATGCCTGTTTTTTAATGTAGCAACCAAGCGATTGGAATGCGTCATAGAAATAATGTAAACTATTTAACAGATGTCTAATTTTCAGAAATATTTAAGTATAAAACTTGGATTTTATGACATTTGTGGTTCTGATGTGATTTTCATGATAGAGGCCTTTAATTGAAAATGAATTTTTAGAAAAAGTCGACCCGTCTCACTACTAGCTCCGATGGGACTCGAACCCACGACCTTTCACCACTTTCACTGTCCGGGCGAATGCTCTAACCACTAAGCTACGCAGTCACTTAGTACGGAGTAGCTCACTGGTTAGAGCATTCGCTCGGACAGTGAAAGGTCGTGGGTTCGAGTCCCATCGGAGCGTACAGTTTAAAAAAGAAGTTGTGGGACGGGTCGAATTTTTCTAATACTTACCGACTTCATTTTCAACTTTTCAATAATAAAAATTGCATTGTGAATGCAAAAAAATAAAAAAATAACTTTAAGTTATCAGTGATTTCAAATACGTAAGAAAAAATTACGATCGACTTTATGGATTTCACCACAATGCATAATATAGTGCCACAAACATATTTGACCCGGTGACAGCGGTGTTGGGGGGCCACTCGTAGCACAATTGTCCGTCAGTAGTATTAATTCTTTTAGTTCCGAAAATGACCACTGGGTCTAATTTAACTAAATTTGGGGCACTATACTGTCTCGCTTTTCTATCACCATTCTTCTGTCTACCAAAGCGCTTATGTGCTGCCCTAAATGATTCAGTACCTTTTAAAATATCTAAGAAAATTAAGTAGATGGAAAACCTTTATTTATACGTAGAGATTAAATAAAGAAGTTTAATTGTTGGAAAAACGACGATCAACTATAAAAATAAATAGAAGTTTATATTTCTGACAGATTCTATTGAAATGAACCATTTATGACACATTCTATTTCAACCCTCATACATATAATTAAAATCACAAATAACAGAAAGTCATTAATCGTTTTCTGATGAAATGAGTTTTATCTATTAGCAGCCTTTGCAGTTAAACTTAGACTTTATCCCACTAACAATAAGAGCCTTTTTCGAGACAACAATGGCAGTGATCGTAAAAACTGGAGGTGGATCCTGGTCGCATTATGAGATCACTTCTTCGACCAAAATCCACAAATTCAGATAAATGTTAAGTCTATGTGAAGATTTAATATTGACGCTGAATGAAAAACAAATAGTAGTTTATGTGACTGCCACATAAGTATATTAAAACACAAGTGGGAGTTTAAAAAACGAGCCTTGGCGAGATTTTATCCCACGAGTGTTCTAATACCGAGTTATGTGCAGACTCATACACTACTTTATCTACACTCATGTACATTTATCATATATTTCAAAAACAAAGCAAAAAATAAATAAATTTGATTATATAATTATAGAATGTGGATTAGCGCCAAACACTACTCATAGGAGTCTATACGGTCTATAACTTCTAAAACAAAACTCTAATTTTAAAAAAGTTTCATAATGTTGCCGGCTAAAGGACTTGTAAAGTTGGAAGTCAGGACCGGTGAATCTTACGGTTGCCATGGAGATCGTAAAGTTTAAAAAAAGAAGTGTGCCTATAATGAATGACAGCTGTATCGAAATAGTAGGTTATGTGACTGTCGCATAATGAGGGGTATTAAAACACGAGTGGGTGTTTAAAAAAAGAGCCTTGGCGAGTATTTTAATAGCATCTCACGAGTGTTTTAATACCCCTCATTATGCGACAGTCACATAAACTACTATTTCGATACGGCTCTCATTCATTATAGCACACTTCTTTTTTAACACTTCTTCTTTCTTATTGTTGCCGGCTAAAGAAGGGCTTGGAAAGTTGGAAGTCAGTGCTAGTAAATCCTATGGTTGCCATGGAGATTCTAAAATAAAAAAGAAGTGTGCTTTAATAAATGACAGCTGTATCGTAAGGACCATTATAATACAGCATTACTTTTTTAAACCGCCTCTGTGGTCTAGTGGTTCACACCACCGATTTCAGACCCAGAGGTCCCGGGTTCGATTCCCAGTGGGGGTACTTATAGTATTCGGTTTGGTTGGTGGTAGGACTTGTTCTTAGTCCGCCTGGCTAGCTACCACCGTCTTATCTAAGTCTGACGCCATAACAATGATGTTTTCAGCGTTATTGTGTTCCGGCAGTTAGAGATAAGATAGCCAGTTCCTCAGTGATTGAGGATTCCGGGAGTAGTGCGCTTCCACCTTCAGCCTTATCACCACTTAACATCAGGTGTGATGAAGGCTAAGTGCTACACCGTTGTGAATTAAAAAAAAAACAAAAAAAAAATCTTTAAAGTTGACTACCTATGCCATAAAGTGTGTCATTATATGTCTTGGTAGAGCTTTGAGATCTTATATAATGAGTGTAGATAAAAGATTTTACATAAGTAGTTAAAAGCTTGATTCGGGAAGAGAGATTAAAAACCTTTATTTTTGAAGTCATAATTGATACAACCAATTATACAAAAAAATATTAATCTTCGCGAGAATTATACGTAAAAATATTATGCTTCTCAGCAAAAATATGTGATTGTATAATTTTAACAATTCCATACAAAAGGGTATTTACAATACCTATTCCCTTTTAGAACCCATTCACGTCAGTATTAAATCTTGGTCTTCTTAAAAACTAATAACTATCCGTGTATATTTATATAAAAAGTAAACATTATAATCACAATGAAGTAATTTCGCTAGCTATTGTTACTTCGGTTGACACTGCACACTTATCACACGAAGACCTCCTTTGGAATGACTATGGTGCCCTTATGGTCCACAGTGTACCATAGTGTCACTCCCGGTTCTTTCACCATCTAGAACAAAGAGAAAATAGGTTAAAATAAGCGTAAGAGTGCGTTAATATGATAACGGTATATAGAAGGTAATTTAACTAGAAATAAAAAAAGGGAAGACATTGTTTTTTTATTACGAAAGATTACACAAAAATATTACTTATAGGGTAAAGAAAGGTATATTGATGATATAAGTAATTTGGTGATATTTTATAAATCAAGATTGTTTACTAAACACAGGAACGTTGAAGCATAGCGCGTAATATATGTCTATCTTCCTCACACTCGTAGGAACTCGCTAGCGCTGTCTCATGAATGAGCTCGCATAGGGAACTTTGTGGTAATCCGTTCAAAAAAATATCACAAAATTACTTACATCATCAATATACCTTTCTTTACCCTACACTGTTTGTTTTTATTTATAATCCTGAATAATTGTAGCTTCAGAAATAAATTTGACAAACGGAGTGCTGGTGCCGACACTGATGTATGTAAGAGCGACTTGGACATGGCAGATGAAGAATAAAAGGAGAATAAAATATACGATAGAGATGCGATCATCGAGGAAAATATGTGGAGTCAAATTGAGTGATAGAGTGAGCAATTAAGTGATTCGTAAAAGGTATGGGCTGAAAGATGATATAGTGACAAGAATTCAGAAAGGATACTCCGGTGCTATGTATGTATGTATGTGAACATATTAGTGAATGTACTTTTAGCCTTCAAAATCTTCAGAATTTTATTCTTGAACTTATACATTTATTTGAAAATATTGGTTGGTTGAAAGGATGATTAGCAAAACATTATTTATTTCTAAAATGTCCAATGGCTTTGCTGTAATCCTGGTTTCAGGAGCTCCAAATTTAAGCTAGACCCTTTTTTTTAAATAGGAAACCTTAATAATAGAGATCTGTAAGTAAGTACCACAAAAAACCCAATTCGTGGTCTACAGAAACCAAACTCCTTTTACCATAGAACCCGAACTCTTTTAACCTAACCTCTTCAACGTAACACAAACTGCAACCAAAAAGAAAAAGAAACTGTTCCAAATTCAAACCACCGCAAATTCATGGTCCACAGAGCAACCACGGATAGTAGACCACCGAGATCCGTTGCGTCACCGCGGAAGCTCTGCGACCGACTTTCACAGGTTATGCAACGCCAAATTCTGTTGCGCAACAGACCCAGAGACCTGATGTCCCACTGAGTTATATAACAATAATAATTTTTGACGGCTGAAGTTGAATGTTAGTAGAAAGTGGAACGTGCGAAATGTCACTGTAATTACAACTATTCACGGTCTAAAGTTCATTGGATTTGGTTCAGCATGTTTTTGGGAATTGTGCTAAGGTTCTTGATAATGCATGGAATGATGCTTCCTTGTTACGAACATATCAATGTCAATGGGTAAACTTTGACTTGTTTTGCAAAGGTTTTTGTGATTTCGTTATGGCTATTAGAAAACTAGATAAAGTTACTGACCTACTTAAGTACTTAAAACAGTGTTTTTAGTTTTGATTCTATCAATTATGAACACTTAGGCATAACACATGAAAACACTTTCGGTTTTTCCTATTCATCATTGGCAGTAGATATGACCTCGTTTCAAGTACAGACACCTAAACCAAAGAATACTATAATATTACTAACGTACCTAAACTGTTCATCCTTTACGAAATCTGCATTTCTTGTAATAAAAAAGTACACAACACAATTTTTATTTTTTTACTTTTTTGCATTCACGATGCAATTTTTATGATTGAAAAATGAAGTATTACGATTGTGGAAAGGTAAAAATGCTAAAGCGCCACTTTGGCCATTTTGAGTTATATATATCATTGGATAGCGTTTTTTTTTCTGCGTCGATCTGTCTAGGTTTCAAAGCAATCGGAGCACTTTTTTGGCGCTTTAGCAAATGCTAATCTAAAATCTAAAATACAGCGATTTTCTCAAATCTACGCTGTCTATATGACTAAGCGACGTATTTCTATTATTTTTGTAACAAATGTAGCTTAACTATTTTTATCCGGTCCACCTTTATTTCATTTGTACCACTACTTGAGCAATTTTAGTTTTTTCAAATTTGAAAAGTAATGGTGATTTAGTAATTTAAGCATTTTATAGCCTATGCCCAGCAGTGGATGCTGTGTGGCTGATGACGATAATCATGATGTTAAATGTGTGCAAATTATTGTGGATGCAGGCAGTGCATTAAGATCACCACTGACCTCCTTGGAGGAGGCCTATGCCCAGCAGTGGATGGTGTGTGGCTGATGACGATTATGATGAGTTGGAATTAGGGCTAGGATTCCATAGAATAGGATATTTTAAATAATGGATTACTCGATTCTGTTAGCCGAATCGATCATCATCATCATGTCAGCCAAACGACGCCCACTGCTGGGCATAGGCTTCCCCGAAGGATCTCCACAACGATCGGTCCTGCGCTGCCCGCATCCAGCGGCTTCCCGCGACCTTAACTAGAGCGTCGGTTGATTTATTACATTAAAAATATTAATAATAATACATACAAAAAGCGGAAAAAATACTGAAAGTATTCTCTACCAGTCAACTGCGGTAAATAGGTAGGTTTAGTTGAGCAGTTATTTATTATTATTATTATTATTTATATAGGTGTCATTTGAGAGCAAGTTTCAAGACATATTTTATAGCAGCAGACTACCAGGTGGCGCTGTAGCAGGCAGGCTGTTTGACGTTTGAGAGCTGCTCAGACTCTAATTTAGCATATCCCATAGTTGCTTTGCTTTAGGTAATATATAAATGTCATTAATCAGACCATTACAATTAAATTGCCAGTGCCATCGCTCTGTTCTATTTAAATTAAAATTTTAATCAATCACAAATCACAACTGCAAAATATTATCATTTCGGGACAGGTACCTAATGGCAGCCCCGACGGATTTTTCTTAAGTTTGTTATTTATAAACAGGCGGATAAAATATGAGTAATAGTACCTACATCACTTTTAGTCGGGGTATTTTCGTAATAGTTAAGTATTTAACTCTTTTTCAAAAGATCAACTAAATTTTTTCTAAAAAAAATTTAGTTTTCCCGTTTTTTGTAGGTAAGTGTATGAGGTTTTTACATCCGGAGTGGGTTTTTTTTTTAAATATTATTTATACTTATTACCGAGGACCTAGACAAGTGGCTTTCTACTATCGATATCGCCAGTAGAATAGAAAGAAAATGTATGGGATTGACATTAGCGGTCACGTGACATTTCGATCGCTAATGTCAATCACATACATTTATCTTTCTATTCTACTGGCGATATCGTTAGAAGTATTTTAGACTTCCTGAAAGCTATAAAAGTCGAGTCACAATAGATCTTTCAGATTTCAGTGACTAGGTACATCTCCTATGGGAAATGCATAGACTGTTACATCTATACAAATAAATAAAATTGAAGTGTCTGTTTGTAACATTAAAATAACCGCCTTTTACTACATGCGTATGATTATATATACGGTACATATACCAAAATGACATGTTTTACAATTCTTGTCGGTCTGTTTGTCTGTCTGTCTGTCCGTCTGTCTGTCTGTTTGTTCCGGCTAATCTCTGAAACGGCTGGACCGATTGTGACGGGACTTTCATTGGCAGGTAGCTGATGTAATAAGGAGTAACTTAGGCTACTTCTTATCCCGGATAAATATCACATTCCCTCGGGATAATTTATTATAAATGCGAATGTTTGTGAGTATGGATGTATGGAAGTTTGTTACTCTTTCACGCAAAAAGTACTGAACGGATCTGGATGAAATTTGTAACAGCGATAGATTATAGGCTGGAATAACACATAGGGTACTTTTTATCCCGATATTCCCACGGAAACGGTAACTACGCGGGTGAAACCGCGGGCGGCCGCTAGTAAGAAATAATAATAAAGCAAGAAACAAGTACGCATCCTATTGATATTTATCAAAACATCTGAAAATCAACACTATTAATAGTTATATTATACTAATATTATAAAAAGGAAAGATTTGATTGTTTGTTTGTTTGTTTGCATCAAATAGGCTCCGAAACTACTTGACCGATTTAGAGAATTCTTTGACAATTAGAAAGCTACATTCTTCCCGAGTGACATTATATATTTTATCCCAATATTCCCATGGGAAGGGTAAAACCGTGACGAGGATCCGCTAGTATTAGATAAATAGATATGTAAGTACTATAGTGCCTGGTCTATCCTTTTTCAATTTACACCGCACCATACACAGCTAAATTTGGTACAATGACAAAACGCATTTTCCTTCAAATAATAGACTGCGTCCTTTTTCGAAAACAGCCTCTATTACGTGGTAAAACAGTCTAATATTAGCTGTGTGCATACAAGCTTGAAATTAGGACAGGTCACCAAACTCTTCGGGATGAGATAGTACATAGCATTGAACGTTTATTCTATGGTAATTTACCGAGTTTAGAGTTAACAGCTTTTTACAGTTTGAGATCCGTTCAGATATAGAAAGAGTATTTACACTTATGGAAGATATAGTTACAAAAAAGGTCGTAAGTATGTATATGTCGCAGGGATTTTGTCAAAGTCGTGATATTATAATTCCACTAGTGAAATTATAATTTCACTTGATATTATAATTCCACTAGATAAATTATGAATAGACAGTACGAGACAGTATGCACACGGCTGCGAGCTCACGAATTTGCCTCGTAAAGGTCCTGTACTCCTCGGAAGTCCTAAGGACACGTGATAGGTTAGAAATTTAAGGCGATTGCGAAGCGCAGCGAAGCGATTGCCTTAAACTTCGTTGTTATTTTTTTTGTGAAACAATCCATAACTTGTATTGATTTTCTAACCTATCACGTGTTCAATATGACTTCCGAGGCTCGCAGCCGTGTGCATGTGCATACTGTCTCGTACTGTCTATTCATAATATCACGAGAAATTATAATTTCACTAGTGGAATTATAATATCACGACTTTGACAAAATCCCTGCGACATAATATATAAGTTGTTATGTAATAATTTGTACTCTTAACCCCCTTGTTATTAAATACCTGGGGGGCTACCGTTTAAAAATTATGGGTACCTATGGACATGGGCTTCATTTGACATTTGAAACTAAAACATAGATACTGAGGATTCTGTCTTCCTACTTTCAACTGCGTTCAGCCTCACAGTGCACAGACATCCAAGCCTCCCCAAGCTCTGCATGTACAACAATATAAGTGAGTGAGTTTATATATTTTTTTATCTACAACTCAATCGGAAATCTCGAAATCGAAAACCGGAATCCTCAATCAGTGAAGAACTGGCTATCTTATCTCTAACTGCCGGAACACAATAATGCTGAAAACATAATTGTTATGGCGTCAGACTTAGATAAGATGGTGGTAGCTAGCCAGGCGGACTAAGAAGTCTTACCACCAATCAAAAAAAATATATGTAATAAAGCAAGTGGTCTTTGTATGCTTTACGAAAGCTGTTTTTTTTTATTTTAGTGTGCGAAAGGGCGGTGGAAGATGATATCAGCATTTTGAGGCTGAGTACTTGAACGAGCCACGAAAATCTGCAGTCCTATGTTTAGGCATTTGAATCATGCAAGGGGAAACAGGGGTTGAAAATACGCCGAAATGTTTCCAGAAAAGGATGGTACAGCAGTGTTTACTCCTTTATCAATAGAGGGGTACAAGGTACAAGTAGAATGTTATGAGCAATAATAAAGCATCTTTTACGCAATTGGTGAGGTGCCTACCATCAACTTTAAGACAGCGATTCAAAAATACCGCGATGCAGAATAGGTTCCTAAAATGAATTGCTTTCTTTCCTACTACGACCTTCTGAAAACTGGATCGCAAATGAATTGCTAAATGTGAATGACCGAACGATTTGTGTCCTTATTACTTTTACCCGTCTCTTTCACTCGATTCTGTCATGCCCGGAGAGTGAGAGGGACGGGTATAACCTGCAGGTGGCATGTCAGCTTGGCCGAGTTATAAGTCAAATACGAGATCTGACAGCTTAGCGGCTGTGAAATGTCATTGAATGATCACTGAATCGCTGTCATTGATATTAAGCTGTCGTGGTACGAATAAGCGAAGCAGATCAGTTTAGGTCCTAAACAAAACCGCAATAAGAGTTGATGGTAGGCACCCAGGTCAGCTAAAATGGAGAGTGTTTTCTTTTACCTCCATGAAAGAAATCTCGAAAAGAAATGGTAACACTTTTTACTTTAGTACAGTGTTAGTGTGTAGCAATCGGTCTCCATACAAGTGATAACGTATTCCACCATATAAACCTTAACAGCAATGAATTTTCGCCTATGTTATGGAAATGAAGAAGAACTAGGGATGTAAGTATTGTTTTTTTTTAATATTCATTGTAGATTTGAAAATATTGGCACATTTTTGTTGTGTATGATATCACTAAAGTGCAAATATTTCAAAACGTGCTTCCCTAGTTCTGATGCATTTCAACAACATACCGAAAATTAATTGTTGGCATATTAAGGTTTAGAGGGTGGAAAACCTTATCGCCGTTTGTATGGAGACTTTGCTACACACTCCTCTTAAGCAACTTTCCCAATAGTCAGTCACGTAATCTATACATCTATACAAATAAATAAAATTGGAGTGTCTGTTTGTAATATTAAAATAACCGTTTTTTACTACATGCATATGATTATATACAAGGTACATATACCAAAATAACATTTTTTACGATTTTTGTCTGTCTGTCTGTCGGTCTGTCTGTCTGTCTGTCTGTTTGTTCCGGCTAATCTCTGAAACCGCTGGACCGATTTTGACGGGACTTTCACTGGCAGGTAGCTGATGTAATAAGGAGTAACTTAGGCTACTTTTTATCCCGATATTCCCACGGGAACGAGAACCATGCGGGTGAAACCGCGGGCGGCCGCTAATGGGTAAATAAAATAATATCTTTTCATCTCGAACTCCTCCGTGCTTCAGAAGGCACTTAGGTGGTGGTTTCGGCTGCATATATGCAGACGTTACCACGACCAACCAGCATTGGGCCCACGTAACCCATTACATGACCCATCATGCGGCAGCATTTGGGAAGCTCCGGCATATATTATCCGCGTCCGAAATACCTCAATGTCTCCCGACGAAAGTCTTTGACCAGTGTGTGTTACCAGTAATGACCTATGGAAGTGAGACGTGGTCTTTTACTATGGGTCTCATAAGAAGGCTCAAAGTCACCCAGTGAGCAATGGAGAGAGCGATCCTTGGTATTTCCCTGCTCGATCAAATCAGAAATGATGAGATACGCAAGAGAACTAAAACAACCGACATCGCTCGAAGGATTGCATCATTGAAATGGCAGTGGGTGGGACACATAGCGCGGACAACCGATAGCCGTTGGGACGGAAAAGTTCTCGAATGGCGACCACGTACCAGACGACGTTCCGTGGTGGACCGAACGATCTGGTGGGCTACCGGCAAAAAAATATGGGTATGGTTGTCGGCTTCAACTGTCACTTGAATTCCTTATTTTGATAGATTTTTGCTGCTTTGTTCTGTTGAACGTTGCTAGCTAGCTATCATTACACCCGAAGTCACAAAACAAAGAACTTATAGTAGCTATTTTTTTTTATAAAATTGACTTAAAGTTCCAAAAAACGTATGAAGTTCATATGCAGAAAGTTACGCGGTAGCCCCCCTGGTCAAGGTCGTGGAAAGCCGCTGGATACGGGTAGCGCAGGACCGATCGTTGTGGAGATCCTTGGGGGAAGCCTATGCCCAGCAGTGGGCGTCGTTCGGCTGACATGATGATGATGATGATAAATGGGTCATGGCCCATTCTCCTTATCCACCCATAAGGAAGGCCAGTGCCCCAGCAGTGAGAACATTTTTTTAAATAGAAGAATAAAACTTAAGACGTTTGAAGTAGTCATAATTATAATAAATAAATAAACAAAAATAAATATTGGACACCATCACATTCATTGTTCCAATACCAAGTATAGTAGCTTAGCCATAATACTAATATTATAAATAAATAAATAACTTCTTACATTCGGGGGGTCATTTTACCACTTTGGCAGGCTCTATCATTCAAAATATTAACTTATTTAACGGTTTGGGAAACTTTTATGTAATTTTTAAAGACCTATTTATAGACAATCCACACGAATATGTTTGATTAAAAAAATATTTTTCAGTTTCAGTTTCATGTAATGTAGGTAAGTATTTTTTACCATTTTGGCAGGCAGTTGACCTACTTCATAAATGGCTCGATTAGATCGATTTTCATCAAACGTGGCTAATAACCATCTCGATTAATGTATCTTTCCATTAAAAAAAACCGCATTAAAAAAGCTTGATCCGTTTAGCCAGTACGAATATACCGTACAGACAGACAGACAGACATAGGTTTCAAACTTATAATACCCCTCTTTGCGCTGCGTCGGGGGTTAAAAAGAATCATCTTGATATGCCTTATAATTTTCGAGAAATTCGTGGATAAGCATCACACACTTACAAAATTTAGCACACATGCCTGGAAGCCTAAATAGAATGCCTCTCAAAAATAATTAATCCAATTCCAACAATATCACATACATGCAGGTCAAACTTATAACCCATTTTTTTTAAGTATGTAAAAGACAGGTTTTTGGTTGGTTGATTGGTTTCATTCAAAGCAACTATTGCAAATTTCCCGTTTTCAACAGAATTATTAGGTACAAATCTCTTGTAGATGCTCCTAAATTAGTCCACGTTAAATATAAAGTCTATACTTTTCAAGCTATAAGTTATGCCACAAGATTATCTGACACGGTAGTCATTTTTGTAACAAATTTTTCTTTTCATACTGCTGCTGATTTTGACAGTTAGGTAGTTTTTGAAGTGAAAACTTCTTTAGCGTCGTTGTGCACTTTTTGTGATGGGTAAAAAAAATGTCAAACGCGCGTCAGGATCACGTGACCGTCAGATCGTAAATTCATAAGACGGACACGTGACCTAATCGAAAAACTGTAACAATGTCATTCATTAGAATAGGTACGAAGGCAAATTTCGCCATCGTTTCCAAAGTTGTGATAGCTCAGTTAGAAAACGGGCGGCAGTGAAGCCAGAAGACCTCGGTTCAAAAAGTTCGTATTTTTTCTTCTTTTTCTCAAATTCCTTTTTTTTGTGAAAAAGTCTAGCCCTTTTCACTTCTGCCGGCATTCCCGGCCGTTGTTTTTTTTCATTCTGCTACTGATTTTGACAGTTAGGTATTTATTTATTTCGAGTGGCTCCTCCGTCTCGAGCCTCGGCTGTCACTAGGTCAGAAACGTATGAGTATGAGGAACTATACTTCTGATAGCAACAATACAATCCATGTTTTAGCTTCACGGGACATAAAATTCTACATAAAAACAAAAGACAATCAGCGATTGATTATACAAAAAAAATTACGTGATCTCGCCCCGTAACTTCCTATGCGTTATCATTCGGTGCTTGTGATCTAGTAACAAAGCTATTTTCTCTTTTATCTCTATTAAAATAGGGTCCATTATCGAAATATGTTTTGTCTACGCGGGAGATGTTGTAGATTCCGAGTGCATTGCCCATAGCGTTTCGGGTACCGACCTAACGCGAGGTCGTTCAACCCGGTGCAGTGTGATTTTTTTATGATCGCTCTCTCCTAGTTCGGGAGCGTTCAGATTTGGAACGTTTTTTCTTTTTATTTTCTTAAATTAAAATGTTACGAATTCAGTATTTGGAATTGGAATATTAGCGGGGTCGAAAATGTTAGTTGATAAATGAAATTAATATTATAAAAAACACGGGTTGCACTCCGGGAGTGCCGGCAGAAGTGAAAAGGGCTATCTAGACTTTTTCACAAAAAAAAACGAATTTGACAAAAAAAGAAAAAAGAACTGAGTTAGATTTGAACCGAGGTCTTCTGGCTTCAATGCCGCCCGTTTTCTACCTTCGTATTCTAATGACATTGTAACAGTTTTTCGATCAGGTCACGTGTCCGTCTTACGAATTTACGATCTGACGGTCACGTGATCAAGATCGTGACCCAACATAAGTAAATTTTCTAACAAATATTAAAATTCAAAAAGGTCTAAATTCAAACTTGTTGACATTGACACTGACCTTTATTGACAATGACACTGACCTTTATAGTTTTGACGCTTTCATAGAAATTACAAGCAAAATGGTTCAGGATTTAATTGGTTCGACCGTACAATGTAACATGGGTCCTACCTATGACAGTTCATTTTCGTGCAAAGAAAAAAGTTACTTCTGCCAAGGAATTTTCTAGCATAAGCTGCATTAAAAATGCTGTTTTTCTTGAGTTTTATTCAAATAGCATAAAGATCATTTTTTCTTATTTTTCCTTTGCATGAATTAGCTTGCTGTCATAGGACCCATGCTACATACACTGTACAAAGTTTAATGAATGCGAACGTGGTGTCAGCATTTAAAAAAAAAACAAAAATAGCACACGATATGACATAAACGTAACGAAAATTTATAAGGTCGCGTTGAATTAGCTCAAGCATATTGTTTTCGCGGTTTTGATTTAAAAAAAGTAATTTTTAATGTAAGTTTACTTACGCATTGATTAAACTTATTTATTATTTATTTAATAATATTACGAAAACAGTGTCACAAAAACCTGTTTGGCTTCGCCATCTTTGTCATTAAAGCAATTTATAATAAAAATAAAAAAATAAAATATTGCACTTTCCAGAAATTTTAATATAAAAAAATTTGCAACAGCTATTTGTATTCAAATATAATTGAAATACGAAACGAAAAACAGTCTGTTGTTAATATTCAGAGGCAAGAATCATTTCTGGAAATTAAATAATTAAACTGAAAAACAATCACAATAACAAGTCAAGCGTAATTTGATTCAATAAAAAAAGATTTTGCGATGAAAAATAAAACGTGCATCAGTTTACTAAAATTAAATGTCCGCCATGTGCGTACGGACACCGCGATGTAAACAAATTCAAATGCAACATGAATTTAGAAAAGAGAGTTTCTCTTGGAGGTGGCTTTTGTGCTATAAAAGGTAAGTGAGCCTTTTAGAAGGTCATAAAAGATAATAAAATTAAGTCCCAATTGAAATAGGATATCTTTACCTATGTCTGTTTATCAGTGTTTGTTATCTTTTTACGCCTGAATGACTGAAAAGTTTTTAATGAATTTTGGTAAGAGATTGTTTAGAAAGACATACGCTGCTTTTTGTCGGAAAAGTAATTTAATGATAAGACATACATAATTTCATTTTATCCACCTGCATTCGTATTATTTTGTATGAAGTACGACTGTAGACCCTGCATAAAAAAAAACTACAATTACGGTAATCGAATAGTTAACTATACCGTCATTGAAAAGCTGTCAAAGCACTGCTGTCAAATAAGTATTGAATTTCAGTTCCTTAAACGACCGTAAGAGGCGCTGATCTGGCTTTCATACAAAATAATATAATCACGCACGATAATGGTTGGTTACCATAACGACAGTTTTTCGTGTTATGGCTACGGAGTGATATAATTATCATAATGTGAAAGTGTGTTTTTGTTTGTCAGTCTTTTACGTCAAAACGGAGCAACGAATCGACGTAATTTTGAGCAAGGGAATAGTTTGAGAGCTGGATGTCACTCCGTAGGCAATTTTATCCCGGAATAATATCACGTTCCGTTGTGTAGTCTCAAAATGCGTGACTGACAAGCCGTGGGCGGAAGGCTATAGTATGAATCTGAAATTGAAAGTCCCAAATAAACCACTGCTTACTACTAACCTCAAAAGAACATACAACAAATTCGACTATTCGCCAGCTATTACGTTGTATGACATTCGTGTGCATTGCGTGCTTCCTACATCCAGATGAATGACGTAACGAGCCCGAATGTGGGTTAAATTAATAAAAAAAACCCAAACCCCGCCCACCGCATGCAGTGAAAGTGCGTGAGCGCAGCGACCTGCCTGTCATTCGGCCACTGACTGTGGTCGCGAGCGGACGTCTGAAAAGATAATGTGGACTAATTTGTTTAGCGAAGTCTGGAAAAAAATGACATACCTTATCAATTTATTAAGAAACGTTATAAGATTTTTTTATTCATTGAAATTTTCATTTTAGGTATAATACGGTATTTTACTGATTTTTTTTATTTCTTTAATAGTACATTACAGCCGAGGACAGGTAAGTAAGAAATTACATTGTCGAGGATGGTTTGAAGCACGAGCCGCAGGCGAGGGCTTTAATCATTCGAGGCAAGGTAATTTGCTTACCGTACAAGGCTTGTATAGTGCTTTTCGCAAGAAATGCGAGGAAATAAAAAACTGTTTAACTAAATAAAATTTATTAAAATTATGACACATGTTCGGGCAATTATTAAGTGTAATTTTTCACCCATAATAATATTATTTTAATGATGTATCATTAAAATACGCCAACAACACAGATTCCGAAAACGTATGCGCCTTTTTTCACTTTTCCAAATCAGATCGTAGGTTTTCATTTCATATATCTTTCTTTTAATTTTGCTGGCAGTAAGTTTTCTGTTATTAATTTTGCTTCTGCTCTCAAATTTGGTGGAGTAGGTACATACAATGTCTCATGTTTCATTGGCAGAACTCATTTTCATAATTTATTACACAATATAAACTGTATTGATATCAAATCAACCGCTGCAAATCATTCCCGCCGTTTTTTTTATATTGGCTTGTGAGACCATGTGGAACGGTCATACAGCCTATTGATACTTACTACTTGCTACTAAAATGCGCAACTTCAATACCCGCTTCTGGGCGGTAGATGGCGCTGTACATATTTCCCATACAAAATTACTCGTAAACATGGAAGTATTATTTAGGTAATACTTCCATGCTCGTAAAGGATATTTTGTCTATGATAAATCTCATTTTGTTTTTTCGATTGATGTTCGTGCTAAGGGTACATAGCGCTTGTGGTACAATACGAAGTAATATACTCTGTGCGCACCGTATTTAAAAAAAAGTTAACCTAATTATGATATAATAATTACCTATATAATATTAATAATAATGTGGCTGTATGGTGCAAATGTCCCTTTGCTTTTTCTGTTTTTATACACAGGAATAACGAAAGAAAAAATAAAGAAAAAAAGTTGGTAATAATATCTTTGGGTAGTACCTTTTCCGAGGTAAACATTCTAAATTTGAAAATCACTGCAGTAATGAATTTCAGTACTTACTTACTGCACTAAAATCAGTGCAGTAAGTAAGTACTGAAATTCATTACTGCAGTGATTTTTAAATTTAGAATGTTTACCTCGGAAAAGTGCCACGTACTGCATTCTTTTCTCAAATATAATATTAACATTTCAGGCATAAGTGTGAAAAATGTTTTTCGATTATGAATTATCTTGAATATTTTCAAAGATAAAGGACTTCAAACTTTATAATTAGACAAGGACAGGACGCTATCTTTGTGACGTCAGTGAGTTAGTAGCGTCATAGTCACGCCATAGAAGATTTCGTTTTAGAAAGAGACAGCTATAGTCAAAATTAAACAGACTATAATTCTTTTATTATAAAACAGATTTAATTAATTTTTTTCACATTTGGTATTCTTAATTGCAATATTTTTTAACGTCATCATTAAATATCTACATTTCAACAACAGTAAAATACCCTGTTCTAAAGTTCAAAATTTTGTTGCCAAGAAATTTGTCTAATTATAAAGATAATTTAATTTTCCACGTCATCATTAAGTCTCTTACTAACAGTTTGTTCCACTTTACAAAATGATTGTTAAGTTTTTAGATTTCGATGCAAAACTTTTTAAACACGGTTCAAGGCCGTAAAAAATCAAAAAGTAAAATAATCTTGATTTAATGACTCAATACATCGAGGTTATCTCGATTTATGTCTTACTAGCCTTCCGCCCGCGATTTCTCCCGCGTGGACTACACGACGTTATCCCGCGGAAATGAGATGTGTTTCCGGGATAAAAAGTAGGCAGTGTCACTCTCCAGCTCCCAAACTATCCCCATAGCAAAAATCACGTCAATCCGTTGCTCGACAAATTATAAAGTTACAAGATTAGTATGGATATTAGATTAAAAGGATTTTCCTGAAGTTTAAACAGTACGTGCGAAAATTTCAAATGTCAAATTAATTAAATAAATTAACCTTTTAAATGTTATGTAATATGTTTCACCAAACGGTCCCGTGACTGCAATAAGAAATTAAAGAGCTTGTTTTTCTTTTTTCAGTGGTTAATTTTCTAGTTTCTTTAAAAAAAAAATATGTTTTTTTGTGTACGTTTGGTAGGTCTGTCTGAGAATAGGTCATAGGCTATTTTTTATCCCCAAATTCCACGGGAGCAAGCCACGGGGCGCAGTTAATAATGAATAGTATGGCTAAAGATCGCACGTACCATTTGCTAAATCGCCATCTTTGTTTGATAAAGAGTTTTCGTCTAAGAATAGATTTCAACGCATGCGCGAATTTTAAGCTTAGAAACGTTTTGGTAACGGTATTAGAATGATTGTTTATTTTTTAATATTTGTTTTTTTTATAATACTTACCTCAAAAACATTTATGATAAAAGTAGTGATGTCACATAGATTTTCGATCGTTCTTACGATATTTTTTTTTCTAATCACAACACGTTTTCTTTAGATAAGTACCTACTCGTATTATTATTTAAGTTTTATTACTTTTCAGACGTTCTGCAGTCTTCTTCCGTTATTCTGTGTTATATACAGGGATACAGCGGGTCTCGAAACTACGTCACGACTGAAACTGATTATTTCGAGTTTGTATTTATAGAAAAACCTCGCAAATTCTTATAGAAAATGACAAAGGTGATAGAAAAAATTATCACTCATGTGTAAATGATTCATAGAAAATATTTCTAACAATGTTAAGTTATGAATCACTATAATATAAGTACCATATAATGATAACATTTTTCTCATCCATTTGGATCCGATGCTTTATAAGATAAGATCGGACAATACCTACTTCAGTTTTTTTTTTACAAACGGAAGTTAAAGAATTTTGAATTATCTACGCAACGCACACTGATTGATTAAGAAGCCTTTTAAATTGCACTCATGTATCATTACGGTGCAGTAGTAGCCTGCTAGTGCGGTGACTAAGCAACTTTCTCTATGGTCGGTCAAAAGATGGGTGACCAAAAATTTTAATTTTTTTTCTGGTTCATTAGCAGTCGTTAAGAAAGGGTACTTACCTATAAACATAGAAAAAAATCACAACCAAAAAAAACAGAAATAGTAAACGCCGAATAAGTTTCATTTGAATTACATACTCGTAGAATTTTTTTTTTGCAAATTGTTATTAGGGTTGCTAGATAATATAGTTTAATGTTATGTACTTATTAAAATACTGACTCCGTAATATACGTCATATTAAAAATAAATTGATTATACTTAGCTGAAAATTAGCCCAGAAGTTTGTGATTTTTTTATCGACAAAATGTAATTATTTTATGTTTTCACTTAGTCCAGTGCCTTTCAAGTATGTTGTAATACCTATAAACTTTTTTCCAAATAATTCGTGGTTTAATTTGTATTGTGAAAATCAAATCTATGACTAGCGATTTGCCTCTTAACACTAATTCCCTACTTACTTGGCGGTTTACTAATATTATAATAAATGTCTATACTAATATTATAAAGCTGAAGAAGAAGGACATTCTTTGACCATTAGAAATTAAGCTACATTCTTTCCGAGTGACGAAGGCTATATTTTATCCCGATATTCCCACGGGAACGGGTACCTCGCGGGTAAAACCGCGAGGATCCGCTAGTAGTATTATACATGTAAAGTGTGTTTGTCCGTCTTTCACAAAACGGGGCAACGGATCGACGTGATGCTTTGTTAGGGGATAGTTTGGGAGCTGGAGAGTGACATAGGATAGGCTAATTTTATTTCAGAAAAATACAACGTGTTAATACTTTTAGCAAAACTGAGAAGAAAGTTTGTTCAGAATAGAGAGTAGAATCGATGCCACGCATTTTTGGTAGGGGTTAAATTATTCGAAAAATTGTTTTAATTTTTGGCCGCTTCTAAAAATGTTTGTGTCTACTGCCTATTCATTCAATACGCGCGCGACCCGTCACGTGCTCACTTACGTCATAGTACAGCTTAAAATCTGTCAGAATGTTACGGATACCTATAAGCACGAATATCTTGGAAGTTTCTTTAAAAAAAAATATTTATTTTAATGGAATTCAATTTAAAATAAAATAAATTACTTGGGTTGCACGGATTTTTTATTATTGCATTAACACGTTGTATAATACCTAACATTCACGTGGGATAACACAGTCCACGCGGGCAAAGCCGCGGGCGGAAACTACCTAAGTTCTATTATAAAAAACTATTTTAACAGATTCTCTCGTAAGTGCTATGACTATGTCGATAAGTATTTCTCGATCATTTTCCGTCTACATATAAGTTTACTTCAGATAAAAAATAAAGATAAGAAAATAATGTTCTAGGTGTACAGAGATATTTTTATAGCAATACAGTTGTTCGAATTAAGTTTCTGTTGCAGAAAGGATTGGTAAGCTTATTTGTTTTCAATATAATATTAATAGGTATAAGAAAACTAATTACAATACTGTTATATCTCGTTTGTAGTTTTTCGCTTATTAAATAAGTATTACTTATAATAAAACAACTTTATTGTAAGTTATTTAAATTTTTACTTTTTTGCAATAACAATGCAATTTTTATTGTTGAAAAATTAAAAATGAAGTAGTTTATTAAAAATTTTACTTTTTTGCATTCACAATGCAATTTTTATGGTTGAAAAATGGAAAATGAAGTATTTAGAAAAAATCGACCCGTCTCACAACCAGCTCCGATGGGACTCGAACCCACGACCTTTCGCTATCCGGGCGACTGCTCTAACCACTGAGCTACGCAGTCGTTTACGACTCCGACTTTTTTCTAAATACTTCATTTTCCATTTTTCAAAAATGAAGTATTTAGAAAATAACGACCCGCTCTCACTCACAAGTTCACAACTCAATCTCACAACCAGCTCCGATGGGACTCGAGCCCACGACCTTTCGCTATCCGGGCGACTGCTCTGACCACTCGGACAGTGGTTTTTCTAAATACTTCATTTTAAATTTTTCATATTTTATTGCTTCGGAATTATTGTACTCACTTATAGCTACGCTTTAATCTTAAAAACAATTATTAGTACTCATAATCTATTTTCTTTGAAAGCTTAAAGAAATTTTCATGACAAGGCCTTACATTTATTAAGCCTATTTTTATTATATCGTTTCGATTTTTTCGTTCAAACTCAATTCGTGATGAAAATAAAACACCTTTCAACTGATTTAAATACGTATTTTATATTTACCACTTAGAAAATTTAAGTAACTTGCCTTCCACCCGCGGCTTCGATCGCGTGGATTACACGACGTTATCCCGCGGGAATGTGATGTTTTTCCGGGATAAAAAGTAGCCGATGTCACTCTCAGGCTCCCAAAATATCCGCATATCAAAAATCAGGTCGATCCAATGCTCCGTTTTGACGTGAAAGACGGGCAAATAAATCAAACACACGTTCACATTATTTTATAATATTAGTATGAATATGGGCTAACAAGGATTTTCCCCTTTCCCGACGTTTACAGAAAATTTCTGAACAGTAGGTACGTGCGAAAATTTTAGATGTCAATTCCTAATTTTGAAATTTATAAATTAACGATACAGAGTGCTATCCCGTTGTGGATAAAAAAAACATATTGAAAATATAATTTAGGTACATGATTAAACTTATTTTGGGTTCTATTGACTTAGCCATATTTATAGCTTAGTGAAAATTAAATACTTAAGTTTTTACCCCAAGATTTTACGGAACTTCCTTTGGGCCGGATAATTGGCGTGTTTGTTGAAAATTTATTTATTATAGTTACGTTTCTGAATTCCAGAACCGACTCAAGATTAATTTACTTAAAAAAAGCCACCCAATCAAACTATCGCCGATATCAGATATGTTTGTTTGTTTGTTCAAGCATGATAACGTATTGGTGTCAGTACTATCGTGTACTATAGTGGCCTAAATAACTATATGAACTGTTTGTTACGTCCGTCCTCTATATTCAAGAGTATGGTGGGTATCGGCAACGTTACGTTAAATAATTTACACATGATACAAAAAATTAACAGAAAAGTAAACGCCTAATTAGTTTTATTTGAATTGCTCGTAAAATAAATATTATTTTTACAAATCTTTAGTAGGGTCGCTCGATGAAATCAGTAATATTATGAGTCATATGAAAATAAATTGATTAAAGCTGAAAATTTGACCAGCCCCTGTAGAAGAGTGGCTTTCTATTATCGACATCGCCAGTAGAATAGAAAGAAAATGTATGGGATTGACATTAGCTATCGAAATGTCACGTGACCGCTAATGTCAAATTCCATACATTTGCTTTCTATTCGACTGGCGAATTCGCTAATAGAAAGCCACTTGTCTAGGGGGGCTGAACTTTGTAATTTTTTTTATCGACAAAATGTTATAATTTTTGTGTTCTCGCTTAGTCCAGTCCCTCCAAGTATGGTAAACGCTCGTTCTTCAATCGTCGAAGTTAAGCAACTTTCGCAATGGTCGGTCATGGGATGTTCCTGTCAAATATGAAGTAAGATCGTAACATTCTTAACCTTTTTTCTCCGTTTAAAGGTGCCATAGAAAGTTTTTATTTAGTTCGTGAGCCTTCATCTAGTAGGTACTATTGTTGATAGAAGGATCTATATGATGTAGTTTAAGTAGCAACAATAAATTTACGTAACAGTTGGTTACGTTCCAAGCTAACCTTTTAAAAGTAGCTAATTAAAGTCACATTTAAAGTGTTCGCTAATACCTGAGGCTAACGCCGCAAGCCACGTGCCAGAAAATTGTGGAACTTTATCAACTTGTCACACTCGAGAAACGTGAAAACGAAAAAAATAAAAAAGCTCCCATGAAAATAAAAACACGTGCACAAGAAATTTCTGGAGTATACAACCAACTTCCAACAAGGAAACTTGGCGAAAGAAACATATAAGTGCGTAACTAATCTTGAAACGTTTCGCAAGGGTGTGACGCTATCCCTTTTTAACAAAGCTGGATTTGTATTCTCTTCTCACGTTTGATTCAACGAAAGACCGGGCCGCGTGATGTTAATTTCTAGTAGCAACTAATTTTATGTACGTAAGAATTGTCCCCACTGTTGAGGCACTTCTTTATGGATGGATAAGGAGAATGGGCTATGACCCACCACGCGGGCCCAATGCTGTGGTATGAACGACTGCAAACACAGCCGGGACGAACGGCTTAACGTAACGTGCCTTCCAAAGCATCGCAAGATAATAATTTAAAAAAAAATATACGATTAACCTATTCTTGCCCGCCCCGTGCCAATTTGAGAACACCTAGTTTTCTAGGGCTTACGCAAAACATTAACTTTTTTAAATGAAGTACTTACTTATTTTGCTTCACCATGTTTGAAGCAACGTGACTACCAAATGTTTGTGTTGATTACGTTTTCATTAACAAAAGAAACGATTTTTATAAAACTTCGAAAGTAACCAAAAAGTTTATTTAGGTACCTTTCATGAAAAATAGACTTGGTATGAAATATATTTGTCGAGTAGTGAACAAAAGAGTATAATTTAAAAACGTAAACGGATTGACACGATTGTTTGTATGAAACTTTTATTACTTCTATGAATTCAGTTGAAACTTTGTGTACAGGTAACATTTCAAACTTACATGGTCGTTATCACTAAGTATTACTATTATGAAAATCAGGATTTTTACCATGTTTATATTAATTTGTTTTTGAGTTCCCGATATTTCGGCGCAGTTACTCCGTGATCACGGCGTGTGCAACTGCGCCGAAATATCGGGAACTCAAAAACAAATAAAAACATGGTAAAAATGCCGTTTACATAATAGTTATACATAGTGATAACGACCATGTAAGTTTAAAATGTTACCTAGGTATACACAAAGTTTCAACTGAATTCACAGAAGAAATAAAAGTTTCATACAAACAATTTGTGTAAATATAGGTTCTTCAAGTGCCGTAAGTGAGCACTAAGAAAGATTTTTTTGGAAACTAAGAGTAAAGAAGGGGGTCCAAGTTTGAATATAAACCTCTTGCGTTACTGACTGACAGACAACAAACAGCCGAAACTACTGAATGTAAGAACTTCGAAAGTGTAAGAAGCTGAAATTTGACATGCATGTACGGTCGGGGTCAAATTCGGTGAACCACCTCTTGCTTCTTTTCGTGTGGCTGGTGCCTCGCCATTCAATCGCAGACTCTTTTACTATTTGCTTATGTATTAAACTAGGTTAGTACAATGCATAAGCAATTATGGGTAGGAACTGCAAGTGAACGGTGAGACAACAGCCACACGAAAAGAAGTAAGAAGTGGTTCACCGAATTTGTCCCTGGCTGTACCTCGGAGCACTAAGAGAGGATTGTTGGAAATTCCTTCCCTAAGGATGTAAAAAAAGGGATAAGAGTTTGTTTGAAACTTTTTAATTCTTCAATGGATTTTCTGGTTCTAGTGTCTAGGTTACTTTTTATTTCTTCAATACGTAAGTGAGAATTAAAAAAATATTTTTGGAATTTGAAACCCCACACGCCATAAGGGGTTAATAACGGGGATAATGTATAAACTTAAAAAGTACGGGACGATTTTGTAAAATTCATTCACCTGATAAAAACTATAAATCATTCCTAGGTGAAATAGGCTACATTTCATCCCGATATTCCTAATATTAATTTAATCGCCATTAATTTATAACTATATTTAATAGCTACATAGGTACTGCGAAGCCCTAGCTTGAACTATACTATCGGGAGGCGCAGCAACAGAAAAAGATGAGTTTATATTATAGTTTCACTTGATATACATCAATGAGTCACACCAACACATCAAAATATGGCTATAAAAATTACTGCATTTAATGCGCGTACTCGTGCAAGTAATAACAGTTTTTGTTTCATCGAAATCTGTCCAGGATTTCCAAAGTTACAGCGTTGCAAAGCTTCACCAGCTTTTGTAAATTTGCTTTCCATGCGCGCTATTGCGATGACGTCATGTCGCAGTGACATCTCCGATTGCGGCTGCTGCGGGTGATTTCCGTCCAACTGTACCTACATAGAGTCCGTCCGTGCGCAATCTTCGCGCAACTGGTGCGTTTTTGACGCTAGTTACAGTACATTTTCTTCGTTCTAAGGTTATGGTAAATGATTAGTATTCGATTTCGACCGCGCGCAGCCGCACTCTAAAACTGTCACCTACTGTCCATTTGACGGCTTCGTGTTATTGTTGATCGAAGTTTGACGGTTGCTATTTACATTGACAGAATACCGCCCGCCATTACGAAAGTTGATTTAATTTATTAATCACGAAAATACAACTTATGTATTTGAAGGTGTTTTTTCACATAAGCTCAATACAAAATTGATCATTGATCGACTATAAGAAAAATAAATAAATTTATTGCGAAACCCTGAGAGCGCAACTATATAGCCAAAGGAGAAAAGAAGGGCCAACTCGCGATGTGACGTCACACGTTAATGCCATTGGTCCACCCGAATTTTCCTCAGAGGCCGTACTTTAACGTTCAATATCTCAGTCATTTTTGAAGATAGGAAAAAAATAAGAACATATTCTTTTTTCTCGAGTAACATATTTTTTAGATATGCCGATAACAAAAAAAATTGGTGTGACTCATTCTAACACACAGCGCCAGCAGCGGCGGAATCGTTCTGTACTAAAACTAACTACTCGCGGATGACAATGCGTTCGATATTTAATTTTTGAATACAGAATTTCAATAAAGAACCAATAAGCCATAGACAAAGCAAGGAGGTATTATATTGACATAATATAATACCAAAGTACCTATACAAATTCTTTTATAGTTAAAAAGTCGCGTGATTCTAAGCCGCGATTTAAATTCCACCCTACTAATTCTCTTTGGAGAGTGTAGGGGAGTAAGACAGGATTTTTGGAAATTTCCTCCCTAAGGGGGTTAAAAAAGGAGTCAATGTTTTTTACAACTTTTGTAAATAAGTTCTCAATTCCATGGGGACGAAGTCACGGACGGAGCGCTAGTGGAATATAATTTAGGAAGGTTTATGTACACTCGACAGCACATCAAATTAAACAGTTGAACTGCGATACAGCGAACAGATTTTATTACGTAGGGCACAAAGGTGGTCTCCAGCTCAACATGTATGTATAGTCTGATGTGCCGCTGTGTGTACAATAAGAAAATAGTACGTAGGGATATACCGTCGGTGCGCTTGCCAAATCCGATATGTGCATTTTTTTGATTTTTCGTTTTTTCGCTAGATGGCACTGGTTTCTAAGGCGGAATCGATTGCAAAACTCGGTTTGTAAAAGTACAGCATAGTTATGGATCTGCAAAAATATTTATGTACGCTGACTTCTAAATAAAACTCGATAAGTGCACTATAAATACAAATCGATTTTGTACGATGTAAATAAAATGCACTTAACGGGTTTGTATTGCACATATCGAGTTTTGCAGGCCACGTGCTGGCTAGTTTTTTTAAGTTAATTGGAGACTTATTAGAGGAAAAAAATATACAAACAGGCAGGTAAATGGCTTTTAACTTAAATTCTATAAATAGCATGGCACTTTGGCGTCATTGATTGATTGAATTGGATTTATAACTATTGATACGTTAATAAGATCGATTACAGCTGATAATTTCCCGCATGATGTTTTTTTTTTATCCACAACGGGGTAGCACTTAGCCTTCATCACACCTGATGTTAAGTGGTGATAAGGCTGAAGATGGAAGCGCACTACTCCCGGAAAGCACATCAAAATTGCAATCATCATCATTTTGACAAAAAAGAAAGACAGACAGTATAATAAGATTCAAATAGTGAAAGGAAAGCAGTAGGTACATGGGAAGAAAAAGAGAAAGAAATCAGAATGAAAATCAGTATTTGGTTACTTTTGTTTCAAAAACAAAGAGTAAAGTATTAAAACATCTAGAAGTTATTTATGGCGAAGAACAAAGAGATCATTATTTTTAATTATTTTTGGGGTTTAGACACATGGCAAGCTAAAAAAGCTTACTTACTTAAAAAATTTGATACGTTTTCGACCCATCTTAAAGAGACGCAAAAATTCTAGGTCAGACTCATCGAAAAAACAATTAGGATTTGATTATTATTTACCAGGTGATAATGGTGAGCATGTGAGGACATGCAAAACGATACATTAACCGATTGGGTAAAAGAATTAAATGCAGATAATTTGGAAAAACTAACCCTTCAGTGAGAACTAAAAAACGAAAACATTGCGCCAATGCTTCTGCTGAGGACGTTCCTCGAAAATCTGTTACAGTTAAAGAGTGGCTGACTTTGTTGCTAAAGGTGCCCAGCCACTATTGCCGATCCAGTACTAGTAGATTTATGTTTTAGAGGCTTTTAGGTCAAAGTCCCAAATGTTTAAAAAGTACCAAAAAATGGTGTGTCCAAAATAACAAAGGAGCTGTACAGCGAAAGCTTTTCTATTCAGTCTTAAAGAAGGAAAAATTTCAATATTTAAGCTACAAAAAGATCAGTGCAATACATGCACTGCATTCAAAGAAATAAACATAACAGCCGAAGAATATGACATACATAAAGAAATTAAAGAAGAACCATATTCTGCAAAAGAAGAGGCAAAAACTATGTGCTCGTCTGAAGTTTTGGTATTACCGTTGATGTTCAAAGTGTACTCTTATGTCCTAAACTCACAGTATCTGTACAGTATTACAAACAAAACCTGCAACTCCATAATATTATACGTATATTTATTGTATTGTTACAAAAAAGAGACACAAAGAAGTTCACTTGTATGTGTGGCACGAAGGAGATAGACGGTGGCGTGACGGCCAATCAATTCACTACGTGCCTCTTAGATTTTTTGACGATCAAAATTGAAGAAGGGTACAAGAAGTTCATAGTGATCTCTGATGCATGTGTCAGAATAGGAATAAAATTCTGTCTTCAGCTCTAGTCACTTTAAAAAAACAAAATCAAAATGTAGAAATTGAACAAAGGATACTTGAGAAAGGCCATACCATGATGGAGGTGGATAGTGTTCACTCGACTCTAGAACATCTATTTCGGCACCAGCACTCCGTTATGAATAGCCATTCGCACCTTTTCAGATACGATTTGGCTACTCATAACTGAGTGTATATCGCCGTTCACTGAATTCCCTTTCTTCACTGGTCTTTCTATGTCTTACTCACACTTTCTATCCCATGTAAATAAACTGCCCAAATATACAAACTCACGCACCTGCTCCACTTTCTCACCACCTATCATTACCGTACAGTCAGACATTTCTTCATCTCGCTCAAAAACCATCACTTTCGTCTTACAAACATTTAGTTTCATCCCTTTTCTCACAAAATCATCATTCATAACGGACAACATCTCCTGCAATTCCCCCACAGAAAACGAAAGTATTACCTGGTCGTCAGCATAGAGGAGGCACTTGAATTGGGTCCCATTCGTCATAATTCCACAGTCACGTTCTCTCAGGCCTATCATACAAGTCATACAACTGTCTAAAAAACAAATTGAAGAGCCATGGCGACGCAACACATCCCTGTCTGACCCCTAGATCTGAGACCTGTCTGATCTAGAGATGCCAAACCAGTCAGTGTACGCGCCGTTAATCCTAACACATGCACGGGAATCATCATAGAGAGATTTCAGTGCATGAATCAGTTTGCTCTCCAATCCGTATTCAGACAACACCTTCCATAGCTCGTTCCTTTCGACTCGAGCGTAGGCCTTCTCTAGGTCTACAAAGGCACAGTAAACCTTTTTGTGCTTAGCCAGGTGTTATTCGGTCAGGCACCTCAAGGAGAAGACCTGATCCATGCATCTCATTCCTTTCCTGAATCCTGCTTGCACATCCCAAATACTCTGAACAGTTTCATGCATCACTCTTTCTATCAATACCTTTGCATACAATTTGCTGATAATGCTGAGAAGGCTGATCAATTAAGATAATACCTATTATTCTCATGTACCACCTACTTATAAGACTGATCTCGTGCCTTTAGTTAAAAAGTGAAAGTATTAATACCTAACTAATTAGATAATCAAAACATATGATTAAGTATTTTCTGGAATATTGCTTCAATTATTGTTAAGCATTCTGGCAAGTTTAGACACTCTGGAAAGTGTCTTTAATAACTTATCATTTTGTGTGAGTTAACGATTGTAATTCAGTTCCAAATCTTTCTTATTATCAAGCCATTAAAACACTGGTTACTGGCAAAGGCTCTTGTTATCAACACTTCTTGTTGTATAAAAAAAGTACCTAAGTATTTACTTAATATTAAAGTCTGATTTGAACCGATCGTATTAATGTGGTTTTTTTTTATATTGTACCTTACTTTACTTAAGTAATTCAGTGAAAAGTTAATTATAAGGTGTTCATGATGCACATGACGGAAATTAATTTGCATATATTCCACATGAAACTAATCCGTTATGTGCATTATTTTCACATATATCATTTTACAGGGTCAAACCAAATCCTATATGTGCCTAAAAATCATAAAAAAAAATATTTCGCTTAATCTATGCCTTGTCAGATGCTATTATATAGTTAATAATTATACATGATTTTTTTTTCTCCCTGTGGCATTAATACATTTTTAATTAAGTTATCATTACCACAGAAAACTAGTTTTTTGTGTCTCCTCTAAAGTACTGTTTTACTACATACCGAGTTTGGCAAGCGCAACGACGATACGTAGAACAGAATAGTGAAATACTCAAAAAACTAGCTAATGGCTGCCAAGACTTTCAACTTTTAGACAAAACCATAAAGGGAATTAAGATTTAAAAAAAAACACGATTGGCATTTGCAAATTAATTTTCGAAAACAATCAAGTAGGTATTCAATTTTTCTAGAAGTATAATAATTTCGATGCCAGGATTTTTTTTTTATATCCCAGCTTATTTACAAGACTTGTAAAAAGAAGACTAAGTTATTGAAAATGAAGTAAGTATAAGAAAAAATCGACCCGTCTCACAACTAGCTCCGATGGGACTCGAACCCACGACCTTTCACTGTCCGGGCGAATGCTCTAACCATTGAGCTACGGAGTCGTTGGTTAGAGCATTCGCCCGGACAGTGAAAGGTCGTGGTTTCGAGTCCTATCTGAGTTAGTTGTAAGACGGAGACGGGTCGATTTTTTCCAACACTTAGGTAGGTACTTACTTCATTTTCAATAGGTAAAAAAAATGTGAATGCAAAAAAACATCAGATTTTTTTAAATCCATAGAAAGATGTTAAAACCTAAACAAACCCTCATCAAAAACAATCTTTATTCCTTCGTTAGTACCGTACCATTTATCTTTACCAAACTCATTGATGCTATATTTCGCAGGCTCAATGAAAAGATTGCGTAAGGCTGACCTTGAGTATAACCTAATAATAGTGGATTGCCAGTCAATAACCCTTGCAAGTTTGTTGACACACTGAACCGCCTAAATTGTGTGTTTGTCTTTTGAAAAGCGAGTATTTTTTTATTTACTTCTTTCAACTTACAGCTTCATCATTTCAGCCGTACGACGCCCACTGCTGGGCATAGGCCTCCGCCAACTTACAGCTTATGTAGGTACTATTACATTTGTTACTGAATTAAAATAGATATTTAACTAAATACACAAACTAATTACAAGTAGACACCTCATTTTAATAATCTTATTTAATACGAACAAGTTTTATCCAATATATTTTTTTAAAGTTTACTAGAGAGTTTACTATCAGAATTTTGCGTTTCTTGTTGTTTTTAATTGTTTATCAGTTATTTAAATTTTTACTTTTTGCATTCACAATGCAATTTTTATTATTGAAAAATTGAAAATGACCTATTTAGAAAAAATCGACCCGTCGCACAACGGAGCTAGTTGTGAGACGGATAATTTTTTTTCTAAATATGTACTTCATTTTCAATTTTTTTAATGTTTATTAGTTTACGTTTTTTTTACTTTTGGTTAAATAATAATAATTTTTTGAAATTTTTGTTAAAGGTCTCCAAAGGTGGCATGGCAAAGGTCATAGTTTCTCTTCTCAGTGAAAACTGTTCTGTATAAGTAGTACCTTACATTTATATGCAGATACAAAAATTACAATTAAAAGCAAAAATTCAAGCAAGTTCATTGACACAGTTACCGTCTAAATTGTGTGTTTATCTTTTGGAAAGCGACTATTTTCAATTGTCTATTAGTTTTTACGTTTTTTTTGTTGTTTTGGTTTAATAATAATAATTTTCTGAAATTTTTGTTAAAGGTCTCCAAACATGGCAAGGCAAAGGACAAAGTTTCTCTTTTCAGTGAAAACTCTTCAGTATTGTTTACATTTGTATGCAGATACAAAAATTAAAAACATAAATTCAAGCAAGTTCATTGACACAGCTAAACGAATAAATTGTGTGTATATCTTTTGAAAAAAAAAACGAGTGTTTCTAATTGTTTATCAGGTTTTACATTTTTTGTTTAAAATGCAAGTCCCGTCAAAATCGGTCCAGCCGTTTCAGAGATTAGCCGGAACAAACAGACAGACAGACAGAAAGACAGACAGAAAATTGTAAAAACTGCTATTTTGGTATATGTACCGTATATACAGGATAATTTTTTTATCAGTGTACAAATTTTTAGGATCGACTCAGAATCGATAAGTGAACAACTTTCTCCTAGAAACATGGGTCGAAATACGACAAAAATTTTTTGGACTTCCCATACTAATTCGATCACGTGCGTGATCAGTGCGATTTGTATGAAAGGTAAAAAAAAAATTGTCATATTTCGACCTATGTTTCTAGGAGAAAGTTGTTCCCTTACCGATTCTGAGTCGATCCTAAAAATTTGTGCACTGATAAAAAAATTATCCTGTATAATCATATGCCTGTAGTAACATGCGGTTATTTTAATACCTATTACAAACAGACACTCCAATTTTATTTATTTGTATGTAATAGATTTACCATATAAAGTTCACTTCTAATTTAAACTAATTAATCAAATGTGACATAGTATTATTCAATATCAGTCCTTCCGGCGAGTTATCGCCAACTTTGAATGGTAATGAACGAGTTTTGTTACTGAGTATGGTACTAGCATTATCTTATATTATCTGTGGGTTGCGGTGTGCCAAAAACACATTAGCGATCTATTTAAGTAGTTATAAAAAATCATAGAAATAGAGGGATTTATATCCACACTTAATTTTAACAAGTAACAATTACCATCATCTGACATTTTATGTTCCCTCTGCTGGGTGGGGCACAGGTAGATGTTCCTTATGGATGGATAAGGAGAATGGGTCATTACACAATTGACCCACCACGCGGGTCCAACACGGGTTGACCAGAACCTATTAACGACTGCAAATGTGGCCGGGTCCAACGCCTTCACGTGCCTTCAACAGCATCGAGGTGCTCCAGCTGATATTATTTTTTGGTCACTCATCCTGTGACCGAGCGTTGTGAAGTGACCGACCAATGCAAAACTGACCATTTTTAAGTCACTCATCCTGTGACTGACCATTGCCTAAGTGACCATATTTTGGTCACTCATCCTATGGCCGACCATTGCAAAAGTGTAAATTTTTTGGTCACACTATCCTGTGGCCGACCATTGCGATAGTGACCATTTATTGGTCACTCGTCCTGTGACTAACCATTGCGAAAGTGACCATTATAGGTCACTCATCCTGTGACCGACCATTGCAAAAGTGACCATTTTTAGGTCGCTCATCCTGTGACAACCAATTGCGAAAGTGACAATTTTTGGGTCAATCATCCTGTGACCGACCATTGCGAAAGTGACCATTTTTATGTCACTCATCCAGTGACTGACCATTACGAAAGTGACCATTTTTAGGTCGCTCATCCTGTGACAACCAATTGCGAAAGTGACAATTTTTGGGTCAATCATCCTGTGACCGACCATTGCGAAAGTGACCATTTTTATGTCACTCATCCAGTGACTGACCATTACGAAAGTGACTATTTTTTGGTCACTCACCCTGTGATCGACCATTGCGAAAGTGACCATTTATTGGTCACTCATCCTGTGACCGACCATTGCAAAAGCGACCATTTTTTGGTCACTCATCCTGTGACCGACCATTGCAAAAGCGACCATTTTTTGGTCATACATCCTGTGACCGACCATTGCGAAAGTGACCATTTTTTGGCATCACTGACCATTGCATAAGTTGCCTAAACGCAACAATCGTTAGTAACTTAGTGCGGTACGAACTTGCATTGATAAATTAATTGCAGTTAAAATTCGTTGGTTAAGAATTTAATTACTCTAGAACTTGAACAATCACGACCGATATAATAGTGTGTAAGGAGATGGAAAGAAAAAAAACTACAGCAATAGTTTTTTATGATATTCCTCTGTTAGGAAAAGACGTCAATTCAATGGGTTCTCTTGTCTGAAAAACGCAAGAAAAATCTGCGACATACATACATACATACATAGTGCACCCGTGTAAAGATGGGGTAAGTCGCTAGTGTAGGTATTCATAAAAAATATTAGGTTCTTTATGCTTCTCTTAACTAATGTTTTACGCAAGTCAATGTTTTAACTGAAAAAGCGGATATAACAATAAGTATGTGAATTTTTTTGTTAAAGGTCGCCAAGGGTCATGGCAAAAGTCAAATTTCTCTTTTTCAGTGAAAACTCTTCAGTATAGTATACATTTGTATGCATATACAAAAATTTACAATTGAAAACAAAAATTCGCTGTGATGTCAAGCAGTTACCGATTTCCCCAAACACTTTCGAAATCGTCTCCTGATAGCGATGACGGCACTATGCATAACAGCGGCAGCATTTTTACTAAAGCCTACTTCACTGAAGTAAAAATTGTTTCACGTTTTAAAGACAGTATTTTCTATGAATTTACTTTGAGGAACTATTACTCGTAGCGTTAGTAGGTACGCTATAGGGTCTAACATACAAATGCCGCGGTTAACGATTATAAGCATTTCAGATTTCACTTAAAGTTTTGATAGGTAAGTAGGTACTCACTTTTGCATGACAAAGCAATCTGAGAGGCATATAAATTATTCGATTTTTACAAAGGGTTTTTTTTTCTGTAATTGCCGAAATTGACGATAAGTTTAGTATTTAGTTCGATTTTCCTGACTAGCTAAATTTGATATCAGTTGGAATGACATGATCTAGTTAACATTGTGACTTATATGCATAAAACCCAAAATATAGACAGTAGGTACAATTTGAAATTCATTTTTTCTGTCATTTATACTAATTAATTTTTCTTTGAAGACCCGACAATGCGCGCGCTCCGTTCTAGCATTCTCGACGGGCGATCGTTTGACACAGATACTGGTTGCATTGCGACACCGCGCCTGGCACCGCCGCGGTCAACCCTAGTTCTGCTCGCCGGTTCGGCTAAGTGCTGTTGATAAATTTCCTTTCGGACGGTAATGAAGTGTTTGTAGTCCTAATTTACGGTTCTTTTGTTTTTGTAACAATTTTTTACTTGAAGTTCGGAGTATCATAATAGCATGGGTTTATTCTTAAGTAAAAATCTACATTGTATATAATATTAATGTTCATTACAGCACTTATTAAATATTGTTACATTTAAAATTTTTTTTACTTTATTCATAAGTGCAAACTTACCTGGCATACCCTTCATGTTCATAATAGTTCCTAACTATATTTTCATTGCATCATGCTTTATTTTAACTTGAGCTTGGAGTTTATAGGTACTTATTTTTTTTCACAGCAAAACTTTCTATTTTTTTAAATAATGAAACCAACTACATTCCCACAACTAAAATTACAAAAAAACGTCGTAGGATTTGAAACATTAATGGCTTTAACTTTCCATAAAAATATTCCCCAAAAACCAAAACCTGAAATTGGCATAAACACCAAATTTCCCATTTCACTATTCCTCGTTATTTTTAATCTCGCTTAAAATTCTTTGAGCGTCGTACATAACGCCGTCCAAAAACACAAAAGGCATATTAACTACAAAAAAAGTGAAAGCTGACATTACATGCGTGTTGATTCATCGTCCGTTGTGGGCGGACCGTCCTTGCATGGGTATGCAAATAGATTTAAATTAGTAGGGTTTGTAGTATCAACTTTGATTATATGGGTAGATCAGTAGAAGTAGGAGTTTGCTCGAAGAATTTGAAGCAAAATAAAAAAATATTCGGATTTTGCCTAATGTTTGTTTTAGAGATTTATCTGAGGCAGGGAAATTTCGATACACCGATTTTGAAAGAAGTGTGGGCAATTTGACAAAATGGGAATGCAAATAGATCTAAATTAGAAGGGTTTGAAGTATCAACTTTGATAATATTGGTAGATCAGTAGGAGTAAGATTTGCTCGAAGAATTTGAAGCGAAATTAAAAATAATTGGGAATTGGGCAATGTCTGTTTTAGTGATTTATCTGAGGCAGTAGAAGTGTGGGAAATTGACAAAATGGGTAGGTATGCAAATAGATATTAAAATTAGCAGGGTTTGTAGCAAAGGTTTGTAGTATCGACTTTGATTGAATCGGTAGAAAATTTTTGTCGAATGTTTGAATTAGAGATTTATCTGATTTATGTCTGAATACTCGTACGCTACTTATCTTTGGCAGCGTCTCAAACATCGCCCTGTCACTTTAAATGTCAAACGTATAAAAGAGATGCCATGCCATGATGTTTGAGACGCTCCCAAAGATAAGTAGCGTACGAGTATTCGGGCATTAGTGAAATTTCGATAACGTACGATTGATTCTGAAAGAAGTGTGGGAAAATTTGTATGGTTTGTGGTATTAGCTTTGATTATATCGGTAGAAAATTTAGTAAAATGTTTGGACTAGATATTTATCTGAGGCAGTGAAATTTTGATAACGTAGGTACGATTGATTCTCAAAACAGTGTGTAGAATTGACAAATTTCTTTTTTATTTAACTTTTAATTACTATTAGCAGCCGCTGGATGCGGGCAGCGCAGGATGGATTGCTGTGGTGATCCTCGGGGGAGGCATATGCCCAGCAGTGGGCGTCGTACGGCTGATGATGATGATGATTACGTTGTTCAGTCAAATAGTAGGTTACCTTTTCAAAAATAGTTACTCTCTTTATATAAATGGTTATTCATTTGTTATTGCATAACAAAATATATGGCTGACATAAACTAAAAAAAATATTATGCTTGAGTTTAGTTTCATAATTTTTTTAAAATAACCTCATTGTCAATAATCAAATAATTACCTATTAATTTACATTAAGTCACCAAGAAAAAATAATTGCACAACAAAATGAAATTAAACTTATCTATGCAATATCTATGAATAAAATTATGATGATGCAGAACCTTTTATCATTATGAGTGATCAGACCAATAACCCTTATTCTAGGGTTAACGTACAGTACCTATAGGGATTAATAAACGGTTATCGTACAATCACTAGAAAGCATGTGTCAATAAAAAATGTGAAGCATCTTTGGCAGGTGCCAATAATGGGATGGGTGACCAAATTTTCATAAACCAAAGTTAGATAAAACAAAAGACAGTCAAATTAGAGTTTGTAAAGACTATTTTAATTTAATTTTGCGTGACCGACATCTGAAGTAACGTCAGGCAAATCAGTTTCAACTTAACTAGCAGAATATTAGGCATCCTAAGTATTTAAGCTTAACCATTGTTCCTTATGAGAACAAACATAAAATAGTTAAAATCAACAAGTCAAGCCGACGGAAGCCCATAAGTAGGGCACGAGCGGCGAAAATTTGGTTACGCACATACTAAAAGGATCCTTGTTTCAACTTAGTTAAGCTGATATTCGAATGACCGTGTTGTTGGGTGAAAACGAAAGTTGCAACCAGACGTTTTGCACAAACGAATTTGAATACTGAATTCGCGATTCAAAGAGTTATGAGGACTTCTGTTGATTTATGGAATCCTGGTAGTGACTATCGATGTAAGCCAAAAATAAATAAATTGGAGTGTTTTTTTCTTTTATTTTTATAAAAACTAGGCTAGTTTATGAAAAAGGGTGAACTTTTTCCATGGCAGCAAAATAATGTACAATATAGTCAAGGTTTTAAAAATATGGTGTAGAATATTTTTTTAATCACCATGGTTATATTTATTGCATTTTCCACTCTATTATCTACTGTTCACCTTAATCTACATACCAGGAAATTTTCCTCTAGACTAGAACATCTTTTCATAAGAAAATTATCAAGTTCGATTAACTTGGTTCTAGCAACGATTTAATACACAGAGTTTGGTTACTTCGTTAATTTTGCGTTTCTATTTTTCATAGGTGACATATTTGCAAAGGTTATGAGAATAGAATACTCAGATTTTATCATTAACGGTAATAATTATGTCTTAACGCAATTTTAACCTTCTTTGCGAAAATTGGAAAACTTTTCGGGATTTTTGGATTAACTCGAAAATTACCTTTGTTAAGATAATCTGAGCGCTTATGTATGATAATAAATGTCAACATTTTTTATTCTACCTTTGTGGTGAGTTTTGCTTAATCTATGCAAATTTTTATGAGTTCCGACCTAAATTTGAAAATATTCAGTATCGTATCTCCATTTTATTTTTAGCTTGCTTAATTTTATTTTTGTGCCACTTACTTTTAAAATATAAATAAAAGCTTTAAAAAATACTAAGTAATTCTCAGAACATAAATGTACTGTCAACGTGACCAAAAGCACGAATCACATTGATACTCCACTCCGGGTCCCTTATTACAACGGACTAGAGATCATTATAAGGGATCATTGTACGCGACTTGAAACCAAATCATTTAACTCACTTTCGTACTGTACGATTGAATAGATAGGGATTGTTAAATAAGAGTTGGAAAGCAATGGAATAAAGTAAGATGGCTATCATACAATGGACATATTCAATTATGTTTTTAACTAATTTGATAAAGGTTTTTATAGACATAATTAGGTGAATCAAGATTTATGAGATGTAAAAACAAATGAAAGCATATCTACAGATGAAATAATGACAAATTCTAATGTAACATATGAAAGCATGCATAAAATTTGGGTTATTTCATCCTATATAAATGCCAAGAAAACTAATTAGGTCATTCATATTTTCATTAAGCTTGTGTAAGCTTTTTAAATCACGCGTAATATGGCGATAATATTATGAGAAGTCACGTGAGCTAGTTCATTCAGTAATATCGGCTAATAAAAACAAACTACTTACGTTGCATAAAATGTTATTAACAAACATCGCACACGTGGAAGAAAGAAAACGCGATAAAAAAGAAAGCTGCAACTACAATAGACATATTCCAACTGACAATATTACATTCAGTGTAATTAAAGTATCGAAGACACTTTCCAAAAAATTACACCATTAAGGATCCAAGAAAAGATTCGATGACAGTCATTAGGATAATCATCACTGAATCATCAACAAAGCGTAAAACATCACGAATATTTTCCAACGCACGTCTCAAACACTTGCGTAACATGCCATAAAAGTTTTCTTTAAAGACGTTCCGATTTATGACTTGTGAGCGCTACAATTTTACACGATTCACGATACACACACTTACCTACGGTCAGAGTGTGTGGTCCGGGGCATGAGGCGCGCCGAGCTGTAACATCGAACGACACAGTTCCGTAATCTCCGGGTGATTCAGATTTATCAGATGCACATACATTTGTTTATGAAGGCTCAACTCTCCAGTCACCGCCTCCAACCTCTTAAGAAGCGCGTCCTTCTCTCTCAGTAGCGTCTTTACCTTTTCCTCCACCTCCCTCGAACGCACTTTTGCCTTTTCGCGAGACTTTCGCACTGCAATATTATTGCGTTCGCGTCGTCTTCTATATTCATCTGTACCTTTATCTAAAACTTTCCCGGAGGATCTCCTCGATGGCGGAGGCTTGTGCTTCAGTAAAGGGGGTAAAAGTGGAGCCCCTAAGGGTGGTAAGGGTGTGAAACCTCCACCGTAGGGACCGCTTACCCCTACGGGTGGCTGAGGATTGTACTGGCCTGTGTATTGCGCACATGAAACTGATCTCCTGAAATCATGAGGTTCTGGAGGCTCTTCTTTTATTGGAGGCTGTTGCTCGTGACCATTGTTCGACTGTACAGGTTGGTATGACGCTCCTGAGTGCACAGGCTGGGGCATGTAAGCAAGCGTCGTCCGAGCAAAGCTCTGTCTCTGCTGCGGAGAACGCCCTCCTGGGAGTATCTCCTGGAAGAGAGCCATCGTCTCCTCCCCTCGGAACTGGTCCTCGATGAGGTGTTGTAGGTCAAGGCTGATCTCCTGTCCATTGAGCTCGTCTAAGTCTGGGGGCGGGAAGGGTGTACGTTTCTCCTCCACTGCCTTCTTCAAGTCGGGTTGCGGCGGCGGCGGCGCCGCGGCGGCCGCATCGTACATCTGGGGGGACTCCATACCACCGCTCGGGCCTATCACGGGCCCTGCGGCGCCGGCGGCCCGAGCCTCCACTTCAAAGCACTGAGACGCCGTCACAAGTACACATGCACCGTGGTGAAATCCTTATGGTTGTTAACTCGCGTTCGTCACGTGTTTTTGGGTTAAACGAGAGCGTGGCGCGCGTGCGTGCGTCGCGACGGTCAGGCGCGGACTGGCAGGCGCGCGCGCCGCTGCGGCAAGGTTGCCGGAAGGAACTGCTGAAAGCCGCCGAGTAAAAGTTAGGGATGATTATTTTATTTGCCGCGCGTTTTGTTTTGCCGTATCAATGGCGCGGCAAGCTTTCAGGATATTTTTGAGTTTTTCCCTATTGCGTAATTCGGTATGAAAAAGTAAAGTTTAAATTTGAATTGAACATAATGAAACGGATCGTGTATTTGTTGACTTAAGTTTATTGTTGTTCCAAAAATAATGTTTTTCTATGAATAACCTTAAATTTACATAAAGAGCTTTTAAGAATACATTGTAATTTGTAACCTTCTATTGGAACATAATATTTTTTTAATTATTTTTACTTTTTTGCATTCACAATGCAATATTAATTATTAAAAATGAAGTAGGTATTAAAAATATGAGTCATCTCACAACTAGCTCCGATGGGGCTCACTAGTAGTGAAATGCCGTGGGTTCGAGGTCCCATCTGAGCTAGTTGTGATGTGAGACGCGTCGTTTTTTTTTCTAATACTTCATTTCCAATAATTAAAATTGCATTGTAAATGCAGAAAGATATATATAATATGTATAACCCGTGCGCTCTAAGTTTATAAGTACTTATTTGTTAAATTTAATAATTCTAATTTTGTTAGAATAAGATTATTTAATTCGTATGTAGTAATCTCTGAAAGTACTGGACCTATTTTAATTTAAAAATTCTTATACCAATATTCCCTATGGACGGCTACATTATTCCCAATATACCATTTTATGTATTTATCCCGATATTCCTTCGGGAAGGGAACTACGCAAGAAAATTCGTGCAGTTCAGTTAGCTTATATTATATTTGTGTCGTTCATTGTAAGAGTGAATTATCTCCTTCTAATTAAATTGGAGTTACTTCACTATTACCTATTACCTACAACGAAAGATATGACTTAATATGTCACTATTGTGCAAAAAATGTATTTATAAAAAAATATGTAGTTACACCAGTATTACAAATAGTTACACCAGTATTACAATCAAATTAACGACACATTTATTTGTGTAACAAACGAAATGATTTGGATTTCATGTAGGGCAGAGGTACCCTTTGTGGCCACTTTAAGGATTATTTGACTTTTAAGCACTAAGTATTAAATGGTCTTAGGTATTTAAGACACAATTTATATCTTATATTATAGATAATTTATCTACCTTTAAAGGTAAATTTTTCAAATTTATAAAAGTAAAATAGTTTTTTTTTATATTACACACAATGTGTGAGAGGTGCCAAATGTACCGGTTTTGGCCACTTACTGATAGTTAAACTTTTGTAAGTATTGCGAAAAATCAAAACCAAACCCAGGTAAAATCAATATATTCTAATGCGCTAGAAACCAGTCAATTGCAAAACAACAATTTAATTGTACAAAACAAAGGTTTATAAAGTATTTCATCCAAAACAAATTTCTTAAAATTTTCATACAAAACATTTTTTCAAACAGAAAATGGAATTTTTGAAAAAAAATCTTATGACATAAGGAATTCTAACGGTTGTTATTATTACCTTAGAATACCTTATTTTAATTGCCTTTATCAAAAATGGCTAAAAGTTGTTAAGAAAACTTTTAGAGCAAAAAGTGGCCAAAACCGGTCCTGCCCTACTTAACCGTTAAAATTATAAATAATTTATAATGTTACCAAGTAGTCTTGCGGGCAGGACCTGTGAAAATATACAGGGTGTTTGTTTAAAGATGGGACATACTTAAGGGGGTGAAAGTACCCATCAATACTTAAGACTTTTACTTTGGGACCAAGTGCCACATTGCGACAAAAAAAATCAGCTGTTCCATACATTTTGGCCCATCCGGTATTGCACTTTTGTATTAAATAGCCAATTTTTTTTCGTGAATTCGCACTTGTTCTAATTGAAAAAGTTGATTGTATTGATTTTCCCATTTATTGAGCCGTATTCCCGCGGTAAAAAGTAGCCTATGTCCTTTCTAGGGTCTCAAACTATTAGCATTCCAAATTTCAATATAAAAAGCGGTTCGGCCATTTTGACGAGAAAACGGAACAAACGGACAAACAAACATACACATTATATCAGTAGGGATAAAATAACGAAGCAAAGCAAGAAAAGTAAGCACATTGATCTCATTATTAAAATATATTTTATGAATTCAGGAAGCGATTTATGTGATTACTTATAGACGAAATAAAATCAAATTGGGTACTTGACTGAATTTTTTTTATTGACTCAAAATGTTTATCGAAGTAGTAGGAACACAACATAGGAATTCATTTTCAAATATCTTGGATATTTTCAGCGATATAAATAGAGCATCAAACTTTTTAATTAGACAAGGAGAGCGCTATAGAAATATGACGTCACATTTCTATAGCGCCATACTCTCGCCATAGAAAATTTCGTTTTAGAAAGAGATGGCTAGAGTCTCAATAGGGTATTTTACTGTTGTTGAAATGTAGATATTTAATGATGACGTTAAAAAATATTGCAATTAAGAATACCAAATGTGAAAAAATAATTTGAATCTGTTTTATAATAAAAGAATTATAGTCTGTTTGATTTTGACTATAGCTGTCTCTTTCTAAAACGAAATCTTCTATGGCGTGACTATGACGCTACTAACCCACTGACGTCACTAAGATAGCGTCCTGTCCTTGTCTAATTATAAAGTTTGAAGTCCTATATCTTTGAAAATATTCAAGATAATTCAAAATGAAAACTTGTTTTGTGTAGCTAATATTTCGAAAAACATTTTAAAGAAATAAAAAAAAAATCAGTAAAATACCGTATTTAAGTAGCTCGGATTAGCTTGTTATAATACAATTTGAATTTTTTTTTTCACATTTGTTATTCAATAATGTTATATTTCTGATTGTCATAATTAAATATCTACATTTCAACAACAGTCAAATACCCAATTACGTTGCGTGGCTATGGTAGTTTTTTTCTAAGTACTATTAGATTTTTGCCTGTATTATAATAATTTAACTAAATTCATGTAATCATCATTGATCAGCCCCCTGATTCACGAACCGTCGGAAACGCTCCCGACAGCGGAATGTGTGCTTTGTCCCTGTCACTCACTATAGAATAGACAAAATAGAATAGACAATGCACAGAATTTGAATCCGATTCCGTATCTTTTTTTTTATATTTTTTTGTAAATATTTAGGCTTTGCGCTCATTAATGCAACTATAATAACTTTAATTACTAATTCATTAAAATTAAAAAATGCAAAAAATTACCCTATTTGACAAGTGATTCGAATGTACAATTTAAATTTGCTGATCGTCATCATATTAATAAATGACCTAAAAGTAATAATATAATTGTATAAGCATAATGATAATGACGTATCTATGTTAGTCGTCAAATAATACTCATTCATAAAATCGCCTTTTCCCTAAATTTAGCCACAACCATTTATCATTTTGTAAAAACTTAGGTTTGAAATAATTAGGTAATTGCATGACATAAATGAATTTGTCGTTTTTTTTTTTTATTGTAATATAAAACGTATCTTATAAGTAAAAGGATCTGTATAACGATCGGTCCTGCGCTGCCAGCACTCAGCGGCTTCCTCGGTCCACCTGTACGCGGTCGTCATTCGAGAACCTTTCCGTTTACCTCAACCGATTACCACTTACACCCAGACCTGAAGAAATATTGAAAAGTTAGTTTCCAGTATTTACCCAACCGGAAATCGAACCCTCTAGAGATAGCGGCACCTTACGGCCTGGCTACGGGACAGCGCGGGCTGTCGGGCGGCGGGCGGCGGGGACGAGCGAATTGCGCATCAATTGGTGCATTTCATTGACTAATTTGATTAGACGTCTGTCGCGAGCGCGCAATGATTGCGCAATTCGCTCGCCGCCGTCCGCCGCCCGCCCGCCGCCGCGCTGTCCCGTGACTAGGCCGGTGCATACGCAACTCGCCACAAACTTTTTATAAAAAAAAATAGAAAAATAAAATTAATCAACAATGAGACTTTTTCGGCAAAGGAAAAAGCTTGAAACAGCCACGCCCCCAAATGCATGTAAAACCTACTGTTATCTAGAACACGTGACAAGTCGTCTTACACCATAGAGCTTAGACTATCATCACGAATACAATATCGGTATCGATATAACCGATTGCGACTATCGAGATGTGGCATGCGCATACGTGCGATATCGATATATTTTGAGAATTTACACACGTTAAAAAATATCTCACGTGTTTTTGCGCACGTAATTAAAATTGAAACATGTTGTTATATAGAAAGGGTTAGGTAGTAATTTATTGTGAAAAAAGCAATCAACTTTCATATGGTAGCATCTGAAACGATTAAAATCAAAATCAATAACAAAAAAACTAAATAAATAGATTTTGTTGTATGACCCTAGGCAAAACTTGCGTTGATTAAGTGTTAACTTGTTTTTTTTTGTTTTGTTGATTTTTCTCCTTACAAGTTCTTCCTTTGAATGATGATGACGTAGCTTATATAACATTCACCATATTCAAAAGCATTCGCTATATTATTTTGTTTTAGGTACAAAACTTGTTTTCCAATTAACTAGAAGACAATAAAACAATATCTGCTCACGTTACGTTTCCGAAATAAGTTGAAATTGTACCAAATCCTTCAAAAGCTTAGCTATCATCGGTCATCTGTTGTATAAAGAAAACAATCACAAAATTGTATTCCCTTGCTTTAGTTCGGTATTGACAAAAATTCGTATGTTAAAATAAAACATCTTCCTACCTGGCCAATCCAAGACAGTTTACCAAAAAATTAAAATTGCGATACAAAGAAACTATGAACAACGAAGCTGTAAGAATTTTCTATCGTATAGTATTTTCTATTTACTTAGAATGATTTACATTTTGATAGCTGCACGTGTTAGCATCGACCCAATAAATCGACAATCGTGAATTCTGCACACCATTGCAAATGTGTGCGCATCAGTAATTTGACCTGAGACAGTGTTTCTAAAACTTGCTTTAAAGATTGGGTATAATTATAATATTCGATTAATCTGTAACCGATTTTCTGAAACAATGCCTTTCGATGACCGATCACTAAACTTGCACGTTCTTTACGGGAAATAATGTTTCAAACTGTTATCTAAATATTTAAAAAATTCCTTGAGCAGTTACTTAATTTTCGGGTGGTTGTAAATTTACTACAGCAATAAAACATGAATAGTAATAAAAAGACAATTTAGCGGTTAATTCATCCTACCTTTATAAATGAATAAATGACTGACCAGTAAAATGATGGAATAGGCAGTTAGATACATAGTTCGGCAGTTCGGCGTTGAGCATATTATTATTATTTCTAGATTTTTCACTTTTTTTATTTTAAAAGTTAGGAGGTTGAGGGGTTCACATTTTACCACTTAGAAAGAGTCTATCTTTCAAAAGGACTATTTTGAGAAAAAATGGATTAAGAAATCTTAATGCAATTTTTAAAAAGAAGTGGCTCCGCCGGTAGTCGCAGCGAGTTTGCCTCGAAAGTCCTGTAGAACACGTGATAGGTTAGAAATTTAAATTTTAAATTTACTGGTAATTTTTTTTGTGAAAAAGAAATCGTTATGCGGCTTACAGAATCCATCTATACCTACCAAGTTTTAACAGTGTAGTCTTAAAAGATTTGGAATAAAGTGTCTGTGACATACGGATAGACGGACGGACAGGCAAATAAACAAGGTGTACATTTTACTGCCTTATTTTTTAAGAACTGTTTAGAATGAGATTTCTTATCGACTAATTCCGATTTGTTATCTGACCACTAATAACTGAATGGGCATTCAGTCATATTACTGCTCAATATTTATTAAACTGACCATTTCAGTATTTCTTACTAAACATTTCTATTAATTTACTGCTCAGTTTTTACTGCTGAACTAGTTATTAAACATGTATTTTGTGTTTTGAAACTTACCAAATTCTACAATATACAACTACCGCTTTAAATCAAGCCGCGTGTTTCGCCCCACCAACCCGGGGAATCTTCAGGAGATGTTTGATCGTGTGAATTCCAGCACCAAATCACAATAACACGGTCAAAAATCTCCTGAAGATGCCGGGTGAAGATGCAAGTTTTGTTATTTTTGCGGAAGAAAGCTACCTTCATTTATTTTTTACAATGGTTAGGGAATTCCGCCAGATGACGCCTGGTTCAATCAGATATTTTCATGAATATTAAGTATCTATTTACAAACTAAAAGTAAATAGTATTTATTTATCCCTTATCAAGTTTCCTTAACACAGTTTTTTGATGGAATTTCCTATGGATTATTTGATGTTATTGTAAGAAATAACTTTATTATTTACCATGACATGTTTTCATTTTTGACAAAGTACCTTAAATCGAAAACCATTTCGAGATTTTTCAATTTCTAACACGTTGCATATTTTTTCGGATTTTTTAATCATTTATTAAAATTATTAAAAAAATTGTTGGCAAAAATCCCCTTTTATCGTGATGAAGGAAGAATAATTAATGACATTCGTCTGCATAAAAAACGCATCTCATTGAAAAAAACTGTGGCTGCCAAGATGAGTTTTATACCATTGTCAAAGAACCATAGAGAAACTTTTTAACCGACTTCAAAAATTGTTATACAGGAAATAGAGACCAATCTTCGGCCCCTTTACTGGCAATGTATAAGTAAATAGCGTTATCTGTTGTCTAGTGCCAGCAACTTTTGGTGTATAAACACACTAATACACATTTCAAAGAATTATAAACACACATACATAGGTATAGTATACTTATTATTTAATTAAATGAAAACTTTGTGTAAATGAAACATAAAGATAGGTTATCACTGCACCCTTTATTAACAATAAAACAACAAATATGTCAAGAATACACAGGACACTTTTTTCTTGTGTATTTGGCAATGTATAAGTAAATAGCGCTACTGTTGTCTAGTGCTAGACACTTTTAGTGTATAAACACACTACTACACATTTCAAAGTCTTATAAACATACATATACATAGGTATAGTAAACTTATTATTTATTAAATGCTAATGCAACGAATACTTATACCCATTATTGAATTATATTTGCGAGTTTTAAAGAAAAAGTACAACAAAACAACTAATAGCAAAATACCGAGAAACTGTAACACCAACAAACAACCAACGTCATTAGTGTTACGTTGACTTGACAACGTCAGAGTGTATTTAAATAATTTGCAAAGGCATATTCGCCAGAATTCCTTCTACTGGACTTACGCTCTTTTAGAATGAGTAAGTTTTCAAATTAATTTTACCATGACTTTAAAAATTTTGGGAAAGGAAAAAATATGTGTCTCCTGTTTTTAAATGTAATTTATAAATAGCAAATAAAAACACATGATAAATTTTATGAAATGTTGTCAATTGGAATTTTATTTAACGTATCACAGCTTTGTAAAAAGCAGTATTGTTTTTCCTAAAAACAATTTGTATTTTGTAGTGTTATCTATTTATTTTTTTAAGATGGCCTTCTCCTTAAAACATATTTAATTATTGGTTTCCTTTAACTGTATTAATCCGTTTATTAACATTAACTCAGAATTTGATATCATAATATTATTCCATGTTGGTTACACATATAAACTTATTTTGTTCCAATTCTAAAAACCTCTGGGGTTCTGTTACCATACTTTGAGAAACTCTGATTTAGACAGTGAATGAATCTTCGTGTTATGATATGAAAAGTCCCTACCTCGTGATATTCATAAATGAAAGACAAAGATTCGTTTGATAACGGGCCCATAAATAAATAAATAAATAAATTCACACCAATTATCTAAGCCCATTTTAATTTCATTAAGAAACTGTATCATGGAAAACTTGATAACGGATAAATATATACTTAAATACTTTTTGTTTGTAAATACATACTTAATATACATAGTAAACACCCAGACCAAGACAAATAGACATGTTCATGCACACAAATATTTGTCTTGTTCGGGAATCGAACCCGAGACCACTGGCGCAGAAGGTGGGTAGCCTACCCCTGCGCCAAATCGGTCGTCATAGACGCCATAGACTATGAGTCCGCCGGCAGGCCACCTGCAGTCCTCGATCGAACACTCGGTTTTTAATGTAAAACAAGAAGTGTGAGCGGGTGGCCGATTGCAGACAACTGACAGACCGTTGCCTGAAGGCGGACTGATAGTCTCTGGGGCCCTTTAGTCATGGAAATCGAATCCGCTAACTATAGTGATGGATGACGTACCAATATGATACTCATTCTTGCAAGACAAACTAAAAGACTTTCATTGCTCGTTTTTGTAGTAACATAGGTGGACTTACCTTTTGACCGCCATGTCTTCTATAGTAGACAAACGTTTTTGTGTTCTCCACGCTAAGACTTTAATATGAAGATGATAACTAATAATTTATTTTTTTCTTTTATTTTGTCATCTATAGGAGACATTGGCGGTCAAAAGGTTAAGGAGAGGTGAGAGAACGGTAATTTATAATAATAATAATGGATCCTTAATCATCGGTAGCCGCGACCCTGATCTTGCTACCGTTGGCACAGAATAAATAATAGTTGCCGTTGGGGAACTGCATTTTTGTAATTTTAAATGTTATATTTTTTTGTGTTATACATTGTAAAAATTTAATGTTTAGAAATATAATTTTGTAAGTAGGTATTTTAAATGTAAGTAATAAAGGGAATAATAATAAAACATTTTAAATATTGCACACAAATAAAAATCAATTACATAGAAAGAACACAACAAGACAGAAAGAAAGCATACAAAAAGGCGGTGCTAAATATCAATCTCTTCCAGGGAACCTTGAGAAGATAAATTAAGGCGATACTCGGGAAAATTATGCTGAAGCGATATAGCAATGAGAAAACGACCGATTTTGCAGATTAAACAAACAAACACAAAATCACTTCGTATTAAAAAACTATAGCGATTTAAAAAAATGCTTCTTTACGATCCTAAATATTATTGGTGTCCACTAATTAAACAAATTTTCAATAGTACCTATATGTAACCCCATTTAAGAATAATCTTGAATTTTCGTATTTTTTAGAGGTCTTTTCAAAACGAAAAAGTGTCGAGGCAAAATCATAAAATCGTTTTTCTGAAACTATACGAATCTAGATTAAGGTATGAATAAATATAAATCTTATTACCAGATTTGTAACAACTTTAACCGTCCTATAGTTTATATCAAAAAGTCCATACTTTTTCCGAGTAGCCTGAGAACGGAAGGGAGTGGGTTTGGGTCTAGGAGAGGACCTCATTTATCAACATTCATCACAACTATTAGGTATTACTTTTGTAAAGCGGCTACCCATCTTTATTTTACCACGGTTAGCATCACTTAACATTATATCAATATTTTACAGGTTGTACTTCGGAGAGTGTGCTTCTGAGCTGCACGAGCTCATTCCGCCGAGTTCGATTAATATGACAAACTCGCTGTCAGTCAAGTATAACTTTAGTCAAACTCGCTGTCAGTCAAGTTTATGTAACGCCAAGTTCTTTTTTCGTCTAATTTAAGTTTTAGTCGAATTCTCTTTTCGTCAAGTCTTCAATCCGCCATACCCGTTCTACCACCGAGAATCTAGACGCACAGCTAGCTATCATCCTTATCTACTTGGTTAACATCTCGCGGGTGCGTACCAAGCGCTTTTCTTCTTCCTTTGTGATGTGCACCGCCAAGGAATGGAATACCCTGCCTGCGTCTGTTTTCCCGAATGACTACATCATCATCATCATCATCATTTCAGCCGTACGACGCCCACTGCTGGGCATAGGCCTCCCCCAAGGATCTCCACAACGATCGGTCCTGCGCTGCCCGCATCCAGCGGCTTCCCGCGACCTTGACCAGATCGTCGGTCCACCTTGTAGGGGGTCTGCCCACGGAACTTATAAATTAATTAATTTGTTTTATGCCAGCATACAATTTTGAAAGCGCTGTTTACTTTTTTACTTTTTTGTTTTTTTATTTTATTTTATTCTTGTGTCTATTTTAATGTTTTATTTAGTACCTTCATCTTAGGTCAAACAGTGGATCGGATGGGAATAACTCAAAACTTGAGTTGTGTAAAGGCGATACTCGGAAAAATTATGCTAAAGCGAGATAGCAATAAGAAAACGACGCGCGCGGGAGCGAGACCGATTTTGCAGATTACCTACGCAAAAAACACACGAAATCAATTCGTATTTAAAACCTATAGCGATTTTAAAAAAATGCTTCTATACGATCCTAAATATTATTGGTGTCCACTAATTAAACCAATTTTCAATAGTATATGTTACCCCATTTAAGAATAATCTTGATATTTCGTATTTTTTAGAGGTATTTTCGAAAATAAAAAGTGTCGAGGCAAAATCATAAAATAATGTTTCTAAAACTATACGATTCTAGATAAAGGTATGAAGAAATATATTTCTTATTACCAGATTTTTAACAACTCTAACCGTCCTATAGTTTTATATCAAAAAGTCCATACTTTTTCCGAGTAGCGCCTTAACCGACGCTCTGTAACGTGTTCCTAAATGATCTATTTAGTGCTTATTAGTTTTATTGTTTCTTTTGGTGAAGACCTGTAATTGGCTTTCTGTTGTTATGTTTTAATCTAATCTTGTAATTTTGCTGTTGGTCTTCCGAAAATAAATAATAATAATTAATAATCATAATAATAACGACAGAATAATTTTGATTGCGTCTGGTAGTGCGCGGTAACCGCAGGCTAGCGGCGTGGTTGCATCACAACATGGCTCGTACTAATACTACCCTTACTATGATTGTTAGCCATCTCGATTATGACTACGGGCCACCATCGCTGAACATTCGTTATCGACAGCATCATCGTGGTTGCGTCTGGTAGTGCACGCCGCGTGGTGACTGGGTTAGTGGCGCGGTTGCTTCAAAACATGGCTCTTACTACACTACCCTTATATAATGGTCACCATCCAGTTCTTGACCACCGCCGCCACCGCTGAACAGTCGTTATCTACAGCATCGTTTGCGTTGCGTCTGGTAGTGCACGCCGCGCGGTGACTGGGTTAACGGTGCCGTTGCGTCACAACACCACCCTTAATGGAATGGTCAACCATCATGATTTTGGCCACCGCCTCCATCGCTGAACATTCTTTATCGACAGCATCATCGTGTTGCGTCTGGTAGTGACGCCGCACATTGACTGGGTTAGCGGCGCAATTGCGTCATAACACCACCCCTAATGGAATGGTCACCATCCTATTCTTGACCACCGCCACCATCGCTGAACATTCTTTATCGACAGCATCATCGTGGTTGCGTCTGGTAGTGCACGCCGCGCGGTGACTGGGTTAGCGCGCGTCATAACAGCACCATTAAAGAATGGTCACCCATCCCGATTTTGACCACCGCCACCATCGCTGAACATTCGTTATCGACAGCATCATCGTGGTTGCGTCTGGTAGTGCACGCCGCGTGGTGACTGGGTTAGCGGCGCCGCTGCGTCATAACAGCACCGTTAATGGAATGGTCACCAATCCCGATTTTGACCACCGCCAGCATCGCTGAACATTCGTTATCGACAGCATCATCGTGTTGCGTCTGGTAGCGCACGCCGCACATTGACTGGGTTAACGGTGCCATTGCGTCACAACACCGCCCTTAATGAATGGTCACCTATTCCGATTTTGACCACCGCCACCATCCCTGAACACTCGTTATCGACAGCTTCATCATGTTGCGTCTGGTAGCGCACGGCGCTCACTGACTGGGTCAGCGCCTAGCGGAGCCGTTGCGTCACAATCACAACACCACCTTTAATGGAATGGTCACCATCCCGTTCTTGACCACCGCCACCATCGCTGAACATTCGTTATCGACAGCATCATCGTGTTGCGTCTGGTAGCGCATGCCGCGCGGTGACTGGGTTAGCGGCGCGGTTGCGTCATAACGCCACCGTTAATGGAATGGTCACCAATCCCGATTTTGACGACCGCCACCATCGCTGAACATTCGTTATCGACAGCATCATCGTGTTGCGTCTGGTAGTGCACGCCGCGTGGTGACTGGGTAAGCGGCGCCGCTGCGTCATAACAGCACCATTAAAGAATGGTCACCCATCCCAATTTTGACTAGCGCCACCATCGCTGAACATTCGTTATCGACAGCATCATCGTGTTGCGTCTGGTAGTGCACGCCGCGTGGTGACTGGGTTAGCGGCACGGTTGCTTCAAAACATGGCTCTTACTACACTACCCTAATATAATGGTCACCATCCTGTTCTTGACCACCGCCACCATCGCTGAACATTCGTTATCGACAGCATCATCGTGTTGCGTCTGGTAGTGCACGCCGCGTGGTGACTGGGTTAGCGGCGCCGCTGCGACATAACAGCACCATTAAAGAATGGTCACCCATCCCAATTTTGACTAGCGCCACCATCGCTGAACATTCGTTATCGACAGCATCATCGTGTTGCGTCTGGTAGTGCACGCCGCGTGGTGACTGGGTTAGCGGCGCCGCTGCGTCATAACAGCACCGTTAATGGAATGGTCACCAATCCCGATTTTGACCACCGCCAGCATCGCTGAACATTCGTTATCGACAGCATCATCGTGTTGCGTCTGGTAGCGCACGCCGCACATTGACTGGGTTAACGGTGCCATTGCGTCACAACACCGCCCTTAATGAATGGTCACCTATTCCGATTTTGACCACCGCCACCATCCCTGAACACTCGTTATCGACAGCTTCATCATGTTGCGTCTGGTAGCGCACGGCGCTCATTGACTGGGTCAGCGCCTAGCGGAGCCGTTGCGTCACAATCACAACACCACCTTTAATGGAATGGTCACCATCCTGTTCTTGACCACCGCCACCATCGCTGAACATTCGTTATCGACAGCATCATCGTGTTGCGTCTGGTAGCGCATGCCGCGCGGTGACTGGGTTAGCGGCGCGGTTGCGTCATAACGCCACCGTTAATGGAATGGTCACCAATCCCGATTTTGACGACCGCCACCATCGCTGAACATTCGTTATCGACAGCATCATCGTGTTGCGTCTGGTAGTGCACGCCGCGTGGTGAGTGGGTTAGCGGCGCCGCTGCGTCATAACAGCACCATTAAAGAATGGTCACCCATCTTGATTTGGGCCACCGCCACCATCGCTGAACAATCGTTATCGACAGCATCATCGTGTTGCGTCTGGTAGTGCACGCCGCGTGGTGACTGGGTTAGCGGCGCGGTTGCGTCACAACCACTTTCTGCGCTGTTGTTCGCCTACTTACCCACTCATTGAAACGTAAGACTGTTGTGTATTGGTCGTTTCTTATTTTATCTATATTTATTTAAAAAAAAACGAAACTTCTTTTTACTTCGTGTGATGAAACTGAATCGCGATACATAGACACAATTGAAAAAATTATAACTATGAAATTTTCCAAAAATTCAATTTATAGTGTACTAGCTTTCCGCCCGCTTGGTTTTCCAGTGGGAATGTGATATTATTCCGGAATAAAAAGTAGCCTATGTTCGTCTCCTGTCCCAAATTTCAGCCAAATCCGTTCAGTCGTTTTGGCGTGATTGAGTAACAAACATCCGAACATCTAAACTTCCACATTTATAATATTAAAGTAGGATAGTATGTAGTGTAAGTCATTTTAAAATTGCTTCCATATACATGTATAATGTACAAGGATTATAGAACCAAAATGGAAGGGACAAATCCATAGAAAATAATAATAAAACAATTATCAATGTCATGGATACCTTAGATCTATGCTTTGAAGTAATGTTAGGTATTTGTAGTCTTTTGCAATTAATTCATTAAAACATGCTGAATTGAATCGAACCTCATCGTTAAAGTTATTACAATCGCCAATTTCTTCTTTTTTTATGTATTAAATTTTTTTAACGACTGACGATTGTGTCATCTATGTCATCTAGGCCTATGCCCAGCAGTGGGCGTCGTTCGGCTGACATGACATCTAAGATTATAAATAAATAATATTTACACTATTTTTGATTAACATTTCTTGCTATAAAAATTTAACTGTTTATTTTATATCAATTAATATTAAAAGCCAGTAAAGTTTGTAGGTAAGTCTGTATGTCGGAAGTAATCTCTGGAACTACTGAAATGACTTTGAAAATTATTTTACCAGTGGACAACCATTTTACAAGCTTTTATTTAACTTGCAGTGTGTGTATGTATGTATGCATGTATGTCCGTTCGGGTCAAATCTTGCGAGCTAAATTTGACCCACTTTCTAATGTCCGATTGAGCTGAAATTTGGAATTCACCTTTAGTTCTGATGACAATGCAATTAAATATATAATCAGTATAGTTATCAATTCAGAATTCTTGCAAATTTCCAAGTACTATATTCTTGTTTTGTTGTGATGGTTACTTGACATATTGTCAATGTACCATAAAGTTATAATCAGCGAGCATTCAGCGAGCGCAATCTTCATAGAGTGCGTGTCAGATAACTCTGCGACTTGGGCGTTTTTGGCGCTAGATACAGTACATTATTTTGTTCTAAGCGTATGGCAAATATTAGTATTCGATTTTGACCCCACGCAGACTTATCTGGCGCACACTCTAAATTCAAATAGTAATAGAACACACGTCCCAACCCGACAGCCGATTTGAATTGGTTATTTGAGAAAGATCATGAGTCCATGTCACTTAATTGCTCAGGAGACAAAAAAACTGTCTGTTAAAAAAAACATACCATGCAGTAAAAATGTTTGATGCAGTTTTGAAAAGTATGCTATAATATACTATTTACATTAATTTGAGATTATCGAATTATTATTATTTGTATTAAAACATTAATTTAAAGTCTTAGGCTTTTTCACTATTACTTACATATTTTTTTTACATTTAATTAAAAATGAAGTTTCCCTGTCAGTTACAGGACTACAGGCCACTCAAAATGGTTTTGAAGAATTTTTACGTCATTCTTTTGTGACAGGTACCGTTCAATTTTTTTCAAATCCAAGACCTTTTTTTTGTTAAAAGGTCTTTTTCTTTAAAAGCCCGTTGCATTGGCAAATCCAGGTGATTTCTGTGGGTATTTGATAAGAAAAAGCGATGTGATACAAGGCCTTGCCCAGTGATGTGATACAAAGCCTTGGCCAAGGCCAGATTTGGTGCAGCTTTTATGATTTGATTTGATTTTGATTTGGTACGAACGTGTGTAGCACGTATTATATTTGCTTTACAGCAAAGTTCGTCCGCACCAAATCGGCGGTTAGGTCTGGTCTGGACGTGTGTAGCGGCTATAAGAACTAACGAGGGAACAATAAGAAGAAGCAAAAAAACGCGAAGTTGACTACTAGGTGCATGAAGTTTGACTTAATACTCTGAGGCAAAGAGCATGTAATCACTACGTTTAAGAGACGGGTCTTTCATAGAAAAAAAGTAAATTATCGTTTTGTATGGAAGTTATACTAAAACGGAATACCAACCACATAGCTGAAATTATGACGTACATGACGTACAGGGTTCCCAACATAATAACCGAAATAGTGATGTACCAGTCGTGGGATTTTTTATCGATGGCGGTATTAAAAAATATCAGGATTCCATTTCTATCATTTTGCAAACTTTAGGGTCTAATTGATGCCTTACTTACGCTAACGTTAATTCTCGGTTTAAATTAAACAAGAGTTAATTGACAATAAAATTTTCATTCAAAAAGTTAAACCAAGTTTAACAAGAATTTCACGTTGGCGCAAATGGGGCTAAAAGTAAACAACATTATTAAAGTCAAAGTCTAATTTAATCGAACTTATAATATATATACATGCATTTGGCAATAAAGATACTATAAAAAAACCTGTTTTCTTTTCCGAGGGGCTGCAGGTGTTATTTTTGCAGTTGTAGTTTAAGGTTCTGGAATATTCACAAGAAACATGTTAATATAGCATAGCATGTAAATGAATAAATAATGTAAATCATACAAACCGCCTTAAAAAATTCACGTAGGTACGTAATTAATACGTATTTAAGTATACGTACTTAAGTAAGTACTTTGAAGTCAGGCGTGAAACATGTATTTACAATTTTTTGTGTTTTTGTTTAGACCCGCCCGACTGCATGCACGAATGCACTAAAAAAGAGCGTCAATGCCGTGCGGGTGTACCGACACTATCTAACCGAACGGACTTTACTTCATTATGCAATAGGCATTTCAAAATTGGACCAACTTGGGAAAAAACCTGATGTTATAACGTTTGAATCATTTAAATCGGTTCAGCCGACTTCGAGTAATTAGTATACATACTTAAAAAAAAACGCGACGAATAGATAACCACCTCCTTTTCAATTCTTGAAGTCGGTTAAAAAATTATCGATTGTCGATAAAAAAATGTCAAGCACTATTTATCAGGTTATCTTCTCAATTTTTTAAATTTTAATAGAAAACTTAATCACGTAATCCTTAATGTAATGGCTATAACAAAATGTGAATGTATGCTTACCTTTCTTCATTAAATGGAAATTTGGCCATGAATATTCGCTTTTGGCCTTCTGACCGGCCGGCTCGTAAACCACATAATATATTTCTCAAGTTTTGTAATACATCTCTCAACAGATCACACGGGACCACGAAAACGTACAATTAAGGCGAAATTTTGCGAGTAATTCACAAAATGCACAAATTCACACAATAATACTAAAATCAAGCTTCGTTTACAAACAGTCAACAAGACAAGAATGTCAAATTTGGCGGCTGGCGGCTGACTGTCAGTCAGAGTGAGTGAGAGTCAAATAGGTGAAAGCAAGACAGCGATATTTCTGGTACAAACTTCATACAACACTTTTTTGTATGGAAGTTGCGCCAGACTGCTCTGAGGTAACTGGAGCTCTCACCCTGAATAAAAAAGTGTCGCCAGCAAATTTGACATTTATGTATGTAGTGGCCTCAAGTGGCTGTCAGCTGTCTCATATGACCATACGTATATTTTTAAGGTGTAGGTGAGACGGAAGACAGCCACTGTGTAATTTTTGGTGGACAAAAAATTGTTCGTACTGCACTCTCCATGACTAGGGTCCGGTTGCTCGAAGCTTGGTTAGGGTTAAATTATGGTTAAAGTAAAATTAACCGGCGGTCAAATTTAAAAAGCGTTGTTGAAGCAGCGGTTACTTTAACGAGCAGTCAAATTACAGATTTAACGGCGGTCAAAATAACCGACAGGGTGGGGGTGGTTTAAATTTTGCCATTAGTAATTAAGGGAAGGTTAATAAAATAGTACAGACAACACTTTTAACCCTAAAATAACAAATGTATTTTTCTTTTACCGATGTCAAAATTGACATCAGTTAAATTTTAACTTTTGTCAATTTTGACAAAAGTTAAATGTACGAGCAACCGGACCTAGTGTCACTTTGCACATAAATAGTTCACTAAAGTCAACGACAGATGGCTCTAAGTTAATACAACCATAGTCTACCCACAGAAAAGAAAAATCCTTTTTTTCTACTATGTTTATCAACTTTGATAGAAACTTAAATGTGTCTTGATCTTTAGTATTTATTTTTGAAATACTTACTAAAATTTACAACTGAAAATCAGCGTTTGCTTGCGTTGCAAGACAAGTAATATCATGACGCTGAGCTGCGACCATTGAGTAGGTACTGCTGCGGCACACACACATTTTTCTTTGGAACTTTTTGTCTTATTGGGTCTAATTTGTGTTTTCTATTCTTGTTCGTAATACAGTGGTATCTACTCTTATACCTATGTGAATATGCCTTTTATTTAATGAATATGTGTGTGTCTGTAGTAAGAATCTACAATCTCTATTTGGTGGTAAAATATATTTGTGTGTTTGCAGACTTGATGCAGTTGAAGAGCTAGACTGTAATAAATTAGGTACCTTGCAAACGACCATGCAATAATAATGCATTAAATGAAACGAAGCGAAACACGTCCAATAATAACTAAAAACACAAAAATAAATTATATTTAAAAAAAGCTTTCATTCAAAAGCCCTAAAAAGAATAAAATAAGTAAACTTTGTACTTATCAAGTCAAATCCAACAAATTTATTACATTACTCAATTTATTTGTTTTAAAAGCTTGTCGCGAGATTTTATTCTTACTGGGCTTGCACTAAACACAAATGCTTTAACTTATATTTGACTTAAGAAATTAAAGCGACAAGCTTTTAAAACATATAAATTGTTTAATGTAATAAATTTGTTGGATTTGACTTGATAAGTACAAAGTTTACTTATTTTATTCTTTTTAGGGCATTTGAATAAAAGCTTGATTTTAAATATAAGTTTTTTTTTTAAATATAATTTTATTTATTATTCCTGTGTGTGAAAGGCTATTTTCATAGCGATATTCCCACGGGAAGAGCAACAACATAATGCCTAATGTTATATTGCTTACTTAAGTGTTGCTATTTGCTTCATTCAATGCGTTTAATGAATGCTCTTGTCACCTATAGGCATAATTAGTGAAGCATCCTTAATATAGTCCTCACAATTGGGTCAATAAATGTAAGGCGTATTCTCTGTTGGAGATCTATAAATAATTAAATAAATTTAATTAAAAGAAACCAACGAGCTAGTACCAATAATATTTCCACAACGGCCAATTCTCAGCGCGCCGACTGCTCCGCCGGTGCTAGTTGCGTCACCAAACCGCTCACTACACCCCTCCACGGCTAGACTTTAGGAAACAGTTTAATAGGGTTCTAGCTAGCCGCTTGAACTGTAAGCTAGCAGTGGAAGCTTCGGCTATCTTACAGATAGAATCTTTGTAAACAAACCGCCCATACCTCAAAAGTACTTTTTTCATATACTCGTTTTAGGACACGGAAGCCCACCTGAGGGCCTAGATAAGTGGCTTTCTATTATCGATATCGCCAGTAGAATAGAAAGAAAATGTATTATCAGTTAACTATATTTACAAAGATTTATATCGTCAATGTCAATGTCAATCCCATACATTTTTCTTTCTATTATAATGGCGATATCGATCATGGAAATCCACTTGTCTAGAACCTCTGCTCCTCCCTATCTAATTTAATTGCCACAATCAAAGCGTAGCCCACTGACCACGTTCACGAAAGCACAAAAAACTGTCGTTATGGTAACCGTTAGGTATCGTGATCGTATAATTTTGTATGAAAACCTCTTTTGGTCGTAAAAGGAACTGAAATTAAAAAAAACATACTTGACAACGGCTCTTTGACAGCTTTTAAAGGACAGTATAGTTTACTATTCGATTACCATAACAATAGTTTTTCAGCTAGAGGCATAGTACCTAAGCTTTAAAAAGTTTATTATGTAAGCTGCTTATCTCCACCATGCTAGACTTTAGGAAATAGTTAAGACTAGGAATCCCGAGCGCAGAAATAATTTGAGGGGGTGAAGAACGTCACATACGCTCCGCCCATCGAAGGGACACCCCGCGCGTCTCAGTATACTTGCGCGGCCCTGGCCGGCGGCCGCTATCGTGCCACAGTGTAGCAGCAAGACAGTAGTGAAGTGACCGATATTCAGTAAGGTAGAACCACTCAAGTTTCATTTTTAATGTAATATGTTTATTATTTTAAAACGAAATAGGTAGATAACTGTAGTACAAATAATAATATTATTACCTACCACTGTATACCATACTATAATATTACATTGAATGTATTACAATATTGTTACGGTGAGGGTGTTATTATGAATTTCAAGCGAAATGATCGATTCTAGAATAGAATTATAGTAAACAAGCTGTTACCCTCGACTTCGTCCGCTTGTATTTCAGTTAAAACATGAGTTTCAGTTTTAAAAAGTACCCTATATCATTCTCGATCGTCCTATTTATCTCTATACTAAAATTAATCAAACTTGGTTTATCGGTTTTGGGATGAAACCTAACAGACAGACAGAGTTACTTTCGCATTTATAGTACTAGCTTAATCCGTAGATAAATGCAAATGTCACTTTGCCTGTCTGTTACTTTATCACGCCAAAACGCTGAATTATGATGAATTTTGGAATTTTGAAATACATTGAACCTTGCAGAAGGTCATACAATATTGTTCATGCGATAACCGAAATCCACGTGGGCGAAGTCGCGGGCTGCATCTAGTAATTTGATATACTAACTGTGGCCCGTAACTTCGTCTGTATGAACTTTGGACATTGCATTTGTTACATTGGAATTGCGGTTATATCGCGTAAAAAAGTAGCCTATGTCCTTCTCCAAGATTTGTAATCTCTGTACCAAAATTCATCAAAATCGGTTCAGCTGTTTTGGCGTAAAAAGTAACATCATCATGGCAGCCGAACGACGCCCACCGCTGGGCATAGGCCCAAAAAGTAACATATGGACGAACAAATAGGCAGATAGAGTTACTTTTTGTAGGTATGGATAGTGCGTGAGAATCGGATAGGGTATCAGAGTGGGGATTACAGTGGGACTGGAAATGGAAGAGAGGATCGTAGAGGAAATCATAGTGGTGATCGGAGTAAGTGAATAGGAGTAAAATTAAAATATATAAGTATGTCAATAATAATGGTATTACATTTATTAAAATTCGCTTAAATCTAGAATCTTGACTCAATGATATCTTGAGCTGAGAACGCACTTGTGTCAAGGCAATATCGTGCCATTTTTGATAGTGCCATTCCAAATTCTCTTAAAACGTCCACCGCTGAGGCCGCCGCGGTTGCAACTAGTCGAGCTATTATAGCATACCACCGCAAATCATCCGCCCGCCGCGCCTCTTGAGCAGGGTACTCACCGAGCTGTGTAACACGTAACGTAACGTAACTGCTACTGTCATGTGAGTACATAGGAGGCACGAGCTCGCTGCGAGCCGCTCGCGCGTGGTTCGCAGTAAGCTCGCAGTGACCCGCCGAGTGGCGGTATCGCTGCGAACACAAAGGCGGCTCGCAGTGTGCGCGTGGACTACGACAAGACTTCTTGTGCAGTGAGTACGTAGGCGCGACGCGAACTTCAAACGAACGCAATCATGGAGTGAGCAGAATGTTGTCGGCGTGATTTCGTCACAAGCACTGCGGATCCGGGAGCTCGTAGCTGGTTACGCGGTGACCGTGGACGAGCCGTACTCACTTTCAGGTTGATACAGTAACAGTTAGGTTACGTGCTACAAGCTAGATGAGTACCCTGCTTTGCAGCACCGCACGCCCCGCACCGCTAGAGACTGTGGCCGACGTTATACCTAAATATACAAATCTGTTTAAATATTTAACCGAGTAATTTCGCAGTACATAAAATGACTTATTTATTTTTATACCAGTAAGTATGTAATACTTGATAAAAATCCAAAACATTTTCCAAACATGAGTACCTACTGCTATTGTACTTATGGTAATTCCTTTTTTGACCCTCATTTTCATTAATAATTGCTCAGTTTTTTTTTCTTATAATATGATCGTAGAATGAAATTTGGCGTCACGAGTAAGAAAATCCAAAAAAATGCATACGAATATTAATTTATTTTAAACAACACAAATTCAGTACCTATGGGAAATTTCTCAGCATTATTGCTTTTTAAAATTATGTGTAGTCACATAAACACAAATCTTAAATATCCAAAAGGAATAACATCGAAAGTTCGACATAGAAATTTTCCATTTCAAGTACCTAATACCAAAATTTCATATTTGATTAAAATTTGGTTTTACTGTTGGGATATTTTTTTGGATATTGTCTAAATTCTTTTATACGTTATATAAATATGTCCGGTGAAGAAAGTTTAAACGGATAATTTTTCCTGAAAAAGATATCAATGAAATAAAACTTTATTAAAAATACCTAAATTCTATTAAGTATTAATATTCTTTGGAAAGTTATACAATACTTTTAATTTATTGCTACCATATCATCATGCTGTAAAGTTTGACCTGACTAAGGAATTACTGTGGGGTCCACTAGGTTAATTTCGTACACTGCCTCACCTATCTCTATACACTGTGACACTACTTACTAATTAGAAATCTATGTAGATTAATATCAGATTCGTTCCAAATGAATAAAAAAATTCAAATCACTTAGTTACCTTTTATGTTTGTTTATCCTTCGCAGAGTCTGCGACGATATCTTCATTTTTTTATTCTTTTTATTGGACACTAGCGGCCGCCCGCGGTTTCACCCGCGTGGTTCCCGTTCCCGTGGGAATATCGGGATAAAAAGTACATATAAACCTTCCTCTTGAATCACTCTATCTATTAAAAAAAACGCATCAAAATCCGTTGCGTAGTTTCAAAGATTTAAGCATACAAAGGGACATAGGGACAGAGAAAGCGACTTTGTTTTATACTATGTAGTGATTTTATCGTAATCACTATGAAATATTTACAGAATTATTCTTGAATGAACCTAGTTATAACTATGCATAAAACAAACAGTAGATACATATTAAATTTAAAATACATATTTCCCTACAAACTATTATTATATATTTGTACAAACTATAACTAGGTACATTACACGACACCACAGATAATTATTTGTACCTATATAGCTTACTGAACTCTCCACACAATCAAATATTTGAATTGTTTTTAATTTCGCTCGTCGCAGGTAATTTCGCCGCAAAAATTGGCACGCGTCCGACCTCTAACTCATTCCGCAGGGGACTGATTGATTGAAATTACGACCGTCAACGTAGCAAAATAGGTTTTTTTCGAAAATAAACAATGCCTTAAAAAAAATAGACTTATGACGGCTGGAATCCCTCGGCTATTCAAAGACAATTATTTTCGTATATTTTTCATTAACTAAAACCAAGTATTTTGCAAATAATACGATATTTGGATTACGATTAGACGTATGTTTGGGATTTTATTTGACACACTTAAATATCACCAATCGAAAAAAAACGGCCGGAAGCACTAGATAAATAACTGTAAAATAACATATATTTTTTCCAAATTATAAGTACCTGTGATTTGCGAGTAATCCATAATTTAAGATATCCTACTTTCGGGAATGCCCGCCTTAATAGGATGCTACCCTAGCTAGCCACTAGAAGTGATTGTATGACTACTGGCTACTTCCTAAGCTAGTTATTAATAGTTGTAAAGTACATACTACGTCAAATAGTCTTACAGCTAGCTCTGATGGGACTCGAAACCACGACTCTTTACTGACCGGGCAAACGCTCTAAGCCACTGAACTACGGAGTCGTTAGGAGAAGCGACGAATTTATCACATCTTACACGCTGTTACTGGCTAACAGCGTGAATGCAAGAAGGTAAAAATAATGAGAGATTTGAATTGAGAGGCAGTCGCCTCTCCGGTTATGACAAATAGTTTTTACGCTAACCCAGCGGCCCAAAATGAGTCTTGCCTCCTATGCTAGAGATCGCCACTTGTTTCGATCTCCTGTCAGTTTGGACCAGTCGGACACCTTTTTTATTATAGTGAGGGTTATGCCTTTGCGCATACCTACCCCTTCCACTCACAGTGTGGACGGTGGTTATGTGGAACTCGCCTATAGCCGCTTCCTGACCCCCATCTAGTAGAAAGTACTTGATGGGGAGTCAGGAAGGGGGAATACCCACCTAACCCCTCACTACTTGCTCTCTGATCGTCGGTTGGGCATGGGGGTTGCTGTGGCAGTCGCCCTTAAGACCAGCTGGGCACATGATCTTTCGTTGTTTTCCTCTTTCATCAGGGTCGGTGTCCAAGTTTCAGAGCCATACATTAAGATTGGCCGTATTTTTTGTATTTTTTTCTGTCAAAGAAATTCTTAGTTAAACGGGCCCTTGGAGAAGCTACATCGACAAGAATGATGAAGATGCGCTAGATGTAGCAAATTTTTCATTGACAGTTGTTTGTCAAGAAAAGCATTTATGAGTCTTGTTGCAATTCTATTGCAAAATCTCAGGTTTAATATAATCATTTTCTTAAAATTATTTTTCCAAACAAATGGATTATCAGATCGATATTCAAATCCTATTATCATATTCATCAAAATCGGCTCATTTGGCTCACCTTTAATTTTAAACCGGTCTGTAAATAGTTAAAAAGGACAAGAGACAGGGAAACTTCCTCATAAAAGGTGTATTACAATCTTTCATATCATAAACTTAGTTTCTAAGTGTCCATATTTCATTATCCATCCCACTGTCCGACACCTGCCATTCTACGGTAATTGCAACTTTACACTTAACACGCATGTGGGCTATTGATATTAAGTTGACCACAAAAACTTAACTCACTTTAGCAAGTTGGCAAATATTGGCTTCACTCGACCACGCCATTAGTGACTGTAATGTATTTGTAAGTATGCAGAGATAAATCTCTTCTGTCTAATTTATGTACAGGGCGTTGCAAAAACTTTAACCATGGCTTCAGGCCATCATGCTGAACAACGCACAGTAAGAATTTTTTGTCGGAAATGAAAAAAACATTTCGACTCGCCATACAAAATGTCCCGATTTGTTGCTAAATTTGTATGAAAAGTCGTTTTTTTTTTCATTTCCGACAAAAATTCTTGTTGTAAGTTGTTCAGCATGATGGTCCGAAGCCATGGTTAGCGGTTTTGCAAAGGTGCCCCTAACACCCTGTATACCAATTAAAGTTTTTTTCCCCTAACGGGGTAGCACTAAGCCTTCATCACACGTGCACTACTCCCGGAATCTTAGAGAGCCTATCAGCCGGTAGGCCACCTGCATTCCTCGATCGAAGTGGGATCGGGGGACCCCCAACGTATAATACACCCTTTCAGTACTTCTCTTTTTTAACTTTTTTTAGGAGGTTTTTAAATTTTTTGTATGTAAAACTATAGAGCAGCGGTGACAACCGCGGCTGTCGAATTTTGTGTGCTGATTTATAAATACGTGATAATGAATAAGCGCAAAACCTCTTGTGTGGTGGTGATTGTGCTCATGACTATGAACAACTTTTACTTTGAGGCCAATTCTGCAACTCAACAAAAAAAACAGCTGTTTCATACAAATTGTCAATATCTACTCGACCAGAATGTAAGGAACAGCTGACTTTTTTAAACGCCTCTTTCAAAAAATTCGACATACGCGGTCACCGCACCGCGTTTGATGTGTGGAGCTGCTTATAGGAAGGTACCACAGCGGAACTGGCTATCTTATCTCTAACTGCCGGAACACAATAATGCTGAAAACAAGGCAGACTTCCCAACTAGCACACTAGTGAAAAATGCAGCTTTCCTTAAAGCTCCAATGTCTATAGGGGTGGCATAACGGAGTAAGAACTAGGCACAAGTTCGATATCAGCTAAAATTATAGCTATGACCGCAGCTGGAACCTAAGGTATTTTTGTGACACCTTATGGCACCATTAACTGCACAATAGTTAGATTTGTAACTTTTTTGCCACTTTTACTCGCATAATGGTTTCGCATAGCATTTCAGACCACCATTGACTGCATTGTAGTTATAATTGCATATTTATTGGCACTTTTAGTTGCATTACGGTCCCGCGTGGCATACTATACCACCCTGTTCTGCATAGGATAGGAAATTGTGTCTAATTTACTTCTTACGGTTTCTGTTATGCCTGTGAGGTAAAATTAGCTCCTATAAGCTCGTAAAATTCCTTTTTGTGGAACTACTATGGAGTCTGCAGTGCTTCATGATAGAAAATAATAGCTTTTCAATCAAATGGAGAACGTGTTAAATAAAAGGTTAATTCGATTTAACCAACTTCAAAAAAGAGGTTCTCAGTTTGAGCTGTACCTATGTATGTACGTTTGTCCGCAATTTTCTTATGTGTGGGTGATCTGATTTTGATGCGGTTTTCAGTTATATATTTGTTACATTCGGGAAAAAGTTTTTGAATTAAGTAGTTGAATGTTTGTTTGTTTGTATGTCCAAGCATATCTCGAGAACTATTAGTCGGATTTTCGGATTTGATTGATACTTTTTTGTTCGATTCGGATTTATGCCTTCTATTATTTAATTGCTTCTCGTCGTCGTATTTTCTTGAAACTTAATAGGTATTAACAAACTTTATTTTTTTACGATTAATTCTTAAAGTTACAAACTATAGGTGCATTGCCCTCGAAGTTGATTTTAGAGATCATAAATAGTATATGTAACAGAAGAATTAAGCATAATACTAGGTACTAGGTTTTTTAATAAATCAAACAATTCAAGCACCAAGGGTTTCCAGCAAAGATTGCAGATCCCTAAATTATATTTATTGTATGTGCTGCAATGCAGGTGCGAGCTTTATATTACATCAAATTCACACTCTCGGTTATAATATTCACTTTCTTGGAGATTGTATGGAGGTAGAAGTTCTAGAAGAAAGAATTTAGCAGCTTAATTGGATCTAGGAGTTTCCGAACAGTGGTTTTTGTCACCCATTTCTGCAAAAGGGGGACTACAGTAGCGAAAACTAGAAAGCAAGGCTGCAATAATATAGATGCCATTTTCTGAATACATTTATTTTATTTGTTCATATATTTCTGTTTATTTAAACACACGGGTCACACGGCACAGTTTAGTATGATCGCAAACAACATGTTATCGTTAATTATCCATAAATAAATATTATTCAGTGTAATACTTATCAAAATTAAGATGAAAAAATTGGCCCGCAGTTACAAATTCATTAAATTTTCGTAATATCTTCAATAAATTGAGGGCCCATTAGTTTTACTCCAAAAACACCATACATGTTTCACAGTAAATTAAATTTGCCGATGTTTATCACATAAACAAGCCGCGTAACTTAAATCGTATATTTACACTACAATTCCACCATTTTATTATTTCACTACACGCTGCCTAGTCATAATTTGATAAAAACATCTTACATGTAATAGAAATTAAATACTTAACAAAGTCACAATTTGCACTGAAAGCTGCAATTTACACTTCGGAGTGAATGAAATAATGAGTGGATCTGAAGTTCTTTCATTCAATTACTGCCAATAGGGTGCATAAGGAGTGAAAATTGCGGTTGTAAGAAATTACATGCACTATTATGAAACTCTACTGGATCTATTAAAATAGGTTCTAATTTCGCCCCTTTAGATCTAAAGCAGCTGCAAAAAGGTTGCATAGCGCGTTATACAGCTGACTCTTGCAGCTTCTAACTGTAATTATATACGCTATAAAGGTCTTAAGCAGACATTTTGTGCTAGTTGGGTTACGACAAGTCCTACCATCAACCAAAACTAGTTTGCTAAAACGTACTGTTATTAATATTAACCGAATTAGAAAAATAGCAATGTGCACAATCTAACTTTACCGATTCATGTTCGTCAAATCTGCCGTTAAATCCTATACATTATCTGAGGAAACCAAACTTAAAAGGTAACCAAGGTTAAATAAGGTCGTTGGTACACTGTAAACTGTAACTATAGTACTTATTTTTACCATCACAAAAAGGTACCTATCAATTTACTCATAATTATCCGTTTCACTATTTTCATGGCGAGTTTCCGGCATTTTTATCATATGTACCAAAATATAAAAACGGGCGCAGAGTGAATTTCGCAGTATTATAAATTAGTAATTATTATGTCGTTTATTTCATTAAGATTTTAATATAATGTCAACTGTACCGATAGAACACGTCGTCTCTATACGGCTTGGTACTAGGGCGTCATGAGTCGATAGGCGTTACGCAATCGGCCTACTCTCACTTTCGCTACTGAGGCCGAGCTTTGCGAGTAGATTAATGTTATTTACCATCGACGACTTATGCTGGCCTGGTACTTTTTATTTATCGTAACTAATAATATTTATATAAAAAAAAAATATAAATATTTTTCTATTTATTTAATAGCGCAAAACCACAGGAGTAAATAAAAACTACTACGCACTCCTGTCAAAGAATATATACACTTACGCGAAAAGAAACGACACTTAAGCATGTGTGCACGTAAAATCGCTTGCGGCTATTAGCCCGAGAGCCAAACTAATTCGTTCTATGGAGACTCAACAATAATTCTATATCAGTAATTTCTTAACATTGAAAATAAGATTATCTAGTTTAATAAATAATTCATTAGTAATCCACCAATATTTATGACCGCGACATTAAAAAAAACAAATACAAAGCTTTAAAAAATCTATAAAAAAATAGTCAAAAATGGTATAAGTGTTATTCACTTTACATTTGAATACATTTATTATTATCTTTCGTAAAAGTATATAATCCCCCTATATTTGTAAATGAAAAACAAATAAACTTTAAAAAAAACTCTCTACGTAAACTCAAATTGGCATTACACCTATGATAAAAATGCTATCAGAAACAACCGACTTCTTCCTAAAGTATTAGTTTCCCGTTTTATATCTTTATGGATTTCGACTTTGGTGCTTAGATATGGTGAACATAAACACATGTTAACGATAAAATTGGTGATAGCATATTTGCTGAAAGAATTGCACCATTTTCGGGGTTTAACTTTTTTTTTATACCTTCCAATGCGATATTATGTTGGATTCCAAAATATAGTCTTTTAAAATTATATTTAAGGGCCGTTTACAAAAATTTGGCCTGTTATTGAATTTTTTACAAAAATATCGGATAGTTCTTGGGGTATATGTGTGGGTGTCTGGATGTGAGCGGGGGTCGTGAGAGGCGCGCGGGGCGGGGAACGGGCAGTCGGTGAATGCCTTGGCCTAGGGCTGGCGCAATCTTCATACATTCAAATCGAAACTACTAGGAAGCCAAAAAATGCGAAAGTTGTTAAAATTCAGTCGATAATAATTATTGAGAGGACTAATTTTCATTTGGGCGATTATTGATTCACTCACTCAGTATTTTTTGTCGCTAACTTGTATTTTCTTTGCACGATTTAGTATTTTATTCGGACACATTAACTGTATCCCACTGTTAGTAGCTTACTTTACGTACATAATATATTATTATTATTCCCTTTATTACATTTAAAATACTTACAGAATTATATTTCACTACAATATAAAACATTAAAAAATATAACATTTAAAAGTACAAAAATGCAGTTCCCCAACGGTAGCAAGATCAGGGTCCCGGCTACCGATGGTTAAGGATCCAGAGACAGACACGGGCCGAGTACAGAAGTAGGTACTGCCTTCTGCATCTGACTCCCGATCCATCCACCTAACGCAAGCCTCTTAAGGTGTTTATCGAGGCTCTTAGCTATCAGACCATGGGCAGATATGACTATCGGAACAACAATTGCTGAATCAATGTCCCACATGTCAACAATCTCGTGAGCTAAATCAAGATATTTGTTTTATTTATCTTTTTCAGCTTTCCTAAGGTTGTCGTCAACTTGTCATGTCATGGGGAACAGCGACATAAACAATTATTGCGTGGCGTGCATGTCGATCTATCAATACAATATCAGGCTTTAATAAGCCTGATATTGTTGTATTGTAGCTAATGCTACAATAGTCCTGCCTGTCTGTAATGATAGATCGATCCCAATACAATGTGGCATGGCTATTTTCAAGAACCTGTTCTGGTGCATACTTGTAGTACGGCACCTCGGATGGCACAAGATTATGTTTCAGAACAAGTTGTTGGTGTATTATCCTTGGTTATGTCTATGCAAATACTCGCCGTTTGCGAGACGAGAACAACCGGAGATTATATGTCTAAGGGATTCACCCGGACGATGGCACGCTAGGCAAAATACATCCACTGTGCCATCCCTTAGGATATACTTTCGGTAGTTATTCGTCATCACAACCTTATCCATAACTGCACAGACAAAACATTCGGTTTCACCAAAATGATACTTGTTTACCGAGATATACCTACGTATTCCTGAACATATTCTAATAAAGTATTTTCGACTCGAAATTAGTCATTCGTAAATTATCGCTAGCTTAGTTAATTTTTCGCAAACAAAATATGAAGGTGTGATGAAGGCTAAGTGCTAACCCGTTGTGGATAAAAAAAAAAAAAAAAAAAATATAACGCTGCTCGGTTTCTTATTTGAGTACTTTATTCAATGTCGTTCAGTAGGTAGTAGAAGTTATTTTGTCGGAAATTTTATTATTTTCCATTTGTATAGATATTTAAATAGGTATCTTTAAAAGTTGATTGAAAATTGAACGTGTCTTTCATTACCTAAATATTCTTACATAAATTATATAACATCCTACACGTAACCTTCTTTGGCATAAGTCTATATTACATTTCGCATCAACCCTAGCGTCGGCTAAACGTCACCGGCGCTCGAACTCTCACGGACACGGAGTGTCACCGCTGTGCTCCTGTGCCAAAATACCCCAAGAACTATCCGATATTTTTGTAAAAAATTCAATAACAGGCCAAATTTTTGTAAACGGCCCTTAAATATAATTTTAAAAGACTATATTTTGGAATCCAACATAATATCGCATTGGAAGGTATAAAAAAAAAGTTAAACCCCGAAAATGGTGCAATTCTTTCAGCAAATATGCTATCACCAATTTTATCGTTAACATGTGTTTATGTTCACCATATCTAAGCACCAAAGTCGAAATCCATAAAGATATAAAACGGGAAACTAATACTTTAGGAAGAAGTCGGTTGTTTCTGATAGCATTTTTAACATAGGTGTAATGCCAATTTGAGTTTACGTAGAGAGTTTTTTTTAAAGTTTATTTGTTTTTCATTTACAAATATAGGGGGATTATATACTTTTACGAAAGATAATAATAAATGTATTCAAATGTAAAGTGAATAACACTTATACCATTTTTGACTATTTTTTTATAGATTTTTTAAAGCTTTGTATTTGTTTTTTTTAATGTCGCGGTCATAAATATTGGTGGATTACTAATGAATTATTTATTAAACTAGATAATCTTATTTTCAATGTTAAGAAATTACTGATATAGAATTATTGTTGAGTCTCCATAGAACGAATTAGTTTGGCTCTCGGGCTAAAACTCAAGAACGGCTGGCCCAACCATGAAAAATTTCTTGGGCCCAACACGGCAATTTTTTTTTAATTAGTTCCATAAGTCCCATGGAAGGTTTTTATGGAGAGAAAAAACATAAAAATTGCGTGGAAAGTAGTAAAAAACAGACTTTTCTTTTCCGATACAAACCGCAGCTAACGTAAATATTTCACATCAAAACGGAGCAACAGATCGACGTGATTATTGGTATGGGGATAGTTTGGAAGCTGAAGAGTGACAAAAGTTACTTTTTATACCGGAAATATATTAAATTCCTGCGGGACAACGTCGAGTAGTACACGCGGGCAAACCCGCGGGCGGAAGGCTACTAGAGTTGTTATAAATCTGGTAATATGATATATATTTCTTCATACCTTTATCTAGAATCGTATAGTTTCAAAAACACGATTTGATGATTTTGGCTCGACACTTTTTATTTTCGAAAATACCTCTAAAAAATAAGAAATATCAATATTATACTTAAATGGGGATACATATACTATTGAAAATTGGTTTAATTAGTGGACACCAATAATATTTAGGATCGTATAGAAGCATTTTTTAAAAATCACTATAGTTTTTGAATACGAAGTGATTTTGTGTTTTTTTTGCGTAATCGGTAAAATCGGTTCTCATTGCTATCTCGCTTTAGCATAATTTTTCCGAGTATCGCCTTAAGAAACTGTATCATGGAAAACTTGATAACGGATAAATATATACTTAAATACTTTTTTGTTTGTAAATACATACTTAATATTTCGTGTAGTTTAGGCTTTGAAACATTGAAACTGTGATATTGAACTGAAAACGTGATATTCATGAGCGGGCGGGGCGGGGGAGGGGGTAATCACTGCGCTGCCCCGACGAGTAAAAAGACGGACAAGTGCACAAGCCAATCATCCGTGTTTTTCATGCCACGCCGCGCGCCCGGTCCGTAAAAAAACGGACGGCCGGACGGTAAAATTCAGTGTAGTGCACAAACGCCCTAATCTATATAAATAAATAAAATTGGAGTGTCTGTTTGTAACATTAAAATAACCGCTTTTTACTACATAATAATAAAAATAAAATACTTTATTTCTCATCACAAACTTAAACATAGGTATACAGTAGAAAGCTTAAATATGTCACATTTGAGTTACTTTAAGTTTGTGTGAGACTGATGCCTGAAGTAGATATAAAAAATATCTGAGAATAACAGGACATCAGGCTCCCACTACCTCGGGCCACTAACAAAGATACATAGAACAAAAATAACTCGAGCAAAGTGGTGATGAGTGAAATGTTTTTACATAGAATGCAAAAAAGAAAGAATAATGATAAAAAAAGGAATAATAATCTATCAAAATTGTTAGGGTAAATTTGGATGAAGTGTGTACATGCGGGTTAGTGTGTGTAATTGTGTGTGTTGTGTGTGTGTGTGTGTGTGAGAGAGAGAGTGAGTGTGTGTGCGTTTATAAACATATATATAACGTGCATTATCTGCATGTACAAACAAACATGACAAACAAACATGATTGCTAATTCTTAACCATCAATAAGACCTCAGTCTCATCATATGTTAGATGTAGCAACCAGTTGGTGAGTTTCTTTTTACAAGTCTTTTTAGTTAATGGATACAAAGAGAGAATGGAGTTCAATTTATTATAAAGATAACTGCCCATGAAGCAAAAAAATCTATTTGAGAGCTTTCATTTAAATTGATGTGATGTACAGACATTTCCCCTACGACGCTTATCCCTTAGCAAGTTTGGGTCAAAGTAAAGCTGAGAGTGTTTACGAAGAACTGTCGAAAGAATGAACAACTGCCGGACAGAGAGCACCTGCCAGTGTTTATACACATCAGTTGTGGGAGAAAGAAATGGAAGAGAAGCACCTACCTTCAGGACTGCTCTTTGAGCACTTCACTACTCCACTTTAATAAGGTGAGTTTTGGCAGCTCCTCCCCAAGAAGAAACACAGTAGTTTAAGATTGACTGGCACATAGCAAAATATACGGTTTTAACTAATGGAAAGTCGGCAACATGACGAAGAGTTTTAAAAATAAATATTAGTTTTCTGATTCTACCTGCTAAGAGCTCAATGTGGGGGTAAAAACTAAGTGAGGAATCAATCATTACACCCAGATACTTCATACAATCCGTTTGCAAAAGCTTCGGGCAGGAGCAATCCGAGATTGACGAGCATCTATGAACCCTTAAGAACAGATTATCAGGTAGAACCAGTCGTCTAAGAGAGAAGGTCATAAATTTGGTTTTATCAACATTCAGGGTCAATAAATTTGCTGATAACCACTTTGCAACCAAATCCAGTCCACTCTGGGCATGGTCAACAACTTCAGGCCAAGAATCTGCGCTAAACAACAAAGCAGTGTCATCGGCAAAGGCTATGATTTTACCATTGGAGATATTCAATTGGCACAAACCGTTGACATAAATTAAAAACAGTGTTGGACCAAGTACGCTGCCCTGCGGTACTCCAAAGGCAACAGGAATTTCCTCGCTTATCCAGTCTTCTATTTTAACCAGTTGGAAACGATTACTCAAATAGTCAGTAAAAAGCTTAAGAGCAATTCCTCGGATTCCGACACCCTCAAGCCTGCGAATCAAGATTGGGACAGAAACTGTGTCAAACGCTTTCGCAAGATCGAGGAAGACCGCCAAAACCTTTTTGTTTCCATCCAAGTTAGTCGAAATGGAATCAGTCAGAAGATGAACAGCATCATCCGTAGATCTTCCCGATCGGAATCCGAATTGTGAGGAGGACAATAAATTGTTTGACTCAAGGAAGCTAGACAGACAATCATACATGCATATGATTATATATACACATACCAAAATGACTTTTTTTTTTCAATTTTTGTCTGTCTGTCTGTCTGTCTGTCTGTCTGTTTGTTCCGGCTAATCTCTGAAACGGCTGGACCGATTTTGACGGGACTTTCACTGGCAGGTAGCTAATGTAATAAGGAGTAACTTAGGACTTTTTATCCCGGAAAAATATCACATTCCCTCGAGATAGCGTCGTGTAGTTTATTATCAATGCGAAAGTTTGTGGGTATGGATGTATGGATGTTTGTTACTTTTTCACGCAAAAACTACTGAAAGGATCTGGGTCTGGAATAACACATAGGGTACTTTTTATCCCGATATTCCCACGGGAACGGGAAACACGCGGGTGAAACCGCGGGCGGCCGCTAGTACTTTAATATAAATATGAAAGTTTTTGAGTATGGATGTATGGATGTATGGATGTATGGATGTATGGATGTATGGATGTCTGGATGTATGGATGTTTGTTACTCTTTCACGCAAAAACAACTGAACGGATCTTGATGAAATTTGCAACAGAGATTGACTATATAATTTAAAAATATAATCCCTCTTTTTTTGTTTGTAATATGAATAGGTTTTTTTGCAGTTTAATAATAGGTATTATTCAAATAAAATATTGACTTGGGAAAAAAACTTTAAATGAAGGAAAACTTATAAAAACTTATTAATATCTTGGTCTAAAAGCCTACTTTCATGACAATGGGTTATATAATTTCACGAAACCGTTTGCAAGTCATTGTTATTCGGTCAGCATTTTTATATTAATATCAATGTCATTATTATTCTTAAACTCTGATTTTGTGTAACCAAAAACGTTTTAGAAATGAATTTGTAATACTTAACTATTTACATTGAAAATAATAACAGAATTCAATCGCGCTTTTTTTTTAATAATAGGCTATTTTTACTAACTGAATTGTTCCATATTTTCTATAATGTAATAGATAAAAAAATTAAATGTTACGTATGTAAAATACGAAACAAGTTTTGGTTAGATCTAAAAAAAAAAAATTTTCTTCATATTCTTGTGGAAAATCCTATCAAAAATCTATCGCAAATAATATTTATTTAATATTGTCTACTATCACTATCGTGTCTACTATCGTAGTAACACATTTTTTAGGTCAAAAATAGAAATCATACATCCTAAACGAAATCTAAAATGTATTCAAAAACTTTACGTCACAAAAACGCCTTTTGAAAACAAACTTTACGATTTTTCTAACATTAAAAAAACAATGGTTCTACCAGTTCTACTTCCTAAACGAGGCGTAACTTTTAACGTAATAGTTATAAGTGTCATAGTCGCATGAGCTACAGACAACAATTATTATTATCGCTGGACGGTTTAGCGAAAGTGTGTCAGGCGTGGGTTTGAGGTAGGGATGGTATTCTTCCAGCTTGAGCCATGAAGACAACAAAGAACTTTATGCTGTCTAGCGAGAAATTTGAAACATTTGGATTTAAAATATTATTTTGATAAAGTCTTGGATCCGTTTCCGGAACAAACATTCACGATTAGTCTTAAACCAAAAAGACGGACATCAATGCCGGACATAAAAAAAACCAAGGAGTTCATGCCTTAATTCTAAAATAAAAACCATATTTTTAGGGCAGTGGATGGACCGTGTTGCTGGGACTATTGACGCGCGCGCTGCGAAAAGCGAGTTTGCCATCATCAATATTAAGGGTACTCTTAATCCAACCACTGTTTTTTCCACCCTATATATATTTTTAACTTATAATTTTGACGTGCATTTTTTACACCATAAGATCAAAACAAAAAATGAAAAAAAATTAAATATTTTTTTAATGGGTAAGTAAATCAACAAAAAAATATATTTTTATCAAATCAATCATTCGTGAACTTTCATCTCTTTCTTTAACATGCTTAATTTAACACAAAAAAATAATAAAAGATAAAAACTATTAAGTAAATTATTTCATGAAATGACATACCTACCTACCTACATCTTGTTTCGTTAGAAAACATATAAATTAAATGTCATTTTATGGATAAATTGGACTGAATAAATTAACAAAACTCGCGATCAAAGAGGTAAAAACCGGACAGGCCGGACACCGGACATCGTCTAAATTTGCCGGACAAGCATCAGAAAGCCTGACCCTGTCCGGCTTTATCTGGACATCCTATTCACGATGAACATTAAATTTTTAGTAAGTATTCATCGTGGAATTATGACATAGTTGGCTATACAGGACGTCCCAGAATTATGGGACATGAAGTAAAAATACTTTAAATAATGGAGATACCTACGTAGCAAATTTCCTTTAATTTGAAAAAAAAAACAATACTTCATCATTCACAGATATAAAATAGTAGATTGTACAACAAGTGCATAAAACGTACTATTTTACCCGAGATGTATATATACCCGAGGTGGATAGTCAATTCGAGGGTAAAATGGGTTTTATGTACAAGTTATACATTCTGCTTTTCACTTAGAGTGCGAGGAAAATAAATAACAATATTGCAAAAAAGAAAAAAATAAAGACTTCGCCATATTGGCGGGAAGACTTTTTTTTATTTTATTATACGTGGCATTGGTAGCACAGTGACTTTAGCATTAGATCGTAGTCCATAATGCTCTTGAAATACTTATTTCTTAGAAAACTGATTAATTTTGCCTAGTTTTATTAATTTAGTAATTTAACATGGATTATGTACACAATTGAAGAAACAGAATGAAATAATAAGTTTATTTAACGAAGTTTAATTGCGTGTGTGGCTGTTTACCTGACGATCTTTGTCTTAAAGTCTGAGACTTAGACGAAGATTTACTTTTATGCACTAGAGCATAAAAAGTGAATTTATGCAGCCTATACCCAACATAAACACGAACTTTACGAGCATGAGAAGTGAAAAAGAGCTTTTCTGACTCGACTCGACATCGAATCCATGATGTCTGTCCTTATTTTCCTTTCAATAAATTATGTGCCATGTTTCTTATACTGATTTAATTCTTTTGAGCTTTAATGATCGATATCGATTGATGTCATAAAAGTACTGAGTATAGTTTTTTCGATTTTGAGCCGAGTGTGAGAAACTTATTTAAAGTAAACTTTGAATGCAGTTTTCTTTATTTTTTTTGAGATTTACTATTTCTATTATTGAGAGTAGTCATGTAACTGCGAATATCTGCCGCTTGTATTCGCGAACGCGAATACGAATGCGCATGTTTCACACAAGATTCAAAATGTATTGAAAGAAAGGCTCAAAACTCAATAAACTATCACGGCCGCAATAACAAAATGCACGAAGATCGCAATACATTTTTCATCACTCGAATTATACTCGAAGACGATAAGAAATAGAGAAAAGGCACCTGTCAAGATTTAAACAAGAGTGTGTTTCTAGGTGGATCAGCAACTTTTATATGTTGTAGCGTATTTTGGTCCAAGAGTCTTTATGCCTCTACGATTCCACAAAAAATCCAACCGACTTCTGAAGAGTGGATATTGTTTTCTTGCGTTCATATTCGCAAAATATTTGCGAATATGACGAATGCGAATATCAAGAAATAAGTGAATATTCGCGGATGCGAATGCGAATGCGAAGGCCAATATTCGTTACATCACTAATTTAGAGTAGGGCAGGCGTACCGGTTTTGGTCACTTTTCACTTTAAAGTTATATAAATAGGAATTAAATAATTATTGCTTATATTTATTAATGGCGAATAAAAGATTGGACTTTTAGTTAATAATTACAGCACTTAGTTTTTTTTATGTAGTACGATATTTTAGAAATAAACACGTGTTATGTTTCAAAGTTAACATTTTGTAAAATTCTTAAGCAAAATGTTAAGGGTAAAGGTTTTGTAAAATCATTTTTTTTCTACAATAAAATTATTTTATGGTTATTTAATATTTTATATCATATTGGAATATGTTTCTTCTAGATGGATTAAGTGTTGTTTTTACCACACTTTTATTAGCTTCACTTGTAACTAAGTCACAATGTAAGAAAATCTTGGAAATCAATTTTAACCTACTTCTAATTGTCGTATTGATTTGAAACTTTGCAAGTCTATATGAATCCGATGACAATACAATAATTTGCTACCATCGAGCTGATCTGATGATGGAGTCAAGAGGTGGGCAATAGAACTCTTCAATGGCTGCTAGGAAATCCCTCGAGTTTAGGCTCATTTCTTATGTTCTGATAAGACCTGTTCGTTACACTTGATGGTGAGGGTCTGATGATGGAGCAGGGAGGAAGCCAGTGGCACTTCTTAATGACCACTAGGAAACCCCTCGAGTTTGGCCTCCGTTGTTTCGTTCTGATGAGACTTTTTAGTCGCACTTGGTGGTTAGGGTCTGATGATGGAGCAGGGAGGAAGTCAGTGGCACTTCTTAATTACCAATAGGAAACACCTCGAGTTCTGGCTCATTTGTTTCGTTCTGATGAGACCTATTCGCTACACTTTTTTTTTTTTTTTTTTTTTATTGATTTGAATATTGCATTTCTTCAAATTACTCATTGTGCTTTCGGTATACACTTTGAGTAATTTGCATTAGGAGGATTTAATGTATTTTCAATATTAGTTTTAATTTTAAGTTTCATTAAATTCTTTTAGGCTGTTTATTATTAAATTAGTGAGCTTTTTAAATGCCTCCGCATATCTGTTTTTAGTTGCCACCTCGTTCATGTTGTAAGGGTCATTCATATTATTAGTAGCAATGAGATAGTCGCTTCTGTGTGAGGCGAATCTTGGGCAGTATTTTAAAAGATGGTCTAGAGTTTGGGGAGTTATATTATCGCATGGGCAATGGTTATCGGGTGTGATGTTGAAACGATTTAAGTACGCTTTATGGTATCCATGATTGGTGATAAGTTGTGTGATGGCGAAGCGAGGTGGAATGATGTCAAGAAATGCATGGAGTTCGGGAAGTGTTGAAAATAGAGTTTTAGTGTGTGTGCAGGTATTGTACAAATCAATGGCAGCATTATGGGAGAGAAGGGAGTTTTGGTGTTTGAAGTAGGAGATCGGGGTGTGTAGGTAGGAGGGGACGGAGTGCATGTTGGCTGCTGCTTTGGCTGCTAGGTCCGCCGCGTCGTTACCTGTCACGTTTGCGTGGCCTTTTATCCAGATGAAGTTTATAGTAAATCCTTTAGTTTTTAATTCAATTATATTTCTGAGAATTGATGAGGCGAGAGGGTGAGTAGTGTTCGGATTGCGTAATTCCATAAGGGACGATCTACTATCAGATAAGATGGTGGCGGCTTGTGGTTTTTGGTGTGTTAACCAAGTAGTGGCTTGTTCAATAGCTAAAAGTTCGGCCTGGTAAACGGAGCAAAATCTGTGTAGTTTAAATTTTTTAGTTATGTTGTTGCCATCGGGTTTGCAGACTACAAAGGCGGCACCAACCTTTTCATCATGCCGGCTGCCGTCAGTGTAGATATGAAGAGATTCGAAGTTTATGATTTTACTCAGTTCGTTAGAGTCAGCGGCTTCTTTAAATGAAATTCCATTCCTAATGGATGGATGCGGTAAAGAGTGGTGTAGAGTGGGTGTTTCTATAGGTATGTCTGACGGAGTGAATTGTGACGTGTGAGTTAGTTTAGTTTTTTCAATATCTGCTATTGCTGCAATTTGGTTTGGTAGGGGAGTGAGTCGGGCTATGGAGATTGATGCTGCGGTACTTACGGTTCTGAAACCTTGAATAATTTTGATGGCAATTAATCTTTGGAATGATAGTAATCGTTTCTTGACTATCTTGTAATTGAGAGCGTTGGACCAGACTCCGGCAGCATAAGAAATTATAGGTAACATAACTTGTAGGTAGATTGTTTTAATGTTGTCAGGGTGAACTCCCCAGGTCGGACGGGTAAATATTATTAATTTATTAAGTAGTTTTTTGGCTTTATCTAATTTAAAATTAACGTGTTTGATAAATCTGAGTTTGTTATCTATAATTATTCCTAGGTATTTGATTTGGTTTGTAAAAGTTAGCTGTCTAATGTTCATGAAGATATTTATATTGTTAGATTTTGGTGTGAAGCAAATGGCTTGTGTTTTGTCAGGTCCGAATTCTAATTTGACAGAGGTTCCCCAATCGGTGATTAATTCTAGGCATTTGTTGATGTTGTTTTGTAAAGTCCTGATATTTTTAGAGTGGCAGATGAGTAATATATCATCTGCGTATGCCTGAATATGGCATCCAGCAGGCAGAGTTTGTACCAGTAGCTCATCTAACAGCAGATTCCACAAAATAGGTCCACACACGGAGCCTTGGATGCATCCTCTGGCTGACCAGAGGATGAAAACCTGAGTTTTTAATCGATTTGTGGTTAGTGACTCTTATTTCAGCTGTTCGGTCTTTAATATAATTGAGAAGTAGTAGGTACAGGTTTTTTGGACATTTGATGTAGTTGAGTCTTTTGAAGATAGCTGGCCACCAAGCGCGGTCAAAAGCCGATTTAATGTCAAGCGATACAGCAACGACTTGTTCTCCGCGCTTTCTAGCATCACGTATGGTGTTAAGTGCATCGTTAATAGCGTTAATTGTGGAGGTTTGGGATTTAAAACCATATTGGTTCTTGGGGCTGAATTTGTTCGTGTTCATATGGTGTGTGAGGCGATTGGTAATTAGCCTTTCCAAAAGTTTTCCAAGGACATTAATTAAACCAATGGGTCGGAAAGATGATAAGTCGGTGTAGTTCGGCTTGGATGGTTTGGGTATAATTTTAGCATAGGCATGCTTCCACATTTTTGGAAAGTATCCAAGTTTGAGGCAGCGGTTCATTAAGGGCGTAATAATATGTGGGAAGTTTTCAGCAAACTTTGTACATATGTCAGCTGTGAGATGGTCTGTGCCCGGGGCTTTTTTCGGATTCATGTTTTTTAATGATTCGATGATTTCTGTAAAGGTAAATGGGGGTTCGTCTTGACTAAGTTGATTGGGGTTGTACATAAAATTGCGAGTTTCTGCTTGAGCGGTAGTTGTATCAGGTGTGTCATCAGGGAAAAAATGTGTAAGAAGTGCTTCAGTAGTGTCAATGGGATTAGTGGTATAATTTCCATTCGGAAGTTTTAAGGTGCTAGGGGGTTGGGTAATGGGTTTGGATTTAATAATGCGGTTGGTGACGGACCATACATCTTCTTTTGTCTGTCTATTACAAAATTCCTTAAATTGACTGGTGGCCTCCTTGCATATGGCAGCAGAATATTCTTTGCGGAGTTGTTCTCTGGCTTTTAATGTTTCCTCAATACGTAGTTTGCGTTTTACTAGTTTACTTAGTTGGTGGTGGTTTTGAACGACTTTTTTCTTTATCTCGTCCAGCTCTTTGGTCCACCAAGGAGGCTTAGTTTGTGTGGGTTTTTTATTTGGAAAGATTTGGCTGCAAGTATTTTGTATAGTTTGTGTGAGCTTAAGGATGTATGAGTCAAGTTCTGTGAGGGTTAATTCAGATATGTTAGTTGGCGGGAGCTGTGATTTGATGGATGTAATAAATGCTTCTGTGGATTCTGTGTTGTTAATATTAGAGGTGTTATATTTGAACGTGGAAAGACCTAGATTCCTGTCTACTAGTTGGGGTTTGGTATGTAGTTTGAATTGAATAAGGTCGTGATCAGGTGAAATACAGAAACTAGGGTCTATTGTCCAATCGGTGATGTATGTTTGATTGTTTTGTGTGGTGAGTGTGAGGTCTATGGTAGATTGTCGAGGCTTGCCATGAGTGACGGTGTGAAAAGTTGGTAAGCCAGGGATGTTGTGTATTTCAAAGTTGTTGAGGATTATCATGTCGTATACCAGATTACCGCGTTGGTTGTTAGATTTGGAGCCCCATAATGTGTGCCATCCATTAAAATCACCACAGATGATGTGTGTGGAGTTTGGGTGTCTAGCCAGGAAAATTTCGAGTTTATTGAGGGTTGAGTGTTTGTCGGTTTTAGGTTCAACATATACAGAGATAAGGTAGGTATGTTTGGTGTTGTTTTTATTGTTTATTCGGATGATGCAAAGATTTGGAGTGGAGTATTCAGTTACTCCGAGAGTTGAGCAACAGTTTTCTTTTATTGCGATTGCAGCTTTGACTGGTTCAGTATTGGTAGTGTCTGGGAACTGATAAATAGTGTATCCGGGAATTTTATCAACTGTTTTTGTGCTATTATTTATGTATGGTTCGGTGAGGAATGAAATGTCGCAATTATAGTCGGATAGGTGTTTCTTTAGTTCGTGTAGTGCATTTCTGCTTCGTGCAATGTTTACTTGCGTGCATAGTAGTGTGCGTTTGGATGTTAAGTGGTGATTATTTTGTGCCATAGTCAATTCGTTCAGTCAATCGGATCTGATAGCCAATCCTGATTGGGCATTTCTTTGCAGTGGCTGGATGGGAGGTATTGTAAATGTTTTCTTTGTTTCCATTGTTGTGCACGAGGCAGTTGACGCACTTGGTGGCGTTTTTATTTGACTTTAGTGGACAGTCGTTATAGACATGGCCTTGTTCTGAGCAGTGGCTGCAGAATTTTATGGTGTTTGGACACTTGGCTCTTGTGTGTCCAAATTTAAGACAGTTAAAGCATTGTAACAATGGGGAGTGTTCAGAGATGTGAACTTTGTTGTGATCTACATTGATTCGCTCTAGGTTCATGGCAGCGTGCCAGACCTTTGGTGAGGCCTTGAAGACCATATTGTAAAGAAGGATGTTTCTGTTGTTGAGGGTTATGCAGGGTTTTAGTTCGGCGTTGGTGGTTTTAAGGGCTTCCTTTATTGGTTCGTTTTGGTTCATTATTATGTCGGGGAGGTCTTCGGGTGAGATGTCTTTGGACACTCCCTTCAGCACAAACATTGGCATGAGTTTTTTGGCGACTTCTGCGTCCACTTCTGTATTTTGTTCAAGTCGTTTGAGAGTTTCGCTGCATTGAGCTGTGTTTTCAAACTCCACTTTGATTTTGTTTGTGGATACAGTTTGGAATTTAGCGGGGGCATAGGAGACGTTAGTGAATGAGATGGCTTTGTGCCATTTTGCAATTGCTTCTTGTCTGGTTTTAGCGTTAGGGATGGTTATGATTAAAGCGGGGTTGCTAGTTTTGTTTGTAGGGTTATTAGTGGTAGTGATATTATTGGCGTTGTTGTTGTTATAGGTTTGTGCAACCGCCGCATAAGATTTTGGTTTGTTCAAGGAAGTATTAGTGGTTACGGGGGGGTTGATCTTGATGGCTTCTTTCACCGTTGCGGTGAGTTTGGCCATCTCGGTTGAGACGGTTTCGCGCACTAGTTTGACAACTTCCTGTTGGAGGTCGGTCCTGGTCTCTGAAATGGAGCGGTTGAACTCCAGCGTTCTGGCTTCATCCTCAATTTTAGCGTTTTCTCTGTAAAAGGTTTCTATGGTTTTTGTGGCTTCGGAAGCCAGGTTAGTGAGGATGTTATATATATTTAATTTGTTATTGCGAGTAACCGATTTGCCGTCGTCAGTGGAGGTCTTGGTCAATTCTTTATGTGCCTCCCTTTCCACGTCCTTCTGTATTTTTGGGACATTTTCGGGTTTCAAGTTTATTTCCTGTAGTATTCCAGTTGTAGCTGCATCAATAGCTCTTTTGATGGACATTAATTTGGCGTTATTTATGCTTCTTAGGTGAGTCGGGTTTTTTGGTTTTTCTGGAGGGGAGTTTTCGGAGATGAATGATGCCTGCAGAGATGGGGGGATGATAGGAGTTGGTGTAGGCTCCAGAGAATCGAGTTGGAGGGGTGATAACAGCTGCCTAGCAGTGCTACTGCCTGCTGTTGTTGAATGGAACATAAGTGGGGATGGGGAAGTTATCTTTTCAGAATCCTCTTCATTCATGACTAGCTGCTTTGCAGCATTTTTGGCCTTAGCTTGCCTGGTTCTATAGGCGGCTGAGGAAGTGGGGGGGTGGTGTTGGTTTTTTGATTTTTGGGGAGAATTTACAGGAGTACGTGGTAAATTTCCCATTTTGGATATTAATTACAAACTGCGAAGACGTCCGCGGGACAGTGAAGGGGGTAAGGTATGATTTAATATTAGTTAGTATAAGTTAGGTTAGAGTTAGGTTTTTGTAATTTATGATCGCCCGGATCTTAGGAACAGAGTTAACTATATTAAAGACTAGAAGAAGAGCAAGTTATGTGAGGTGTAAGGAAAATCGTTAAAAAGTTAGGTTTAGGTAAGATTACAAGTTAGGTTAGTTCGTAACTTTGAGTCTAGAAGTACTATTAAAAAGATTGATATTGCGTTTGAGAGGGTTTTAAGTAAGGCCGTGATTACAAAAGCTAATTTTTTAAAAGACACGAAGAAACTAATTTTTAATCAAATAAATTAATTTTTGTCAAAAGTGTAATTGACAAAGTTCTGTAAACAATTAGAATGACCCGCTACAGACGCGTTTAGTATCTCAAAACAAGCGCCGCGCAGAGTCTATACTATTACAATAAACAGGTGGAATAACAAATAATGATTGTCGGAGAAAAGTACAAATAACTGACTTTGGTTAGGTTATGTTCAGAAACAAAACCTAAGTACGGCTGTGAAAAATTTAATATCTAGGATAAATGGTTATATCTAATAAAGAGACGTAGGTTTTGCTAAAACAGATGTATATTAGCAAACAGAGTAATTATATGTACAATAGAAAAAGAGATATCGAATTTAAGAATATTGAAATTTTATATAAAAAAAAAAAAAAAAAATCTGTAATTTGAAATTAAGATTGCGGCCAAACTATTAGGTTTCTAGTAATGATATTAACAAAGAAAGATGTGCGGTAACAAGATCTATGAGTTAAGACTAAAAATAAACAAATCGGTTAAAATGGAAAAAAGTTATATGTGAAAAACTGGTGAAATTTAATGATTTTTAGTGAAAAAAATGGAAAAACGAAGATTTAAATTTTTTGGCAAGAAGTAGGTTTATACAGTGGTATAAAAAAGATGCTTTTTGAGGAGGCAAAGCTAAAAGTGAAGACAGATTAGAAAAAATTTAAATAGAAAGGAAGTTATGAATTTTTTATTCGCTACACTTGGTGGTAAGGGTCTGATGATGGAGCAGGAAGGAAGCCAGTGACACTCCTTAATGACTAATAGGAAACCACTCGAGTTTGGGCTCATTTGTTTCGTGTTGATAAGACCTATTCGTTACACTTAGTGGTGAGGGTCTGATGATGGAGCTGGGAGAAAGCCAGTGAAACTCCTTAATGGCCTCAAGAAAACCCCTCGAGTTTGGGCTCATTTGTTTCGTTCTGATGAGACCTATTCGCTTCACTTGGTGGTGAGAGTCTGATGATGGAGCAGGGAGGAAGCCAGTGGCACTTCTTAATGACCACTAGGAAACCTCTCGAGTTTGGGCTCATTTGTTTCGTTCAGACGAGACCTATTCGCTACACTTGGTGGCGAGGGTCTGATGATGTGAAAATAGAGCTGGGAGGAAGCCAGTGGCACCCTTAATGACCACTACGAAACCTTTTGAGTTTGGGCTCATTTGTTACGTTCTGATGAGACCTATTCGCTACACTTGGTGGTAAGGGTCTGATGATGGAGCAGGAAGGAAGCCAGTGACACTCCTTAATGACCAATAGGAAACCACTCGAGTTTGGGCTCATTTGTTTCGTGTTGATAAGACCTATTCGTTACACTTGGTGGTGAGGGTCTGATGATGGAGCTGGGAGAAAGCCAGTGAAACTCCTTAATGGCCTCAAGAAAACCCCTCGAGTTTGGGCTCATTTGTTTCGTTCTGATGAGACCTATTCGCTTCACTTGGTGGTGAGAGTCTGATGATGGAGCAGGGAGGAAGTCAGTGGCACTCCTTAATGACCACTACGAAACCCTTCGAGTTTGGGCTCATTTGTTTCGTTCTGATGAGACCTATTCGCTACACTTGGTGGTGAGGGTCTGATGATGGAACAGGGAGAAAGCCAGTGGCACTCCTTAATGGCAAATAGGAAACCCTTTGAGTTCTGCCTCATTTGTTTTGTTCTGATGTGACCTATCCGCTACACTTGGTGGTAAGTGTCTGATGATGGAGCAGGGAGGAAGTCAGTGGCACTCCTTAGTGAACACTAAGAAACCCCTCGAGGTGGGCTCATTTGTTTCATTCTGATGAGATCTACTCGCTACACTTGGTGGTGAGAGTCTGATGATGGAGCAGGGAGGAAGTCAGTGGCACTCCTTAATGACCACTACGAAACCCTTCGAGTTTGGGCTCATTTGTTTCGTTCTGATGAGACCTATTCGCTACACTTGGTGGTGAGGGTCTGATGATGGAGTAAGGAGAAAGTAAGGGTTCGGCTCGCGTATCTGGTAACTAATAGACTTCACTTGAATTTGTAAAACTAAATACATACAATCACGCCTTTGAGTTATAATGTTTACGGGGTGAGCAGACACATGAATGGACTGTGAAATCGATAATCAACCACCCATAGCTTGCCATTTAATTAACTAAAAAGTAAAAAATAAATATGTAGTTTAAAAAACTAAAAAACACACTTTTATAGGAACAGACTAAAAAGTACAAAATAACCGTCTATTTAGTTACTGAAATTAAAAAGCGTGGTGCGCCCTTTGCAAAGCATGCATTCAAGTACATAATATTGACAACGCGCACCACGCTTTTTAATTTCAGTAACTGAATAGACGGTTATTTTGTACTTTTTAGTCTGTTCCTATAAAAGTGTGTTTTTTAGTTTTTTAAACTACATATTTATTTAACTGTTCTTACAAAAAGTTGGGAAACAATAAGTGGCCAAAAGTGGTGCTAGAAATTTTAGCATTGTGCCTCCTTTGGCCACTTTGGCATTAGTAGAAAGTTTCCAACCTATCATAAGGTTCATTTATTTTAAAAGACTCACAACTCACTTTTGTTAGCTAACGTACCTACTAGAAAATTAGCGGATTGAGGCTAGTGTAGGCACTAGCCTACACTAGACTCAATCCGCAAATTTTCTTTTAATCAAGTGATAAAGGTATACTTATAAAATTGTAGTAATGAGCTAGCTGTGATTAAAATACTATTTCATGTAGTGTTTAGTCCAGAACTCTAATAAGACATCAATTAAGCATAAACTCAACTTATAATTAATTAGTAATTTTATGAAAGTGGCCAAAACCAATGCAAACGGTGTATTTGGCCCCCTCCGCAGAATTTGTTCTAAATAAAAAAACTATTGTTTTTTTTTACTTTGTAGATTGTACCCTTAAAGGTCTATAAATTATCTATAACTCTACATTATAAATTTTCTCTAAAATACTTAAGATCATTAAGCACTAAGCGGTTAAAAGTGAAAAAATCCTTAAAGTGGCCAAAACCGGTACGCCTGCTACTTACACGTCATGTCCAGTCAAGTTCTTTGGGGACGTGACGTATTACTGTGACGTGACTAGCGCTCCGCTCACTACTTCGTCTGCGCGGACCCCCTTTTTTATCGCCTTAGAGGGGAAATTTCCAAAAATCCCCTCTTAGTGCTCCCCTATATAAATAGAAGTATACTCCCCATACATGCCAAATTTTAGCTTCTTGCGCCCAGTAGTTTCGGCTGTGTGCGTTGTCTGCCAGTCAGTCAACTCGGTAACGCAAGAGTTAAAGAATAGAAGATATATGTATTATCACAGCCATCTCTATAAGACGATAGAGACGGCTGTGGTATAATAGATTGAACATAATTGAAGGGTACAGGGGCAAAACAAGGAATGTCACAAAACAGATTTTTGTGTAATTTACATTTTAATGTAAGTATATTTGTGAACATTTGTCAAAAGTTTATTTGTATTTACAGCCGATCTTTATAAAGTAAACTTAGGTTCCTATCAGTAAATTAATAAAAAATAATTATGCAAGACAAAAATTCAAAAAATAAAATAAAAAATAAAAAACAAAAAATCTGTTTGTGACATTTCTTGTTTTGCCCATGTACCCTTCAATTTACCTATATCCTTACCATTTCCCATCAGCCATTCCGTCGCCATCGCTATGGACTTTCCAAATATAAAAAAATAACCGTTGCACGTGCACTCAGTACCTATACTAACTGGGCAGTAAAACATTTTCAGTCATTTGCAGTTTCGGTTACCGGCTGATCAAGTTGAATAACCTTTTTCTAATGTGATAACTGCCTCAGTGGTCTAGTGGTTCATACCACCAATTTCAGACCCAGAGGTCCCGGGTTCAATTCCCAGTGGGGGGTACATGTTGTATTCGGTTTGGTTGGTGGTAGGACTTGTTCTTAGTCCGCGTGGCTAGCTACCACCACCTTATCTAAGTCTGACGCCATAACAATGATGCTTTCAGCATTATTGTGTTCCGGTAGTAAGAGATAACATTCTTAGTAATTGAGGATTCCGGGAGTAGTGCGCTTCCACCTTCAGCCTTATCACCACTTAACATCAGGTGTGATGAAGGCTAAGTACTACCCTAAAAAACACTCGACAGCACATCAAGTTGAACAGTTGAACTGCGATAACAGCTTTTATTACGTAGTGTATAAAGGCGGTCTCAAGGTTAACATGTAGGATAGTCAGATCTACCGCCGTGTGTGTATTTTTCTTTACTCTTTCATAGATTACTACACAGTTAGGTAAAGCTTTTCAGTAATCAACTTAAGTAAACAAAAACAAACAAATCATAACATACTGTAGGTATATTAAACAACGATATCCACGCCTCCAATGCTAAACCTTTTTGCGCATCATTAAAAAAAACCACTTGACTCACCCGACTAAAACAACTGAATTAATTCGTTTTCCTTGCTAATCGAGTTCTAATTAAACAGACAGCATACGATTAACATATAAACACTGTTTGTTGGTCAATTTGACCTGTGGCCCGTTCTACGCGGCCTTGGGACTGATGCCCCAATAACCACTAGTAGGACAAGGGTCTAAAAATAGTACCAAATTATTGAGGATTGTCGTATGGATGGACAACATTGTCGGATTCCGGTAGTTATACAGGGTGTAGTGTACATTAGTGTTGCCGAACGATCGATAGTTTTACTATCGATAGTTTTAATCGAAAAATGCCAAACTATCGATAGGCCTATCGATAGTATCAATAGTATCGATAGTATCGATCTCTTAGTTAGTTCAATACTATCGGTAAGCAGCAATACTATCGATGTAACATATCATTTTTTTAATATGTTACATTCATAATAAACTATGATAGTACTAACCTTCATTCCTGTTTTTTATCCAATATTTTGTACCTTTACACAACACAGTTTTTATACATCCCTTATTGCAAAGTACATACATTCTCATTAACTCAATTCCAAACAATAATTGCTAATTTTTACATCTTAGGTACACTTATATTTGTCAACAAACATCTATCACGTCTGACGTTTGACATTTAATTTTATCAGAGTAAACATCATAATTTTTGAACCACTGGCTCAATCTTGTGAGGAACAGCAGAACTATTTCCACGAGCAATTATCCAGAGATATACGTCTTCTCATTCTTGCATGGATGTCCAGCTATTTCCATCTCTTTTTCTTATAAAGACACCTTGCGTTGAGAGTCCACACTTCATCAAACTTTAGCGCCATCTGGTGTCAAATAGTGGCAAAGTATGCCGCACATATATTGTCATCTCTCTCACACCTAAATGCATAGCCATCCTGTCATCTCGTTCATGCAACTGCACCGAAACTGACATCTGGCGTAGAGTAGCTCTCTTGCTTTAATAATTGAACTTCTACATATTGAGTCCAGATTATCTATGGTACCTAAAAACTTTTATCAATAACATTATGAATATCTAATTTACAATGAAAGTAATTAGTTATTCATATTCTACAAATCTGCCTTTATTTGATTTTATATAATTCTTCATTTATCTTTAGCTAATTTTCTTAACCATAGACTATATTCGGATCATTCTAGAAATGTACAAGTGAGCATTGTCTATGCTACTTACCTTGGAAAATTCGAGATTGATGGTAAAGCAATATGAATTAAAAACAAGATTCTAGAAAAGTCGTGGCAGAACATATAAATAGGGCCCGTCTGGCCCCAGTGTTTTTTTTCTCTCGATAACCGCTACTTAACTGACTGTGAGAAAGACTGTGAAGCAAAGTCACTGTGAACTGTTATTGCATAGACATTTTTTTACCTACGTAGTTTATTCCTGATAAACCTAACTGTCCTAAGCTGCATCATTGTGTGAACACTGCAATTTTCTTGATTCGTCCTCGATCTTCAGCGTCCGGGTAAGTCGATCTGCTAAATGGCAAACAAATTACCAACATCTCTTTATGTCACTGCTTTGGCATAACGCTGTGTTTTCTTCTTCCTCGACAGTTCTTATTATTGACTGGACTACCTGTCCGGAGCGAGCACCTGCGAAGCTGATATCATACCGGCGAGCCCTCGTTCGCTGACCTTAGGCCTTGAGAGACCGGCGTTCGCAACCCCTCCTCGGAATATTAATCTCAGGTGTAATCGTTTTATATCTTTATCTCTTAACTACATCTCTCCATACTCTCTTCGTTTATGAGCTGTTCATAAACGTGGCGCCCATTAATTGTCTCTAATCTTCTCCTCTCTTATAAGTTTAACTTAACTACATACATATAAGTATTACCTACCTACCTTTCAATTTTGTAACACTCCCAACTTGATTTAAACTACACTTGTGAACTTATAAAACGTTTAATATTGAATAACAACCATATTTTAATTTGTGTTTGTATTTGTATATCCAGTCTGACACGTTGTAAACCTATTTTAAGGATAGCGATAGCCTAGGTCTCCTATTCATATAAATCTCTTTTGAAACTTTATTTGTCTAGTTTAAACTTCATTACCTGTTTATGTAATTTCCAACTCAGTGAGAATATTGTAATTTAAGTCCCTCTGACAGTGCAACAAGTGAGCTGCAAAGTAGAATATTTATCCCCACGCCCTGTATTTCTTGTAAGGACCTAATTTTACATGTTATAAAAATAAAACTTCACATTTCATTATATTTCCATTTCTTTTATTTTACATCAAAACCTATAGTTAAAAAAATTAGTTACATTTAGCGCCCAACGTAGTTTGCACTCAATTCTTTGTTGACAGTTTCTCACTGGGTTTCTACCTCTTTTATATTTATTTGTTGTATCTCTCTCTCAAATTGTACCTGTATCAATTTCAGTGATGGAGCATACTGCGTTCTACGGTCTCCTCAAGGACGAGGTCAGCTATGAGCTCAACCTGCGGGGAGTGGAACACGAGCGTGGTGCCACAGCGGAGACGTTGGCTGCCCTGCTAGAGAAAGCTGAACCGGCCGCTGTAGAGGTCGAGGACAAATTTATTGATTCCCTTGATACGGGAATAGAAATAGAGGTATGTGCACGGAAGTTGGCCGAACTAAGCGCTCTTGTCCCCAAGTATTCTACCACTACACATTTCCAAAAATGCTGGGCAAGGTTGACTCACGTTATAGACCGACTAGACAGACTGACCGGGCAGACCAGGGAGCAAAGGCGTATAAAATCTTCGTCACTGGAGGAGTTATACAGACTCCGCTTTTGGATGTCAAATAATCCACCGCGCAGTAGAGGTCCTTCTCCGTCAAGACAACACCTACATCCGACTGCTTCCCGTGATGAAGAAAACCGCATCACAGACGTTCGGAAGAACGGTGTCGATGGGGATGTACACTCTGAGGAAGCATCTATCCCTGTTCCTCCTCCTCATCCCTCTCACTCCTCTCCTTTTCTCAGAAATTCTCCTATATTGAAGTGGGGTGTAACTTTTGACGGACACACCTGTGTCTTAGAATTTATTACTAAAATTAAAGAATTAGCTGCCTCCTGCTCTGCCCAAGACCATGAACTGCTCTCAAACTTCTCACATCTGCTTACTGGTGATGCATTGGTGTGGTTCCGCGGTTACAGGGACAATATAACTTCTATGGCTCAACTTTTTGATTATCTAAAAGAGGAATTTATACCTGTTGATTATGACAGACGACTTCTACTGCAAATAAAAGGCAGATTGCAAGATAAATCTGAAGACATAAAAATTTATATCAATCTCATGCTTTATGAGATGTCTAAACTATCTAAACCACTCTCTGAAACTGAGAAGTTGGATATAATATTATCAAATATGAACACTTTTTATATTGCAAAATTAGCTCTCCATGATTTCTCTTCGACTGCGGAACTCAAATCAGTGTGCTCCAGGCTAGACATAGCAAAGCACAGATTTGAGAATAGAGGTGCCTTAAATCCTGGCAATACTGCTATTGTTCCCGGTTTCACAGTGAAATCTAATCTTACTAAATCGGTAAATCAACCGTTTATTAAACAAAAACCTTTATTGGGAAATGTTGCTACCATCTCCCATAATGCTTATAATTCCGCCATGCTACAAAAAGATAGTGTCATTTGTTTAAAGTGTAGTGGCAAACATCACTATTCAAAGTGTAATGTATACAATACACCTATATGTTTTAAATGTAAAAAACCTAATGTGCTTACTCGCGACTGTACTTGTTCAAAAAACTGAATAAGCGGTCAGTAGCATGTTCTCTCTCTCTTAAACCTGAACCTTCAAAACTAACTAAACATACTACTGACCGGGAATGGCAGGAATATCTAACTTTCTTAAAAAACTTTTTCTCCTCTCAGAAGATAGCTCCACTTTTTGAGTCAAACTTGCCTGACAACCGTGCGTTTATCAAAGTCAACATTTTGGGAACAGAGTGCTTGGCCTTGGCCGATTCTGGTGCATCAACTTCTATACTCAGCAATGATGCGCTAGGAACGCTTAGGGAATTAGGTTTACAGACTCATCTTCAGCCATCTTCTAAAACTCTTAAAGTTGGCAATAACGCTAAACTTAATATTTTGGGATCCATTACGATACCTATTACTTACAAGTCCAATCTAAGACTAATTACTCTCAATGTATGCACAGATATCAACAGTCCTCTTATTTTAGGTGTAAATTTTCTTAGGGCATTTAACCTATGTCAGGATATTCTGGAATATACGACCGACTCTCAGTGTACCTCTGCTTTCAACTCTTTAATTGACGCAAACACACACTTACATACTTATGAGGATCTGTCGGTTGTACAAAAATCTCAGATTGATAACATTATCACTGATTTTAAAAATATTTCTGCTGATTCTAACAACTTAGGTCTCACTGATCTTGAAGAACATGTCATTGACACTGGTGATCATCCCCCAGTGAAACAAAAATACTACCCTATACCAGTTCACTATAAACAGCGGGTCGAGGCTGAAATTAATGATATGTTAAGAATGGGTATTATTGAAAAAAGTAATTCACCCTGGAATTCCCCTCTCTTAGTAGTTCCCAAACCTAACGGAGACTTAAGGATCTGCCTAGACAGTAGAAAACTGAATAGTGTCACCAAAATAGATTCATATCCTATGCCGCGTATCCAAGACATACTTGATTCTCTTAATAATGCTAAATTTCTAAGCTCTATTGACCTGAAAAGCTCGTTTTTTCAAATTAATTTACACCCAGACTCGCGGGAGAAGACTAGTTTCTCCATTCCTGGGGTTGGGGCTTTCCAATTTTGCCGCATGCCTTTCGGACTTGTCAATGCATCTGCTAGAATGATGAGACTTATGGATAAAGTCTTTGGACCAGAGTTTGCTGGCCGTCTGTTTACCTACGTGGATGACGTAATACTGGTCAGTAATTCATATGACGAACACGTCGAGCTATTGAAGCGTGTCTATCAACGTTTAAAAGAAGTAGGTCTCACCATCAATTTTGACAAATCAGTTTTCTGCAGATCTTCCCTTAAGTTTCTAGGGTTCATCGTCGACCGACACGGACTACGCACTGACAGTGACAAGGTTAAGGCCATTTTGGAATACCCTGTCCCTACTAACCAAAAAGAAGTCAGACGTTTTCTAGGCATGGCGTCATGGTATAGGCGTTTTATCCAAAACTTTTCTTTAGTAACTGCTCCTATAAACAACCTAATTAAAAAACAGCCCAAGGGCAAAGCTTTTAGTTTTCCGCAGGAAGCTCTCCTTGCCTTTAACGAGATTAAGCAACGTTTGGTATCTGCACCCATTCTTTCTATACCTAAATTTGATAAGCCTTTTATCATCTCTACCGATGCCTCTGATTTAGGTCTCGGTTGTGTCCTCTCTCAAAAGGACGACGAGGGTAAAGAACATCCTGTCGCCTTCGCTAGCCGTTCTCTTACTAAACCAGAAAGAAACCATGCTACTACTGAAAAGGAACTAAATGCTTTAATCTTTGCTCTAGAAAAATTTAGGGGTTATATTGAAGGCTCTCCCTTCCCCACTACGATTTATACAGATCATAGTAGTCTGAAATGGCTTGTCAGTCTTAAATCTCCTACAGGAAGATTGGCGAGATGGGCAGTCCGGCTTTCTCAATTTAATCTTAAAATTGAGTATCGTAGGGGCTCTGATAATGCCTTGGCCGACGCTCTTTCTCGTTCATTTCCCGTAAATGTCACTTCTGATGACGATCCATCTCAAAACTCCCCTTCTTCTTCTTCTACTACCAAAGACTCTTGGTACCTCAAGAAAGTACAAGACGTCAAATCTTCTCCCCACAAGTTCTCTGATTGGAAACTAATTTCTGATCGTCTCTATAAAAGGATGAAAAATTCCAACCCTCTCTCTGCTGACTGTGAGTGGAAACTCGTGGTTCCTTTCGAATCGCGGCATGACGTCATAGCTAAATGTCATGACCACCCGAGTGCAGCCCATTTAGGCATCTTTAAGACTTTGAAACGTCTTACTCAATCTTATTATTGGCCATCTCTACATAGAGATGTCAAGAAATACATCAAAAATTGTCAAGTTTGCTTGGCGTATAAGAGCACGAATGAAGGTCCCCCAGGCATCATGAAAAATCCCAAACAGGTCCAACGTCCCTTCCAAATGATATCTACAGACATAATGGGTCCTTTACCTCGATCTTATCAGGGCTACAAATTCATTCTAGTAGTTACTGACGTTTTCACTAAGTATACATGCATATTTCCTATGAGGAACTCACTTGCCAAGACAGTAGTTTCCATTATTGAAAACAATATATTTATGAAATATGGGATTCCTCAAACAATTGTCATGGACAACGGTCCCCAGTATATCTCTAATGCCATGAAGGATTTAGTTGCGAAGTATAAAGTTCCTAATTCTTTTTATAACTGTAGGTTCCTGCCACAAAACAACCCTTCTGAAAGGACTAATCGTGTCATTGTCACTGCCATATCTTCCTATGTAGGTACAGACCACAGAAAATGGGCTGAAGAATTACCAAAAATTGAGTTTGCAATCAACACAGCCGTTAGTGAATCCACTGGATTTAGCCCATACTTTCTAAATCATGGCCGCGAAGCTGTACTCTCTGGTGACTGGTACCCTAACTCTCCACTTAAAGAAGAAGATATTTTGTTTACCGACAGGACTTCATACTCATCTACTCTACCTCATCTTAAAGACATTTTTATTAAAGTAAACTTGAACATGTCCAAAGCCTACTCCAAATATAAAATTCATTACAACAAAAATAGGCGTGATATTGAATATCAGGAGGGCCAGACTGTATGGAAGAAAGAATATCCACTTTCTGATGCTAGTAAATTTTTCACTGCAAAACTTGCTCCTAAATTCACTAAATGTATTGTGAAAAAGAAGATCTCTCCTCTTACATACATTCTGAAGGACTTTCACACATCCAAGGATTTAGGCACTTGGCACATTAAGGACATTTTAAAATCTGTACCTATATAACTACACCTATATTTTGCTTATTTCATTTTATTTATGTATGTGATTATCTATATGTATTTTTCTCTTTTCTCTCTTGCTCTGCATCTAGGTACTATCTCCTACTTACCTTATCCGTATGGTTGCCGGAGAAAGAATAGTACCATCGCTCTCCCCTTGCGCGTCGTAAGAGCCGACCAAAAGTCCCATTTTCCCATCCCATATTTTCCTTCATCACGACACCCATTCCCTTACCTTATCCGTATGGTTGCCGGAGAAAGAATAGTACCATCGCTCTCCCCTTGCGCGTCGTAAGAGCCGACCAAAAGTCCCATTTTCCCATCCCGTATTTTCCTTCATCACGACACCCATTCCCTTACCTTATCCGTATGGTTGCCGGAGAAAGAATAGTACCATCGCTCTCCCCTTGCGCGTCGTAAGAGCCGACCAAAAGTCCCATTTTCCCATCCCAAATTTTCCCTCATCTTCATACCCATTCCCAAACCCTATTATATATATTCTTTTATGTACTTTATTTTTTTTGTATGGTTTTTATTATATACATATTAATTTTATAGTATCTAGTTTATTCTATGGGACGGCTGGTAATCCCATAAATGAAAAATCAAAAGCCTTACTACTCAGAGCGGATTGTAACTCTGTATAAATATGCCTTAACGACAACAGATTATTCTTATCACACTAGTATATTATACTCATCTATATATCAGAGCGGCAGCGACTCTTAAAATAGGCCATCGGCACTCCATTTATTTATGTATATCCATATTTATCTAGTATACGCACACTTTAAATTTTCGGCAAGGGCGCATGGTACATAGGCCAGAAGTAAGACCCACCGTCGATATCAATTATCTGTATTGTTTATGTATTCCGTTTATTTATATAACTTATTTGTTTACAGCTGGCATGTAGTATACGTATATAGATTATTTTTTTGTTTTTGTTTTGTTTCCTTTTGCCCTTTTCCTTTCCTTACTTGATACCCAACCTACAACTTTCTTTATTTTCCCACTCTACTATACCGTGCTATCCATTCCTTCTTTCTCTACACAACCTTTTCTTTCTCTACACAACTTTCCTTTCTCTACAATTTTTTCTCCTCTTGCTCTATTCTTGTTTTACCCATTCCCTTCATGCTTCCTCACGCTTTCGCTTTCTTTTCTTTACTGTGTGGGGATAGTGACCTGTCCTTCACTCACCTCATCCCAGTTCCTTTCTTTATTTTTTTTTCTCAACTAATGAGGTATTGTAACATATCATTTTTTTAATATGTTACATTCATAATAAACTATGATAGTACTAACCTTCATTCCTGTTTTTTATCCAATATTTTGTACCTTTACACAACACAGTTTTTATACATCCCTTATTGCAAAGTACATACATTCTCATTAACTCAATTCCAAACAATAATTGCTAATTTTTACATCTTAGGTACACTTATATTTGTCAACAAACATCTATTACGTCTGACGTTTGACATTTAATTTTATCAGAGTAAACATCATAATTTTTGAACCACTGGCTCAATCTTGTGAGGAACAGCAGAACTATTTCCACGAGCAATTATCCAGAGATATACGTCTTCTCATTCTTGCATGGATGTCCAGCTATTTCCATCTCTTTTTCTTATAAAGACACCTTGCGTTGAGAGTCCACACTTCATCAAACTTTAGCGCCATCTGGTGTCAAATAGTGGCAAAGTATGCCGCACATATATTGTCATCTCTCTCACACCTAAATGCATAGCCATCCTGTCATCTCGTTCATGCAACTGCACCGAAACTGACATCTGGCGTAGAGTAGCTCTCTTGCTTTAATAATTGAACTTCTACATATTGAGTCCAGATTATCTATGGTACCTAAAAACTTTTATCAATAACATTATGAATATCTAATTTACAATGAAAGTAATTAGTTATTCATATTCTACAAATCTGCCTTTATTTGATTTTATATAATTCTTCATTTATCTTTAGCTAATTTTCTTAACCATAGACTATATTCGGATCATTCTAGAAATGTACAAGTGAGCATTGTCTATGCTACTTACCTTGGAAAATTCGAGATTGATGGTAAAGCAATATGAATTAAAAACAAGATTCTAGAAAAGTCGTGGCAGAACATATAAATAGGGCCCGTCTGGCCCCAGTGTTTTTTTTCTCTCGATAACCGCTACTTAACTGACTGTGAGAAAGACTGTGAAGCAAAGTCACTGTGAACTGTTATTGCATAGACATTTTTTTACCTACGTAGTTTATTCCTGATAAACCTAACTGTCCTAAGCTGCATCATTGTGTGAACACTGCAATTTTCTTGATTCGTCCTCGATCTTCAGCGTCCGGGTAAGTCGATCTGCTAAATGGCAAACAAATTACCAACATCTCTTTATGTCACTGCTTTGGCATAACGCTGTGTTTTCTTCTTCCTCGACAGTTCTTATTATTGACTGGACTACCTGTCCGGAGCGAGCACCTGCGAAGCTGATATCATACCGGCGAGCCCTCGTTCGCTGACCTTAGGCCTTGAGAGACCGGCGTTCGCAACCCCTCCTCGGAATATTAATCTCAGGTGTAATCGTTTTATATCTTTATCTCTTAACTACATCTCTCCATACTCTCTTCGTTTATGAGCTGTTCATAAACGTGGCGCCCATTAATTGTCTCTAATCTTCTCCTCTCTTATAAGTTTAACTTAACTACATACATATAAGTATTACCTACCTACCTTTCAATTTTGTAACACTCCCAACTTGATTTAAACTACACTTGTGAACTTATAAAACGTTTAATATTGAATAACAACCATATTTTAATTTGTGTTTGTATTTGTATATCCAGTCTGACACGTTGTAAACCTATTTTAAGGATAGCGATAGCCTAGGTCTCCTATTCATATAAATCTCTTTTGAAACTTTATTTGTCTAGTTTAAACTTCATTACCTGTTTATGTAATTTCCAACTCAGTGAGAATATTGTAATTTAAGTCCCTCTGACAGTGCAACAAGTGAGCTGCAAAGTAGAATATTTATCCCCACGCCCTGTATTTCTTGTAAGGACCTAATTTTACATGTTATAAAAATAAAACTTCACATTTCATTATATTTCCATTTCTTTTATTTTACATCAAAACCTATAGTTAAAAAAATTAGTTACATCGATAGTATCGATCCCTGACTTCGAATAAACTATCGATAGTATCGATAGTATCGATAGTATCGATAGTATCGATAGTATTGCTTTTCAATATTTATAAACTATCGATACTATCGATAGTATCGATACTACCGATAGTTTTGTACAATCGATAGTGACCTTTAATTCAATAGTATCGGTTCTACCCATCTGCCAGTGTAAATGCAATCAATACTATAGAAATAAAGTGAACAATCGATTGTCCAAAACTATCGATAGTATCGATAGATTATTAATATTGAAAAGCAATACTATCGATACTATCGATAGTTTGTTCGCCGTCAGGGATGGATACTATCGACACTATCGATGGTATTGTTTTTTACCGATAGTATTGCACTAAAAGAGAGATCGATACTATCGAAAACTATCGATACTATTGTTTTTGCTTAAACTATCGATATACTATCAAAATGCTATCGATAGTGGACTATCGATCGGCAACACTAGTGTACATGCACGGGTAGAGTACGATGATGTACTTTTGTATGGAACAGCGGATTTTAAATATATTAAATAAAAAAATAAAAAATATAGTAAAAATTGATCGTATTGATGGACACTATCATCCCCTAAAAGCTTTGTACTAATTAAAATTTAGTTGTATATACTCTTACTAGCTTTGCGCCCGCGGCTTCGCCCGCGTGGACTACATGACTTTATCCCGCGGGAACGTGATATTTTTCCGGGATAAAAAGTAGCCTATGTTCCTCTCCAGGCTACAAAGTATCTGTGTCCCAAATTTCAGCCAAATCCGTTCAGCGGTTTTGGCGTGATTGAGTTACAAACATCCAAACATCCAAACATCCAAACATCTAAACTTTCACATTTATAATATTAGTAGGATTAGTAGGATAATAAATTATGAATTCTTTGGAAATCCACAATACCGAAAATACACTAGGCTAGTTTCTCAAGCCAGGACATTATGCTAGTATTAGTAAGTTAGCAAACTAGTAACTCTAATTATTGTAAACAGAAGTAACTTAAGGCGAGGATTGCCGACCGAAATAGGCACGCTAACGCTTGCTGGGCCGCGCTCGATACACTTCACGCGGACGCAGCGGCAGCCGGCAGTGAACTGTGAACTAGCGAGCGCCCCGTGAATCGAAAATCACTTAAAATTCAATTAAAAATTAACTAAAAAAAAATTTAAATTATCCCTCGGCTAATCAAAGACAATCATTTTCGTATATTTTTCATTAACTAAAACCAAGTATACTGCAAGTAATACGATATTTGGATTACGATTAGACGGATGTTTGGGATTTTATTTGACACAGTAAAATATTACCAATCGAAAAAAAACGGCCGCAAGCACTAGATAAATAACTGTAAAATAACATAAGTATATTTTTTCCAAGTTTTAAGTACTTGTGATTTGCGAGTAATCCATAATTCAAAATACCCTATTTTGGGGAATCGCAGCCTTAAGCAAAGATTTGAAGATAAGCAGTTCTGTATACATACGAAGCCTGGATAGTAAGCTAGCGAGCAATTTATTCGAGCTACGCGGAAATAGAACTAGTCCTTATTTACTAGTCTGCAAATTTGAAGATAGTTCTGCATACACCCGAAGCTAGCATAGTAAGCTAGCGAGCCAGTAACTCTACCTACGCGTAAATAACACTAGTTCCTATTTACAAGACTGCAATTTAAAGATAGTTCTCTATACACATGGAGCCATAGTTTCTACCTCGCTAGCTTATACCAGGGGCCATACTGCGAAATAGCAAACAATGTTATAGTAATATTGTAAGTAAGATGGCGCTATACGCAGTGTATAGCTCCGTACTGTAATCAACATTACTGTACTATAACAATGTTTGACTGCTCGCAGTAAGGCCCCAGCTCTAGCTTACTATCCTATGTAAAGAAAAATTTGCCTGGTTTATTTCCGGTATTATGGATAGCCTGTTTATTACAATCGACATTTAGAATTTCGATTTCTATTATACTTACTATTGAGCACATATTTGCTGAGGAATGCAACATATTGGAATTCTATCTCAATCTTTTATTGCCATTAAGATCTAATGTCACAGTGTATGTCACCAAACTCCTCGGAAATGGCTTGACCAATTTTTATATTTTTTTTGTATATTATTGGTAGGTATAAGAAAAAGTCAACGACCTATTGTCAATAGATCGTTGACTTCTTCTTATACCTCTAAGTGAAAAGGGTGAGCCACACTGAGTTTTTTTTTATGATTTGGCATTAAAAAGTCATATACTTAACTCTTAATTTTTACCTTTCTAGCACTAACCCCCACTTTTTAATAGCGATATTAGTATCTCTAGAAATAGGTAATTTATATGGTAAACTACGTTTGCCGGGCTTGCCGGGTCAGCTGGTTATTATAAAGAAAGAACAATCTGCCATTTTGTTTGCATGCTTATAAGTAGGTATGTGTGTTATTATAACTCTAAAATTCAACACACACATACACACATCGGGAATGCGACCTAAAATTCGTTTACTAAAAGATGCAAACAATCTTTTAAAGTTCTGATACCAGAGAGGGATTTAGAAGCTTAGTAATTTGAATAGGAATTATTGTTTAGTCAGAGTGTTTCCGCTCCGCACTGCGTCCGATCCTAATCCGAGAAATCGGTTCCGATACAAAATTGCTTGTAATATTTGTATTAAAGGTTTTTGGTCATACATGACGACCACTGTGGTTGAGTATAGAGGTCCCGAGTTTGATTCATGTCGTGAAATGTAGAAAGCTAACTTTTTTGTTTATATGTAAAAAAATAAATAAATAAATATTTTCTTACAATCACACCAATTATCTAAGCCCATAGTAAATTTGTTAAGAAACTGTGTCTATGTAAACTTGATAACGGATAAATATATATTATGTCGCAGCTAACTTGTTGAATCCGCCATTCAATTAAACGCCTAGGCTGATCATTTTCTCCGTAAGCTATTTTATCTTCCCATAAGTTCGCGATCGCCTTAAATTTCTAACCTATCACGTGTTCTACAGGACTTCCGAGGGGTACATGCTGCCATACTTAACCATCCGGCGAATTCAACCATCCGCCTGCATCATATACCTACACAACGGGGTAGCACCTTCATCAGTTCATCACACTTGGGCGGCTAGGCTCAACTTCGTAACGATTGTAAAAGATATCGACGGTTGTCGTTTAGTCAAAATGAGGAGTTTGGTGGGATATGGGACTTTTTAAATAGGTAGTAAAGGTGTGTTTTGTAGTATATTTGAGCGGTAGCAAGCCACTAAATAATAGTGCAATGAAGTTTGGTACTGTAATGCTTGTAAATTGCGAGTGCATCGATCGTTTACTTAACGATTTTAAAAAACTTTGCTATATTTACATCAAACATAGCGTGTAAATTTGAAAACCCACTGAGCCAACGATTTGATCGCAAAATGTCGTCACTTCAGGTCTGTTTGGTTCGGAACACAATAAAACTCAAAACATCATTGTTATGGCGTCAGACTTAGATAAGATGGTGGTAGCTAGCCAGGCGGACTAAGAACAAGTCCTACCACCAACCAAAACAAATACAATATGTACCTGAAAATATTGAATTAGCTTTCTAATACATACTTACTTAATTTTAAATATTTTCAAGTATAGAATTGCATTGTGATTGCAAAAAAAATTGAAGCAATGTATGTGATGGTGTTCAGTATTTGCAGTATTGTAAGTGCTATCCATATAAAGAAAAGATTTGGTCTATACAATACAACCAAAATTACAGATTGCCATACATTGTGTAAGATATCAATCAGTAAGACTTTTTAATAAATTGCCGACAAATTTAAAAAATATATCAAATTTTAATGTTTTTAAAGCTAGACTGAGGACTTATCTACTGGAGAAAAATTTTTATAGTGTAGAAGATTATGTTAATTCTGGTTATTGATTTTTTATACAATATGTCCTGTCCTATAACAATAGTATTTATTTTAATTTTAATTGAATGAGTGAAATATTAATCACAATTTATTTTCAATTATTGTTTGTTATTAATTCTTATTGACAATTTATTTCAATTATTGTGTGTTATTAATTTTTATTATTTATTGATTTTTTTATGCATGTGATTATTCTAATTATTATTTCACATTTTTTAATTTATTTAAAATTTCCAATACAATGTAATATTGTTTTATGGAATAAAGAACTTATGAACTTATGAACTTATACTTGTACAAATAATTCAGATCCAGGAACTCGGATACGGATCCGACGCAATGCACGAAAACGCTGCAAGTCCAAAAAAACATCAAACGCTGATTAATGCGTATTTGGATGTTTAAGTTTTTCTACGTAATAGCTAGTTGCGTTTTTTTTTTAGAAATTTAACTTTTAAAATCCTTTAATAAAGTCTTAAAATTTAAAATCTCGAAAATATTTTTTTAAGAAAATATAGTACGTGAATTATCTCCCTAACTCCGGCCCTGCCTCTTTCTATTGCCGTCTGGTGTGACCTATTTAAGGGATTGCAACATAGGGCCCCGCCAGTGTGCGTAGAGTGCGTGCGCACACGCAAGTATGCAAGGGTTGTCACACAAGCCCTTATTAACTAACGTATCAATTTTTTTTTAAGTAATTCGCACACGGATACAAAACGCATCGTACTTTTCTATGGATAGAAACTGTATCGTATCACTAAAGAAGCTATATAATATACTGCGCATATAAAGGTTTTCTAATGTTTAGCAGAAAAGCCCGTATAAAATGAAACTATGCTGAAAATGTTCTCGAAATTTCTTTAAGGATTGAGGACATACCATAGCCATAGCAGCTAATTAAACGTTCAAAAGTTCTTAAAACTTACAAGTAATTCAATAACAATTCCCAAAATAAAAAGATAGAATGGAAAAGAAAGAAGGGAACCCTTTTGTGTTTTCTCTTTGAGTTCAGAGTTTGAGTCAGATACCGGAGATCACCGGATACAGACAAAAGTCCTTAATTAAGTACGAATCCGTCATTTTTAGCAATTATGTTTATTTTTTCTCCGCAACGGGATAGCACTAGCCTTCATCACACCTGATATAAAGTGGTGATAAGGCTGACGGTAGAAGCGCACTACTCCCGGAATCCTCAATCACTGGGGAACTGGCTATCTTATCTCTTACTACCGGAACACAATAATGCTGAAAACATCATTGTTATGGCGTCAGACTAAGATAAGATGGTGGTAGCTAGCCATGCGGACTAATAACAAGTCCTACCACCAACCAAACTGAATACAATATGTACCCCCACTGGGAATCGAACCCGGGACCTCTGGGTCTGAAATCGGTGGTGTGAACCACTAGAGCACCGATGCGGTTAATTTCTGTAAAAACAATTTTGATTACTCTTGTTGATTTCCTTTTACCTTTTTTGTCTTATTAAACTAGAGTGTGACAACCCTAACGCATATGCGCATTTAGATTGTGCCGGCTGCGCAGAGGCTACGCGTTTTTCACTATCTTTACGTTTATAATTGATTATTTTATTGATATTCGACGTCTATTTTAATCTAATGCATTATGCAGTTATTTATTGACCAGCGGATCCTCGCGGTTTCACCCGCGTGGTGCCCTCTCCCGTGGGAATATCGGGATAAAATATAGCCTATGTCACTCGGGAAGAATGTTGTTTCTAATGGTGTAAGTATTTTCTAAATCGGTCCAGTAGTTTCGGAGCCTATTCGATGCAAACAAACAAACAAACAATCAAATCTTTCTTTTTTGTAATATTAGTAAAGATTAATTCAAAAGATACATGCAGGTATTTTCACGATGAGTTGTTTTTTTTTTCATTTTTTATTCCGTAACGTGGTAGACTCTGCCTTCATCACACCTGATCCTAAGTGATGATATCGCTGAAGCTAGAAGCTCACTACTCCCGGAATCCCCAACCACTGAGGAACTGGCTATCTTACCTCCAACTGCCGGAACACAACAATGCTGAAAACATCGTTGTTAACTGGGGCCAACCACAGAAGCGCGAAAAAAAATCTGCTGTTCCATATAAAAGTACAACCAAACCAAACTTCTAGTCCGCTCTGAAGTTGCTTCGCGCAGATTGTACAGTCAGGTATAAATATTTATGTCTGCTTATTTTTATTCTGATTTAAAAAAGCTAAAAGGTGCTAAAAGGTTAAAATTGATAATAATTTTAATCAATAAAAAACAGTCGCTGATAGTTACCTATATTTTGCTATGTACAATCTGCGCGAAGCAACTTCAGAGCGGACTAGAAGTTTGGCGCGACGTATACAACATCGACTCGACCATAGTAAAACCATATAAAACTATGACTCGACTGAAATGTATAGAACAGTTGATTTTTTTTCGTGATTCCGTAGGTAAGTAGTTGGCCCCATAATAAAAGTTGATCGTTTTGATGGACACTATCATTCCCTAAAATCTTTGTACTATAGGAAAAATGTGATATTAAAAAACCACGAGCCCTATAAGTAGCTTTCAGGCGGGATTCGAACCCGCGCCTCCGGGAATCCGGCCCGATGCTCTGACCAACTAAGCTACCGAAAGGCTTACTCGACTCGTCGAATTTTGCTATCACTTGTTAATCGTTTCATCTTAATCGATTGTTAAACATTTGTAAAAATGTTTCTTTCGGATGCGAGGGTTTCCTCACATTGATGAAGCAACGCTGGCCTACAGCGTAACAAGTGATAGCAAAATTCGACGAGTCGTGTAAGCCTTTCGGTAGCTTAGTTGGTCAGAGCATCGGGCCGGATTCCCGGAGGCGCGGGTTCGAATCCCGCCTGAAAGCTACTTATAGGGCTCGAGGTTTTTTACTATCACATTTTTCCTATACTTACAAAATTGCATTGTGAATGCATAAAAATAATATAAAATCTTTGTACTAATTAAAATTTAGTGGAGTATACTAGACCCGACCGGGTATCGAACCCGGGATTGCGATGGCATGGTTGTCAATAAGTATAGGTAATTAACAACGTTCACATCCATCGCATAGTTTTAATAAATAATTTGAATAAATTATACTTATTAACTGTATAAAAACGCATGATTATGTGTTGATTAATTTCCAGTTATAAATAATTGGTAGGTACATTATAAGTAAGTACTTACCTAGATCACTATGTTATGCCATGTAGTTACGTGTGAAGTTATGTTCAAGTTAAATCAATTGTTGTGGAAAAATATTATTAGCTTTATGATCATAAAACCAAAGAATTAAAAAGAAAGGAAGTGGAGATTCTAATGCCGGTTCCAGACCAAGACCTAAGCTAAATTATTTTAACTTAGCTGACGTAGTTTTTCATACCTACTTAGTTGTGTGCAGACTGCAAAATATGCAAAATGTAATAAAAAAACCGGTCAAGGGCAAGTCGGACTCCCGCACCGAGGGTTCCGGTACCATCATAAATATAAATTAATAAATCGTGCAAATATGTTCATCGGCGAGGCTATTATCCATCAGAGACTTTGCGG